>CM074190.1:45469591-45932091 GCA_037179385.1 Holothuria scabra
AGTGATGTGGAGTGTTGTAGAGTGTTGATCTCTCTTTTGTTAACTCTCTATTAATTTAATCTAAATTACTCATCAGATAGTTTATGGTTTGGTAATTGAAGCTGATCATTTTCAACGACACAATATAAACTCCCAAAATAAAACCCCTAGGACATACTTATGTTATAACTGTCCTTGAAATGAAGATTCTAAAAACTAAGGATTACATTAGCCGTATATGGCATGTCCCTCCCATGGCATCACAAAATTTGCATATTGAACTCATATTTATTACTAAGTGCAAATCAGAAATTGCTCTGTAAATGGTCATTTTGTAACGGATTTGGATGGGAACCGCGGCTATAGTTTTTAACACTTTTTGTAAATCGAATATCCAATTTTGTTATTTTCATGTCACTCACCCTTTAACTTGGGAAAGTTATTGTAAGGAGGACATGATTCAACCTTTTAAAAGATTTCATTTGAGGTTGATCCCAAAGAACACAGTCTTACGGCCAAATAGGTAGTGATAAATTTAAATCAACAGGTGCACATTTGTTGTGATATTTTGCATATTGTACTTTTCCTTTCCAGTTTAAAATGCCAATGAATATTTAACTTGGCAAAATTGACATGAAGGAAGATGTAAATTTTCCATGAAATCTGAATTAATTGATGAAATTATTTCTCAAATCATTATTTGAATAAAATCTCTAATCAAAACGTACTCAGTACAAAGAAAAACAAATTTGCCAATTCGTTGCAAACTTCTTTTAATGCTGAATGATCTTTGATTATCATCAAAATCAAAAGTTGAAAGATAGCTGATATTTTTTTAACATGCAAGATGAGTTTGCTGATTATTAGCTCAAAAAGGTGAGCTATTGTCATGGCAATGCATCTGTCCGTCCGTCTGTCTGTCAACATTGGAGAAAAGGCTGCTGCTTGCAGGTCCTTTGACCGATCGTTTTCAAACTTGCTGAGTGGAAAGTACATATACCAAGGGCTTAAAATTATGGCAAATGAAAGTAGGTCAAAGGTCACTTGGGGTCGTGAGAGGTCAAAGTGTAAAGTAAGGCAAAAGCCTTCAACTACTTGTGGTCAGGTCGGAATCTTTTCAAATTTGACAGGAGTATTAAGTAGATAATGGTTCATTAAAGTTTTACTTTTGAAGTCAAAGGTCATTCAAGGGTCAAAAAGAGGTTAAATAAAAATAGGCCAAACAATGTAATCATATAAAAGCCTGTAACTCCTAGGGGCTAAGTTCAAATTTTCTCAAATTTATCAAGAGTGTTTAGTAGATGAAGGGTTATCAGAGTTGCATCTTTTGAAGTAGGTCAAAGGTCATTTGGGGGTCATGCAGAGGTCAAACTGAAATTATGCAGAGGCTATCATCTCCTAGCCCTGGGTTATGTACTAATTTATGAAATGCGACCAGTGTTAATTTGTTAATGGATCATCAAAGTTGGACTTTTAAAGTAGGTCAAAGGTTATTGGGGATTGGGGGTCATGGAAAGGTCAGACAGTGAAAAGCACTCAAAATCCTACAAGTTATAGGTGTTATGACCTAATCTTGTTAAAGTTGGTCAGTATTCAGTAGATTATTGGTCATCAAAGTTGTACTTATCTCAAAGCTGTACCTATCAAGAAGGTCAAAGGTTATTTGAAGGTTGTGTAGAGGTTAAACAGTGAAATGGTGCAAAGGTCTCTATTATAAGGGGTTATGTACTAAGTTTATCAAATACAGTATGGTAAGAGTGTATAGTTGTTCATGGATCATCAAAGTTACACTTTTGGAAGTAGGTCAAAGGTCATTTGGGGTCAGAGAAGTCAAACACAGTCAAATCACTCTAAAGCCTTCAACTCCTAGGGTTTATATCCAAATCTAACTTGTCCAATTTTCAGTATATGATGGGTCATTAAAGATGTACAGTACTTTTGAAGTAGGTCCAAGGTCATTCAGGGGGTCATGCAGAGGTCAAAGAGTGAAATGTTGCAAAGGCCTTCACCTCCTAAGGGTTATGTGCTAATTTTTTTATCAAATACTGCCATTGTTTAGGTGATGATAGCTCATCAGTTTTTCTTTTGGAGCTAGGTCAAAGGTCATTTATGGTCAAAAAGAGGTAAAAAATTGAAATTTCTCAAAAGCTGTTAACTCATAGGGGTTATATTCCAAACCAAACAATTCCAAACAAATAAGTCAAAGTTGGAAAGACTTTGGTAGGTGATGGCTCATCATATTTGCACTTTGGAAAAATGTTAAGGGTCATTTTTAGCATCATGCAAAATTTCCATTGCTAATAGTGGAATACCTGTCAACTTCTATGGGATGCCTTTGAATGTTCATCAGAGTTGGCAGGAGTACCAAATAGTTGTTGGGTCAAAGTTGTACGTTGGAAATAGGTCAAATCCAATAAAGTAAAATTAATCAGTCCAATAAAGTAAAAGCATTTACCTACTAGTGGTTGTATTAGAATCTTATCAAGGATGGCATGGGTGTTCTGAGGATGATGGGTCATCATAGATGTGCTTTGTGTTGAAGTTAAATGCCATTTGGGGTGAAAAGAGTCAGATGCTGAAGTACATGCAATTGCTTTTCCATAAGAATTGGTTTTGCTGGATATTTATCACCAAAGGATTCATTTTTTGTTTGGCCTGGCAATTCGGAGTATAAATAGCACTTCATATTTGTCAGCAGAATTGCATGCAGTAGTGTGCTTACAGTCAGTAAAAAAGTTGTCTCAAGCTGGGTAGTTCTGATTTGCCAGTGCTGTGACAATTGACATCTACAGCACTGAAGGTGCCACATCACTGATGAGGACTTTCCACAGCTTATTGGTCTTCTGCAAAGCAGTAACTGTGTGTGACAGAAATTGTAGTTGGGCTATGGTATCATTGATGCTCTTGTATAATATGGATTGCATGCCCCTCAGGATAATCTTGTGAACATGTAACAGGGTTTGAATTTGCACCAGAGCCTAAGACAGTTTCGGGAGGGGCTAGAAATAACTTAGTTGGGGAATCGGAATTGTCTGGTATGAAAACGTTCTTCCATTTTATTTATATGGGTCAAATATTTTCAATATTTCCCGACAAAAACGCAATATGTTTGACGCGCGCGCGTCCAAACTGTTTTGTTTCAAATATTATTCCTGCATGTGAAACCGTCACTTCTGGCAGTCTGGCTCATATTCGGGTTGCTGGGTTCTTAGCAGGGAGGAGCTGCCCCTTGTTCATATATGTCCTTCAAAGACTCCTTTAACAGTTGAATGTCGCAAATAAATTCTTACAAAATGTCGACATCTGTGTGTAGCCAGCTCACAGTCGACGTTCAACCAGGGGGTAACAGCTCCCTGGTTAAACCAACTATATTATATAATTATTTTGTTATTAACATCATAATTTTTGTTAGTTAACTTTTCTAGTCAAAGCCAGGGAAACACTCGAACTTAGTTCTTGCACATCACTACCTGGGGTACTATGTATAGCAGCCGGTACTAGCCTATAATACTTAACGTTATGACTGGAAAACTTGATTTTGAACACATCCTTGTACAACATACTTATTTAAAAAAAATTAAATATCATGGAACATAACCCAACGTAAAAACACCTGAAAACCATTTGTATTGAAACTTAACTCTGCCATACGATTTCTTGTTCAAAGCTCGATGGTGTATTGCAAAAAGAGGTTGAAATTTCAAGAAAAGAAAAGGAAACCAACAAAACAACCAAAAAAAAAAAAAAAAAAAAAAATTATCGTGCGCATGGGTACACCTTGGGTCGCATCAACACTGCTAGGCAGAAGGAAATCCATGGCAGGATTGAGATATAAAGTGATTCTCGCAAACAATGGTTGCCACATCGTGTCACTGCTGACTACAAACATGAACATTCCCTGGTGCCATTCCCCATATCAGAGTTCCTGGATATCCGCCCGTTGTTTGTGAAAAAGTCTCCCAGTATCCGATACAGACCGCCACCCTAGGGTGCACATGCACACACAGCACCCCTGGGTCAGCCACAGACAGTGGCGGCCCTACGGTGGTTCATAAAGGATGTCCCCTCATATTTTGCCATTGCTCCCCTCCCAAGTTATGTCAGTTAGGAGTTGGGTTTACCGACAAAAATTAATATTATACCTCTCCTGAGACTTAAATAAGCTAACCTCTCCTGAGAGTTGAAGAGATATGCTAAAACCTCAGAGCTTCCGCCGGCTTCACCCCTGCACCCCACCCCCAGTAACAGGCGTTTTGGGGCTAACTAGTTTCGCCTTGCGTCCGAAAATTTTTTGCATCCCCAATATTTTCCCTTGCCCTTAGTTTGCCCTCTCCTAATTTTAACATTCTGGCGCATCCAGCGGCCACAGATTAAGTTCAAATCGGCATGCCATCCTTTTTTTACTGTTAAATTTTTATGCAATTTGATGAGAATTGTAGCTCTTCTTTGGTATTCAATGTCATTTACATCAAATACCCGACTTTGTCATTTTCATGTCACCACACAGTGTTTCCTTCAAGGGAGAGGGGGGGGGGGGGGAGTAAGAAGTATTGACCCTCTTTTTCAGCAGAAGGAAGTTAAACCCCCTTTTTCATTTCCATAAAATGTTTCCACATAACTTGTCATTTTCTTTGTTTCCAAGTTACTTAAAAAAAGACACATGAAGCAAGTTTTGAACTTAAATGGACGTTACAACCCTTAAGATTAGCAATGTTTGAACTGCCAGTGAAGTAACCTTTATAACCTTTCGTTCAGACTGAATCTTTGTAAGGGCTTTTTAAGCAGCCTTTTCCCCCTGAACCTAACTTAGGCCAAGGGTGCCAACAATTTGAACTCTGGGTTTGGCAGCAATAAATCCACTTTCCGTCGGAATTCCTGTCATACCCTCAGTACAGTGGCGGAGCTGCCATATGGTCAGTGGGGTGGGGGCGGTCGCTCCCCTGACGGACCAAAATCGTTTGTCGGCGTCCTTTGTGGGTTTTTAGCATACTTTGCTCTTGCACCATTATTGGCACAAGACATAATTTAATAGCGAGACCTGACAAAACACAAAATATAATGAACCCCTTCACACTAGAATGTGAAAGAGAGGGATAGAAACAAGGGCGTCCGCAGGTAGGGTGAAGGAAGGAACTTGCCCTCACCATGGAAAAAAAAAAAACGTGAAAAAACCAAGAAAACAAAAAGAAAAAGCCGAAGAAAAATTAACATCAACATTTCGTAATTACTGTTCACTCAGTGTTTTCCCTATTTATATGCGGTAAATGGGCTTTATAAGAAATGCAATTTCCAGCGATCAGAAGGCATTTTGGGCCAAAATTTTCTTGCGCTCCTCGCCAACTTATGGTGGCCCTGAGCTTTCCACCTAAAAGAAACCTCCCAAATTTTCTTCTGCGGAGGTCCATGGATAGAAAATTTAAACATGTTTGAATAGGAAAACTTGCTGAGGAGAAATGGCAAAGTAGTCTTTCTACCAGGTGCGGAAGATCAAATGGAAAGTCTGAAAAGCCGGGGCTTCGGTAGTGCTGAGGCTCAGGGTATTAACTCCTTCGAAGCGCCCCTGCAGACCATTTTCGCCCCCTCTGACCGAAATCCCTAGCTCTGCCACTGCCTTAATAGCATGTGTTTCATTGGTTTCATCAACTCATTCTTACTAACTACCTGTTTGTTTTAGTGGAAACTGAACCGTTGCAGCTAACCTTGAGTCAAGTGCAACATAAGAAATCAACAATGTATTTATTACGCATTCTTCTCACTTAACATTGAAATATCGGCTACATATTCGTACCATATAGTCGGCGATTCAGCCCAGCGGTCACTTTTCTTCGCGGCTTATATTACCATTTGAAAGTTATTCTTCACTTCCGCAGTACACTAGAAGCTTCCGCCGACCATACCGGCTTTATTTGTTTAGTGTCAATGTAAACAGAGTTGATAAAAAATCCGTCCTTTTCATTTTAGACACACCTATTTACGATGATACAGTACTTTTATGTTAGACGGTACATCGTCATCATTTATTTGGGTCGCACAACTTGGGATTCTCTATTTTGTCACAGTGGCTGAATACTGTTCATTTATATTTTACTTCAGGCGCGGGTCAAAAGGCAGCTTCCATATGGTCGGGGCGACCCCTCCCCCACGGACCAAAATCGTCTGTCGACCCCTTTTTAAGTTTTTAACATACTTTAGGCTCTTGCGCCATTATTGGCAAAAGACATAATTTAATAGCGTTGTTTTAAGGCCCAAATAACAAAATGCTCAAACAGCCACCAGTACCTGTACTATCTACACTTTATTTTGATGAAACTGTCATCTTCTGTAATGTAGGGGAAGGTTTTGCCGAAACGTATCTTCATGCTTTATACGCACTAATGAATGTTGTCGCTGTGCTAAATTTATTGCTCCCACACCAAGCATGATTTTAAGCTTACAAAATACACAGACTGACATGAAATTCACCTTTCCGGCCAATAAAAGATGTTGCAAAGGGCGCAACAATATAGCCCTCTTGTTGTCGGGGATAATTGTCAACATAGACAATAAAAGAGTTTATAAAGGTAGCAAAATAGCTTCCACAACATTTTTCAAAATCATTTGAAGAGAACATTCAGGTTAAAAAAATAAAACTGTTATCATAGTGGAAGTTTTTTAAGAGTTTTAATGAGCAGTTTCCATTATGCTTTTGTTAAGTGACTATATTCTCTTGATAAATGGCTATTTCTGACACTGCACGATATGGTCCCTTGAAAATGCTCATTTCTGTACTTCCGTGTTCTCAAAAGCCAGAAAATTGCATCTAATAAGTTTAGGCTACTTTTGTTTATTATGAATTCGGTATCTAGAGAGTCAAGCAAACCATTTGCCTTGGCTATTTCTTGCAATGTACTTAATTAATGGTTATTTCAAAGTGGTCGCATGATGTAAATTACGTCAATTAATGTTTCTTCTTGCATGTACCTATCTTGATTTCCAGATACCAAAAATGTACACCTAACGGTGATTAATCTCCATATTTTTTCCCCTGTCAGATTGCTTGCTATTTGGCTCTAGCAGGTTTAACCTTTATCTTTACAAAGTAGCCCATTATTACATTAAAATTTTTAAATCGAGACCTGACGATAACACAAAATAAAATGACCACCTTCGTACTAGAACGTGAAAGAGAGAAACATGGGCGTCCGCAGGAAGGTGCAAAGGGGGAACTTGCCCTCCCTGGAAAATAAAAAACCTGAAAAAACGAAGAAAACATAAACAAAAAGACGAAGAAAATTAACATCAACATTTCTTAACAGTTCACTCAGTGTTTTTCCTATTTATATGCGGTAAATAGTTTTTAAAAGTGACATTTCCAGCGATCTGGGAAGCATTTTGGGCCACAATTTTCTTGCGCTCCGCGCCAAGTGATGGTGGCGCGGAGCTTTTTCCCCCTTAAAGAATTTTGTTCACCCAGAATTTTCTTCTGGGGAGGCCCATGGATAGAAAATTTAAACATGCTTTAATAGGAAAACTTGCTGAGGAGAAATGGCAAAGTAGTCTTCTACCAGGTGCGGAGGTCAAATGGAAAGTCTGAAAGCCGGGGCTTCGGTCGTGCTGAACTTCAGGATATTTACTCCTTGAAGCGCCCCTGCAGACCATTTTCGTCCCCTTTGACCGAAATCCCTAGTTCCGCCACTGCCCAAGGGTGGGGCGTAGTGGGGAATTTCTCGACTCTAAGCCTACCTAGTTTTCTCAACTTGAAACACAAATACAAATTGCAGGAGCTTCATGTGATATTCAGTCCGGGAGAGCATGAACTGATGGTGGAGCTTGTTTCACTTTCCTTCGTCACAACAATAAAAAAAAAATTGGGAACAGCTGTTATAGGTCTACTACTTATGTCACGAGCCTGACACAGTCGCAAGCTGGCCAAGGGCCGGGGTGGCACCAGGATTTGGCCAACAGGGGGACGAAGCTCCCCGACAGGGGGCAGCATTTCGAAGTCCGACAAAGGTAATGAGTTCCCAATGGGACGTGACTGGCAGAATTTTGAAGCGCGCACCGGGAGGAAACTTTGGGCTTTTCTTTAAACAAATACGTAGCGATTCGCAGCAAGAAAATTTGAAAATTTTCCAAGAAATTTGGTTTTTTTTAGTGACCATTAAATAATCGGGGTATTTATGACGAACTGCTCTTCATATGTATACCATCAAATTGCAAAACGTATGGGCGAATGAAATTTCGTTTGTAGTTACGTAACTGTTTTATTCACGTACTGTGCTCTCGGACAAAACTGGAACTTCAATTTGCCCGAAAACTATTTACCTTGAATAAAGATCTGATAATTAAGAGCTAACATTGGAAAACTTTTGAAATTTCATGAAAGTAAATGTGACTTTTTGGTGCGGTGAAATTGAATTTTGTGGTCCGGTGTATTTATTGGGCGAACTGCATTTTAAGGGCAAAACTAAAGAGAAGATCGGGGTGATTGAAGTTGGCTAGCCTTGAGTTTTTCTTTGTAAGGGTGTCCAACGACATAGGAAAATGTTCCAAAAACATTGTGCCATTTTTAACAAATATTCTAAAACCTGGAGCTAATATTGGAGAGAGAAGTGAATCAAATGTTATGATAAATTTTGGGGTTTTATTTAAGAATTTGCATGTCCTTATCAAGAAGGTCAAACAAGTCGTCGATGCGACTTGTAGTTTGTCGGGGTTACTGAAATTCACCATGCAGGTTAAGAACCTGGGACGATACTGATAAATTTCCCGAAAACTTTTTCTTCCTCTTAACATCTATTTGAAAATCTTTAGCTAATATATTACAGGAATTTTATGGCAGAAAACGCAGGCGTACGGAAGCATTTCAGTTTGGGAGGGGGCTAACCATTTTTGCCTGAAGAAGGTAATCCTGCTTGGAAGACTATCTAAGCGGAGCGCACAGAAAATTTTGAAAAGTCGCTACCCCTCAGATAGTCGGGAGTGGCATTTCCCATGCAGTCTTGAAAATAGGATCTAAGCAGTCGCTATTCTGAGCTTTCGTTTGCAATAAAATGCCTTACTTGAAATAAATTAGCAAAGTGATCTGATATAATTCTTATTTTGATATAAAACGGAATACTATGCACAAGTCTTCAATATTCTGTTCAGTAAACGGTTCGATTGAAACACTATTTAAACGGAGCGTCACGATTGGTTGGTGCGGAGTATACAAAAAATTTTGAAAAATTAAATCCTTTAGAGGGGTGGAAATAGCATTTACCAGGCTTGTAACTAAGAACAAAGCTGTAGTTATTTTGAGTTTTTGTTTGCAATAAATTTTCTCTCCATCAGAAAAATAAAATCAACAACTTGCTAAGTGATCAGAAAATTATCAGACAAAATGTAACACTGGTTGAAATGGTTTTGCACCTTCTCGAGGAAAACTATACAACAGAATTGACGACGTGCTATGTTTTTACTCTATTGCGAATCTTGGCTAAATTCAAGATTTACTGAATTGATGATGTTGTCTACAGCATGTGGCTGAATGAGCTTCCGACTGCAGAAGATTTTTCTTCCAACGACTTTTAAAATAACGTCAAGCCCCCAGCCCCTCCTCCTACATCTTTGGCAGAATATTAATTTTCTTGTTGAGATGAATCGAAATTTTAAACGTCAATCTGCCGAGTTTCGAGGGGCGTAAGAAGCAATATGAAAGCGTACGTGTATGTGTGTGTGGGGGGGGGGGGAGGGGAAGGGGGAGGGGGGAATTTTGGGCTATATGCACCTCATCCTAACTCATCGACCAAAAGTCATATTTTCATGCTAAAATTTTCGCTTATTTCTAGGTGGAAAAACGTTTTTTTTTCAATAAAAAAAATGAAATGCCATAACTCATTTTCTCAAATGAAACAGCGCACTGAAAAGGTGGAAATCTTTGTTTTTTGCCAGCCATGCCACAGTAGACAACAATTACAGTATATCTATGCCCTCTGCAAACATTGAACATTCATAAAATTTTGACACTTCAATAACTACAGAATTCATCTGCACATAGAGAGGGTTGAAAGGTATCAGATGACATTTAAAGGGGGTGGGGTGGCCGACTCTCCAAAAACTCAGTGACGTGTTCACAGTCCAATATGCTCGTGATAAATTAACCATTGTGATCGGTAAATTCTTGAATTCGCTTTTTAAATTCTTTCGTGATGTGGGAGGATGTTACCCAGCAAAGAATAATTCAGCAACTTTTTAGTGATGTTTTTCAATAGGAAACCCAAAGGTTTGAGTTGAAATATTTTTTGTGACCTTGTTAGGTAACAAGCCATAGCATGGTGTGCTATTGCTAGACGCGTTTGGCCGAGAAAGATTAGTTTCGGGGCTCATCAGTAGCAGGGTAGTGTTACGGTAGGCAATGTTTGCCAACAATGTCACGCAAAAGATTGGACAAAATAATCCAAAATAATACAAGAAATTCATGGTAGAATTCAATGTAGAATTATGAATAAAGGTATCTCTCGGATTGCCGGGGTACGCCGATGTAAATTAAAGGCAGGCATAAGAGAGTTACGATGCGGTAGTCCTTTTTCTGTATAATCTTATCCCCGCGGTATTTTCTACCTTCTACATGGAAACCTAGAGTAACCCCATGTACACCTCTGGAAGATTATCTTTACAATACTAAGGCCTGACTTGCTAAAATTCCGATTCACCCGGTGGAAACTAGTATCTCTAAACTTGAACGCTCTGCCTTACGCTCACTGCGTAAAGACAAAACAATTGTCATAAAGAAATTCGATAAAGGCAGAGGAGTTGCTATTATTAATAAAAGTGACTACAAAAAAGAAGCACTGCGGCAATTATCAGGCCCACAATATCAACAACTTACCTCCGATATCACCCTGGACACCGTCGCCATGGTTAAAACTCTGATTTCCAATCTCTTCCATGATGAAGAAATCTCAGAAGAAATATTCGACTACCTCAATCCCAGTAACCACTCAGTTAGAACACCGTTATTTTATATGTTACCTAAGGTCCATAAAACATCACCTGAGGGCTCCGTTTTTATCGGGAGACCCATCATCTCTGTTTGTGGTGGACCTACCCAACAAATATCCGAATTCTTAGATTTTTTTCTCCTCCCGTTGGTTCAAAAACAACCGACTTACGTGAAGGATACAAATCATATCCTGAAGTTGATAGAAAATCTAAAACTACCCGACAATGTTCTTTTGGTTACCCTTGATGTAGTCGGCATGTACACCATTATACCTCAAAATGAAGCTATCCTTGCCTGCACTAAAGCATACGCATTATCCGATAACGGCTTGTACTCGTTACCTAAAATTTCTACCAAATCCTTCCGTGAAATGCTTGAGCTCATAATAAAACGCAACTGCTTTAAACTCGACACTACCTACAAACAGTAGGTGAAGCAATGGGCTCAGAATCTTCACCGAAAATAGCCGACATTACATTTCATCATTTTGAGAACGAGATTTTACCCCTCTCCAAGCAGATCATTCGCTGGTTGAGATATAGAGATTATATCCTTCTCTTTTTGACGGTACTAAAGAAGAACTGAAAACCTTTGTGGATCATATTAATACCTTACATCCCACCTTGAAGTTCACCTATGAATCATCATATTCAGATATCAACTACCTTGATATTAATATCTTTAAAGGAAATCGTTTCGCACTCTCTAATTATCTTGATACCCGCACATATTCTAAACCAATTAAGCGAAACATTTCAATATTTTTCCCGCAACTCAAGCCACCCAGAAAGCTACTTCAAGGGATTTATTAAAGGTGAAACCCTCCGACACTTACGTCTTTGAAACAATCGCCAAGACTTTAACACTAAAGTCAGTTCTTTCAAAGAAAATCTAATTCGGCGAAATTACCCAGACTCCTACATTTCGGATATAACTTCCGAAATTAATTTTGATGAGCGCATTTCACAATTATCACCAAGAAATAAAGAATCCACACCGCCCTTGGTTTTTAAGTTCCTCTGCTCACCACATATTAAAACTAAGGACTTAAAAACATGTTTAACTAAACATTGGCACTTGATTACCGCCCACCCGACACTTAAAAAGTTATTTCCGAAACCTTCGTTCATAGCTCATAAACGGGCACCAAACCTGAGCGACTCTCTTATTGGAGCTAACTTTGTTTCGGAAACAAACTCAAATTCCGCTCTCATCAGCGCAGATATCTCCTTAGTTCATATTTTGAGTGATTTATTATCCGAATAACCCATCGTTTCTATTTTCTGTGACATTCTGGCCTAAAAGGCCGGTTACTTATTGCTATATACTGATGAGACCCCATATTTATCTCTGTGGTCGAAACGCGTCTAGCAATAGCACACCATGCTATAACTTGCTATTATGCAAGGTCACAATTTCACATGACACCGTCTCAAAGCCCTAACATTTGGGGTTCTTTATCTACTTTTATGCATATTTAACTTTTAATCTCCAAACCCGCCGAGGATATACTATCCTCCGCTACACGCGTTATAACGATTTAAGGGCTAAATCCATTAATAATAATAATAATAATAATAATAATAATAATAATAATAATAATAATAATAATAATAATAATAATAATAATAATAATAATAATAATAATAATAATAATAATAATAATAATAATAATAATAATAATAATAATAATAATAATAATAATAATAATAATAATAATAATAATAATGACAATGACAATGACAATGACAATGACAATGGCAATGGCAATGGCAATGGCAATGGCAATGGCAATGGCAATGGCAATGGCAATGGCAATGATGACGATGATGACGATGATGACGATGATGACGATGATGACGATGATGACGATGATGACGATGATGACGATGATGACGCTGATGACGCTGATGACGCTGATGACGCTGATGACGCTGATGACGCTGATGACGCTGATGACGCTGATGACGCTGATGACGCTGATGACGCTGATGACGCTGATGACGCTGATGACGCTGATGACGCTGATGACGCTGATGACGCTGATGACGCTGATGACGCTGATGACGCTGATGACGCTGATGACGCTGATGACGCTGATGACGCTGATGACGCTGATGACGCTGATGACGGTGATGACGCTGATGACGCTGATGACGATGATGCTGATGATGCTGATGATGCTGATGATGATGATGCTGATGATGCTGATGATGCTGATGACGATGACGATGACGATGACGATGACGATGACGATTACGGTGGTGGTGGTGGTGATTGAAAAGAACAAAAAACCTTAAAATACAAACCAGTGATCAGTTTAAACAATTAAAAAGAATAAATTTTCAAATTCTTTTTAAAATGATTAAAATTAGTTAAAGAACGCACATTAGCATGCAGGCTGTTCCAAACCTCAGGGGCAGCAACAGTAAAAGATCTGGCCCCATAACACTTAGTTTTAGAAATTGGAGGATGGGAAAGAAAAAATTCAGATGATGATTGTAAACAGCGACTTGGTGAGTATTTGGTGATGAGACTTGAAATGTAATCCGGGGCCATGCCATGTAATGGTAAGTATAGCTATTTTATAAATAATACGATAATATACCGGTAGCCAGTGCAACTCGCGGAGGATTGGAGTAATATGATCATGCTTCTTAGAACGAGTTACTAGTCTCGCGGCCGAGTTTTGTATAGCTTGTACGTAACTTTGAAATATGGTTTGATGGAAGCCCATACAGGAGACTATTACAGTAGTCTAGACGTGACGTTACAAAAGCATGAACAAGACGCTCCGTGGATTTACGATCAAGATAGTTGCTTAATTGACCAATCTTATAAATAGCAAAAGAAGCAGCAGAAACGATATTGTTCACATGATCTTTCAATTGCAGGGTGCTACCCATAGTGACACCAAGACTCCCAGCAATACTAGTAATGTCAACAAAAGTGTCATCAATTGAAATTCTAGGAGGGCATTTCAGAAATTTAGAAGAAATATGTGAGACTTCTGTCTTAGAATCATTAAACATTAACTTATTATTTATATATATACTATCACCCTTTAATCGGGGATTTTAGCTATGCGAACACGCCACTGAGTTTTTGGATAGTCGGCCACCTCCTTTTAAAACCTGGGACGATACTGATAAACTTCCCGAAAACCTTTTCTTCCGCTTAACATCTATTTGAAAATCTTAAGCTAATATATTAAAGGAATTTTATGGCAGAACACGTAGGCGTTCGGAAGCATTTCAGTTTGGGAGGGGGCTAACCATTTTTGCCTGAAGAAGGTAATCCTGCTTGGAAGACTATCTAAGCGGAGCGCACAGAAAATTTTGAAAAGTCACTACCCCTCAGATAGTCGGGAGTGGCATTTCCCATGCAGTCTTGTAAATAGGATCTAAGCAGTCGCTATTCTGAGCTTTCGTTTGCAATAAAATGCCTTACTTGAAATAAATTAGCAAAGTGATCTGATAATTATCTCATTGCTCCGTGAGGAGGATGAGATATTGTAATCACTTTGCCCGTTGAGCTATAAAAGGGAATGCCAGCTGAAATTGGCACTGTTGCCATGGTAATGGTTGGTGCCCCCAAGTTA
Organism: Holothuria scabra; assembly: GCA_037179385.1. Classification (NCBI taxonomy): domain Eukaryota; kingdom Metazoa; phylum Echinodermata; class Holothuroidea; order Aspidochirotida; family Holothuriidae; genus Holothuria; species Holothuria scabra. The sequence continues at coordinate 45,484,135 of CM074190.1, forward strand.
CTAGTCCAAGGGTCTAACCTCAGGTGGGGTCCAGCAAGGTAACCAAACTCCAACTCTGTGTGAGGGGTCAAAACGTGTCCGTGTGTGTGTGTGTATGTGTGTGTGTGTGTGTGTGTGTGTAGGTGAGTGTGTGAGTGTGTGTGTGTGAATTTTTGTTTTGCTAATATCTCCTAAACGGCTCAGCGGATTTTCTTCAAATTTTGTAGGAAGGTACCCTAGGTGAACCACTGTACATATTGCATAACCGGAAGTAAAGGTCAAAGGTCAAATTTGATATATGGTTACCATGGCAACAGGTATCAAAGGTCACGTGATGGAGGGGAAGTGTCTATTTTTAAGCGAAAAAAGAGGAAATTTGTGACTCTAACTCCTCCTAGTGGGCTGGACCGATCTTTTTCAAACTTGGTAGGAAGGTACTCCAGGGTTGGAACTTGTGTCTCCCAGATTTCCGGAAGTGAAGGTCAAACGTCAAAGGTCAGAGGTCATGTTTCGATAGTAATCATTTTGGGGGGATTTTTTGGCTGTATTTCTGGTCTTTTACCGTATTTCTGTAAAGGGACATGGCATTGACGTGAAACTTTGCACGTGTCATGAGGATATATAGAACTACCAAAATATATGATTACCATGGCAACAGGTATCAAAGGTCACGTGATAGAAGTGGAAGTGTCTATTTTCAAGTGAAAAAAGCAGAACCTTTACATCGAACTCCTCCTAGTGGGCTGGACCGATCCTTTTCAAACTTGGTGGGAAGATACCCCAGGTTCGGAACTTGTGTCTTGCAGATTCCCGGAAATAAAGGTCAAAGGTCAAAGGTCAAATTTAGCTAAAATCATACTTTTGTCTGTATTTCGGTAATGAAACATCTTAGTGACATAAAACTTCGCACATGTCATGAGGATGACTAGAACTACCCAAATATATGGTTGCCATGGCAACAGAATCTGGAAGTGACGGACTAAGGTCAAAGGTCAAATTGAGTCAAAATCGTTTTTTGGGTACTGTTGGATATTGCGTGGTACGGGATCGAGTTCCAGGCGGAAAAAAGATAGGAGAGTTCAGTTGATTTTAAAATATTTATTTGATGATTTTAGTTCCACAAAAGGATGATTAAGTTGAATTAATTATTCTGCCAGCCTAATACGATTCCTAAGATATGTGTATCCCTCTGCGTCTACGAGACGAGTGTCCAGCTCGCAGGCTCGGTCTTGTGAATCGTGCGAGCTCTGAACACATGCAGTCCCCTGATTGGTCAAAAGTTATGACGCACCCATATGAATAATTATTATGATATAAATGACCAATGAGGAGGCTGCAAAGGGGGAAAGTGGCCACACCACGAAAACATGGGTTACAGCGTGCACGTGGAGCTACGGTAATGTGATATGTCACGTCCACTGGTAACACGTGACGGGAAACAGGAAGGGCCCTGGAAATCTAGAACAAAGGGAAGGGAGCGTTGCTCGTAAACAAAAAGATGGCGTGTGGTAAAGGTCATGAAGAGTGCACCATACTACATGACATCCCCTTTTGTCTTTTTAAATTTTAAAACGCAGTGAAAAATTTTACTCTTAGAATTACAATATTGAATACGTCAGGAGGATATTACAAAAAATGCATTCTTTGTCAATTAGATTAAACATTAAAGACAAAATGATGAGAGAGATAGGTAAAGTGCGAGACAAAGGAAGGGAGGTGGATCCCAAACTCAGAATGAAATTAAAATGAGCACGGCGTAATCATACATTGGAATTAAATATTTTCTTTAAAGTGAACAACGTGTTTACACGAGAAACATCAAATGTCAGGGGAATAGATCTCATGACGACTTTAAAATAAAATCATGAGCAGAGAATAACGTGAGTAAACTCTGAAAGTAGACGTAGGGCTACTTCACTACGCTTAAGAAGAGATTAAATTGAGCAGTGCCAACTGAAACAAGAATATGTAGGTGTACTCAGAATTATAACATCTGGTGAGGCGTAAACCAGAAAATTCTACCTACGCAATAACTTGAAACATTGTACATCTGACTGCAAGGATACGTTTAAGTTATTAAAATGTTAAGCTTAGGAGTTACAAACAACATTAAAATGTGAAAACATTCCCTTGTTGAGAAAAGATGTGTAACTAGACTCAAATTGATAGATTAAGGTAATACAACTCGTTACGACTGTGAGCAAGCAGGGAAACACTGTCAGGTTCAACAAAAGTTCATTTGTGATAAGCATTTTCTGTGTGATGACCGGTGTTGCTAATGTTCCAGGTAGATTCTAGTTAACTGGGTAAACGCTCTGACGAATCCACAATGACATACCACTCCTGTCTTACAGATTTGATTGACTGTGAATATTTGCTCACATTTCAAAGTGTAGGGAAATTATCACCACAAGATGCAATAAACTCTCGTAAAATGCATAACGTTTCTTCTAGTTTATCAATGCATTTCAGATATGTATACAACAGGGCAAAATGACCACGAAATTATGATAAATACAGTATGCAAGGAAGATTGTATGATAAGCAAAACATACGTGGAAAAGTAAATGTCGCATTGATGCCTGCCTGTTACTGAAGCAATCGCTGAACAAACTTATGAGTGCACGTGCATCTAATAAGTGATCCAAAATGTCAGTCGTGTCCGCATACTGATGAGCATTCCACCAAAATTTATAAGGCTGAGCATCAGGGAGTGTTCCCATAAATCGCATACTCAGCAAAATTTGTAAAGTGCCTCCATGAAAACGTGCACGGCAAACTTCCATCGTGCTATGAGGAGCATGTGCAGCTAAATTATGATTGGGCTTAACGTGGTGCAGGCACAGGGAGACATCAATGGGATCTGCATGATAAATGGCAAAAATATCTTTGCTTGTGACGGAAGGCAAAACATTGCCTGTTTCATCTTGGAATTGAATATGATGAGAATCGTCATTAACACTCATATGCACATTTTCATTGCATGCTGCTTTAAGTTTGTCAACACTTGTAATGGGTTTACTTTGATTTGATGCTCGTACAAAACATGGTTTGAGCCTGTTAAAGTTAAATACGTCTTGCAAAACATCACCTTGTAACGTCTGCAGAAGGTAGTGAGTACGATCAAGAATTTCATGTATGACAAGCGGTCCAACCCATTCTGCAACAATCTTACGAGAATTGGCAGTAAGTGACGAGCTCGTTGGCTTGTACAAGTAGACGAGCTGTCCCACTGAATAGATGGGGCTCTTTTCAAGCTTACTCGTGATCTTAGAATTTTGCTTATCCTGATTATGCTTTTGAAGTGTTAGCATCGTTTGCGACAAGTGATCAAACCTTTTTTTCAAAAGATCATCATACTCACTGTACGAGTGAGAAGGACCTTCCATGGGGTTAAAGGTCAAATTAGTGAGATCACGTGGTTTGCGACCATAGACTAACTCAAAAGGGCTGTGGTCACCCAAATGGGGGGGAGGAAAATGCGTTGTATGCATAGGTCGTAGTAGGAATATATCGCACCCAATCAGTGCCAAATTGGTTAAGGTTGACCTTTAAAAAATTGGAAAGTGTCTGTATATGCCTTTCAACTTGGAGGCTACCTTAATTACAGACACTGATGACTTTTCTGTCTATATTTAGTGCAGAACACAATAATTCCACTAATTTCCCAGGGAGAGACCTGGCCGCATCTGTTATAAGCGTAGAAGGAGGACCAAAAAGAGTAACAATTTTTTGTAAGATCGCCTCACAAACGGTTGGAGCATCAAGTGTTTTTAAAGGAACACAAATAACAAATCTGGTAATTTCGTCACATATGCAACCATTAAATGTTTATACCCTGCATTGGATGTAGGCATGGTTTTGAAATTCAAACTAATCTTATCAAAAGGACAGTATGAATCTGGTACTCTTGCATGAAATTGTCTGATTTTATCCTGCTTAGGTTTAAATTGTTGACATATAAGGCAAGCTTTAACATAATTGCTGACAACTTGAAACATGTTTCTCATGAAGAAGTGTTGTCTTATGGTGAGATACGTTCTCATAACACCTTGATGACAACTGAGAAGATCATCATGATATTTCGAAAGAATTTTTTTCTATCATTGTGTCAGGAATAGCTAATTGCAGTACCACTCTAGACTTGTGCTTAGCATGCAAAGTCAACCTAAACAAAAGACCATCACACATAATATATTGTTCAGCTCGGGTACGAATAGGCCAGGTCGAAAACGCGGAAACGCGGAAATCGCGGAAATCGAAAAACCGCGAAGGTTGTCCAAAAAACTGTCCGCGGTTTCCGCGTTTTCGACCTGGCTATATGGCCAGGTCGAAAACGCGGAAAGTTTTTCTTGCAGTCCTGCAATAGAACTAGAGTCTTATACAAACTGCGATACATGCTGTAATTTTACTATAGCTCATTGCTAAGAACGGAAATTTTATGGATGCACTGCCGATGCGGAGTCTTCCGACGTAACATAGTCTAGCCTGCATTACACGGCACCACATACGTAACTTGTGCGAGCGAATGCCAAAGCATACTGTGCCAATTAATTGACATCAGCTCATACCACAAACTGGATGCTTAAAATCCATATGACCTTGGTACTGCATGTGTGAATGGGATTTACCGTAGCGCACTGCTGGATACACCAAGGAGTTGTAGCTCCCTGGATACACACATGGAAACTGGTCCAGTGTTGAAACTGGTCCGTGCTACAGTGACTGGAAGTTCTGATACGTGTGTCATTTTACGATATTGATAACGGCAGCTTTAACGCAAAGCGCACATGCAGTAAAGTGATGGATAACAACTAACTAAAAATGCTCCAAACCTGATCGGGTTTGGTTCGGTTGGTTGGGTTTTGTTGGGTTGGGTTTTGTTGGGTTTGGTTGGTAGGAATTGTTGTTCGGATTGTTGGGTAGTGTTGGGTTTGGTTTGGTTTAGTTCGTACTCACAGTTTGAGCTTCAAACTACTACACAATAATTATCTTAAGATCGGAAAGATCGGTCACATGGCTTTTGTTACACTGAATAGGAAATGATACGAAGGTGATAAAGGGGCTTAGGCGTAACATGCATAAAACACTTTTCCGTGATTTCCGCGTTTTCGACCTGGCCATATGGCCAGGTCGAAAACGCGGAAATCGCGGAAAAAGTTACCTCTTTAGGAATTACAGGAAATCTCTAAACGAAAGAGCCAAAAGTGTTGTGGAAATTGATAATATGTAACAATAAATGCGTTTAAGTCAAATGAAAGAGACTGGTGAAGGGCCGGCTACTCATAATTTGAGAGTTACAACCTGTCACGCAATTTTCATCTCAGGTTACTAAAACGGGTCCCATGGCTTTTATTACACTGCATAGGAAATGATACGAAAGTGATAAAAGAGCTTTCGCTTAGGTCTACCATGTGTTAAAAACTTTTCCGCCATTTCCGCGTTTTCGGCCTGGCCATATGACAAGGTCGAAAACGCGGAAATCACGGAAAAAGTTCCCTCTTCAGGAATTACAGGAAACTTCTCCACGAGAGAGCCAAAAGTGTTGCAGAAATTAATAATATGTAATAAAATCTGGGTTTAAGTCAAATGACAGAGCCTGATTAAGGACCGGACCTGCTCATAATTTGAGAGTTACAAACTGCCGTGCAATTTTCATCTCAAGATTATAAAAAGGGTCACATGGCTTTTGTCACACTGAATAGGAAATGATACGAAAGTGATAAATCGTTTTCGCTTAGGTCTACCATGTGTAAAATACTTTTCCGCGATTTCCGCGTTTTCGACCTGGCTATATGGCCAGGTCGAAAACGCGGAAATCGCGGAAAAAGTTACCTTTTTAGGAATTACAGGAAACTTCTCCACGAAAGAGCCAAAAGTGTTGCAGAAATTAATAATATGTAATAATATCTGGGTTTAAGTCAAATGAAAGAGACTGATTAAGGACCGGACCTGCTCATAATTTGAGAGTTACAAACTGCCATGCAATTTTCATCTCAAACTCCTAAAACGGGTCATATGGCTTTTGTTGCACTGAATAGGAAAAAGTAAAGGCTCGATGGTCAGGTCGAAAACGCAGAAATCGCGGAAAATTGTTTCACGCATGAAATGTATAAGGGTGATTTCATAAATAAGGGTACCGACCTGTGACATGACAATTTTGGAGCCAAATCCGTGAATTAGAATTTGAGATGTGAAAGCAATTATTTTTTTTTTTGGTAATCAAAGTATTTATTAAAAATGGCTTTGGGTGAGTCATTTTTATGGTTTGCTGAGTTTCGTACATTTTCTGAACTGCCACATTTAGCAAATCATTGTTTCCCGTGCAAAGGGGACATAAATAATGCATTAATCGCATTTAAGTCATCTGGATATTTTACAAAACATTTATAAACCTCATTTAAAATTCTGGACAATGTGAAGCTGAAAAAGTCAATAATTTGCCAGTTACAACCATCATATTAAGTTTTGTGAGTGAAATCGCTGCGTGGTCCGGAAATCTGTTCCCCGTCGGTGGAAATTAGCACGACGGGGACATGAAACTGGAACTGTGTTGAATTCGGAAATTTGAAGAAGTTGACAAGTGGCATACACTGCATACCAAAAGTCAATGGAGAAATAATTGCCAGGCCAAATCGGTAAAAACACATGTTTAGGATATACCTTTTTCTTCAATGCAAAGTTTCACAACGTGAATTTTCCAGGGGACATAAATACGGTCTCTCAACATTTGCAAATTCCATTTTCCCAAGTCTGCGAGAATTCAGGCTTCAACAGTTCAAACTTTTTCATATTTAAGACCATGCACAAACTTTAATAATCCACCAGAGCTGAGGGAATCTAAAAATCTGTATGGACAATATCCCATAAGTATAGTGCCAATCAGGACCGTCGCTAGAGCCTCATGTTTGGGCGTGCCATGGTCCCAAGTTCCGACGGGCTGGATGTTATCCCAACTAAAGCATGAAGCATGAATGCCAGGTGGAATGGGTCTAAGATGACGAGGCTGACGACTCTCAAAGTGGGCGCCACCCGTCCCATCAGTTGGTAGTAGAGCGACGGTATGAGAAAATTCCAACTGGAATTTCAGATTTTCCAACCATCGTCGCTCTGACGAATTATCGGGGTGAGACAGCCCCACATCCCTCCATTGCTTGAGACGACCTTGGTGGCAATGTTCCCCGAGTAAATGAGGACATGAAAATTTACACTGGGAACAAAGTTTTATCGGGCCCCTAAGGCAGAGTTAATGTAAAACTTTCGGGCAAAAAATAGTTTAAAAGAAGGGTTTAAGGTCACAACAGGATTTGATGTGTAAGAGGGGTGCTTATTCTAAGCATTTTGGTGAAATTTGCATTGAAATCCGATGAGTGGTTCTCAAGATATGCGCACGTGAAGTTTTCAGATTTTCAACAAAAAGTGAACTTGAAGTAAGCACTTATGAGTATGACATCATATCCCCATGTTAGTGCACAGTCTTTTGCTTTTCTTTAAACTTTAGAGTTGGGTTTTTCCTCAACAATCACATATTATTAAAATGTGATTGCATAGGTGGCATGCGTATTTTATAAGCTTTGCATTCCCACAGGGAGGTCCTGTTCCTATAAACGCCAAGGTCAACACAACAGTCTGATAAAACAAAAGGAAACAAATCATTCCTTGTCAATGTGAGGAAGTGATATAAGCTCTGCTGCCCTCAAACTCATTTTGAAACTAAAAACTACTGACTTCATTTACTGATATCTCGAGAAATACATGTCCGATTTGAATGGAACTTTCACTACAATGTGAAGATTTGATTCCTCTTTCACATTTGAAAATTTAAGTTTTGCATAGACATCCCCTTTAACAGTTGAAATGGATATTTCGTCAGTATTATATCTCAAAGACATTACTGAATTAAACCTACAAATAAGGGTAAGCCAGTTTTTGGAATGACAAGTTAAAATGTCACACTTTTTGCTCCTAAAATGTGCTAATTTTGATTCATTTTGCCCTCATAATTTCATCGTTTAAAACAATGTTGAATATTTTTGTAATTAATTCATCAACTTCATGATAATAAAAACATTAGGATGACCAACATATACAGACAAAAATACTGACTACCATTTAATGCCCCGTATGCACCCTTGGTACCCAAATAAATGGAATCACCGATAAGCGAAAACTCTTTTATCATTTTCGTATCATTTCCTATTTAGTGCAACAAAAGCCATGGGACCCGTTTTAGTAACTTGAGATGAAAATTGCGTGGCAGTTTGTAACTCTCAAATTATGAGTAGCCCGGCCCTTAATCAGCCTCTGTCATTATTTTGTTTTAAACGCATATATTGTTACATATTATCAATTTCCACAACACTTTTTCCTCTTTCGTGGAGAAGTTTCCTGTAATTCCTAAAGAAGTAACTTTTTCCGCGATTTCCGCGTTTTCGACCTGGCCATATAGCCAGGTCGAAAACGCGGAAATCGCGGAAAAGTGTTTAACACATGGTAGACCTGAGCGAAAACTCTTTTTCCAATCGTAGCATTTCCTGTTCAGTGCAACAAAAGCCATGGGACCCGTTTTAGTATCTTGAAATGAAAATTGCGTTGCAGTTTGTAACTCTGAAATTATGAGTAGCCCGGCCCTTCATCAGACTCTGTCATTTGACTTAAACGCAGTTATTGTTACATATTATCAATTTTCACAACACTTTTTCCTCTTTCGTGGAGAAGTTTCCTGTAATTCCTAAAGAGGTAACTTTTTCCGCGTTTTCGACCTGGCCATATAGCCAGGTCGAAAACGCGGAAATCGCGGAAAAGTGTTTAACACATGGTAGACCTGAGCGGAAACTCTTTTATCACTCGTAGCATTTCCTATTCAGTGCAACAAAAGCCATGGACCCGTTTTAGTATCTTGAAATGAAAATTACGTGGCAGTTTGTAACTCTGAAATTATGAGTAGCCCGGCCCTTCATCAGACTCTGTCATTTGACTTAAACGCAGTTATTTTTACATATTATCAATTTTCACAACACTTTTGGCACTTTCGTGGAGAAGTTTCCTGTAATTCCTAAAGAGGTAACTTTTTCCGCGTTTTCGACCTGGCCATATAGCCAGGTCGAAAACGCGGAAACCGCGGAAAAGTGTTTAACACATGGTAGACCTGAGCGAAATCTCTTTTTCCAATCGTAGCATTTCCTATTCAGTGCAACAAAAGCCATGGGACCCGTTTTAGTATCTTGAAATGAAAATTGCGTTGCATTTTGTAACTCTGAAATTATGAGTAGCCCGGCCCTTCATCAGACTCTGTCATTTGACTTAAACGCAGTTATTGTTACATCAATTTTCACAACACTTTTTCCTCTTTCGTGGAGAAGTTTCCAGTAATTCCTAAAGAGGTAACTTTTTCCGCGTTTTCGACCTGGCCATATAGCCAGGTCGAAAACGCGGAAACCGCGGAAAAGTGTTTAACACATGGTAGACCTGAGCGAAAACTCTTTTATCACTCGTAGCATTTCCTATTCAGTGCAACAAAAGCCATGGGACCCGTTTTGGTATCTTGAAATGAAAATTGCGTTGCAGTTTGTAACTCTGAAATTATGAGCAGCCCGGCCCTTCATCAGACTCTGTCATTTGACTTAAACGCAGTTATTGTTACATATTATCAATTTTCACAACACTTTTTCCTCTTTCGTGGAGAAGTTTCCTGTAATTCCTAAAGAGGTAACCTTTTCCGCGTTTTCGACCTGGCCATATAGCCAGGTCGAAAACGCGGAAATCGCGGAAAAGTGTTTAACACATGGTAGACCTGAGCGAAAACTCTTTTATCACTCGTAGCATTTCCTATTCAGTGCAACAAAAGCCATGGACCCGTTTTAGTATCTTGAAATGAAAATTACGTGGCAGTTTGTAACTCTGAAATTATGAGAAGCCCGGCCCTTCATCAGACTCTGTCATTTGACTTAAACGCAGTTATTGTTACATATTATCAATTTTCACAACACTTTTGGCAATTTCGTGGAGAAGTTTCCTGTAATTCCTAAAGAGGTAACTTTTTCCGCGTTTTCGACCTGGCCATATAGCCAGGTCGAAAACGCGGAAACCGCGGAAAAGTGTTTAACACATGGTAGACCTGAGCGAAAACTCTTTTTCCAATCGTAGCATTTCCTATTCAGTGCAACAAAAGCCATGGGACCCGTTTTAGTATCTTGAAATGAAAATTACGTGGCAGTTTGTTACTCTGAAATTATGAGTAGCCCGGCCCTTCATCAGACTCTGTCATTTGACTTAAACGCAGTTATTGTTACATCAATTTTCACAACACTTTTGGCACTTTCGTGGAGAAGTTTCCTGTAATTCCTAAAGAGGTAACTTTTTCCGCGTTTTCGACCTGGCCATATAGCCAGGTCGAAAACGCGGAAACCGCGGAAAAGTGTTTAACACATGGTAGACCTGAGCGAAAACTCTTTTATCACTCGTAGCATTTCCTATTCAGTGCAACAAAAGCCATGGGACCCGTTTTGGTATCTTGAAATGAAAATTGCGTTGCAGTTTGTAACTCTGAAATTATGAGTAGCCTGGCCCTTCATCAGACTCTGTCATTTGACTTAAACGCAGTTATTGTTACATATTATCAATTTTCACAACACTTTTTCCTCTTTCGTGGAGAAGTTTCCTGTAATTCCTAAAGAGGTAACTTTTTCCGCGTTTTCGACCTGGCCATATAGCCAGGTCGAAAACGCGGAAATCGCGGAAAAGTGTTTAACACATGGTAGACCTGAGCGAAAACTCTTTTATCACTCGTAGCATTTCCTATTCAGTGCAACAAAAGCCATGGACCCGTTTTAGTATCTTGAAATGAAAATTACGTGGCAGTTTGTAACTCTGAAATTATGAGAAGCCCGGCCCTTCATCAGACTCTGTCATTTGACTTAAACGCAGTTATTGTTACATATTATCAATTTTCACAACACTTTTGGCAATTTCGTGGAGAAGTTTCCAGTAATTCCTAAAGAGGTAACTTTTTCCGCGTTTTCGACCTGGCCATATAGCCAGGTCGAAAACGCGGAAATCGCGGAAAAGTGTTTAACACATGGTAGACCTGAGCGAAAACTCTTTTTCCAATCGTAGCATTTCCTATTCAGTGCAACAAAAGCCATGGGACCCGTTTTGGTATCTTGAAATGAAAATTGCGTTGCAGTTTGTAACTCTGAAATTATGAGTAGCCCGGCCCTTCATCAGACTCTGTCATTTGACTTAAACGCAGTTATTGTTACATCAATTTTCACAACACTTTTGGCACTTTCGTGGAGAAGTTTCCTGTAATTCCTAAAGAGGTAACTTTTTCCGCGTTTTCGACCTGGCCATATAGCCAGGTCGAAAACGCGGAAACCGCGGAAAAGTGTTTAACACATGGTAGACCTGAGCGAAAACTCTTATCACTCGTAGCATTTCCTATTCAGTGCAACAAAAGCCATGGGACCCGTTTTAGTGTCTTGAAATGAAAATTGCGTTGCAGTTTGTAACTCTGAAATTATGAGTAGCCCGGCCCTTCATCAGACTCTGTCATTTGACTTAAACGCAGTTATTGTTACATATTATCAATTTTCACAACACTTTTGGCACTTTCGTGGAGAAGTTTCCTGTAATTCCTAAAGAGGTAACCTTTTCCGCGTTTTCGACCTGGCCATATAGCCAGGTCGAAAACGGGGAAACCGCGGACAGTTTTTTGGACAACCTTCGCGGTTTTTCGATTTCCTCGGTTTCCGCGTTTTCGACCTGGCCGGTACGAATAGTACGAGCAGACTTAACATCTTGTGGCAAAATATCATACGCCAAAAAAATCGTAGATTGGCTTAAAGAAGGGACACGTTGCCTGTTGCGTTTGCAATTGCTTTGCATCAAATGGTAAATCGTAATTTCGAATGATTTTACTTTGAATTTTGTGCATGACACGTTGTATATCTCTTTGATGCGGTATGTGTGAAGTCCGAAAATTCTTCACATCGGCAAGGAGGGGTTTACTCGGCGTAAGCAAGTCATCAGGGGGTGCCCTGTGGCGTTCTTGTGGCAAATCTACCAGACGTGGCTCTGGCTGGGCTTTTGGTGTGCTCACCTTTGGACCTTATGATGGTACAGGTATAGGATGATGATGTAAGAGAGGCGGCGCTGGGAGAAGCGGTTGCTGCACAGAGAGGGGGGTCACTTGTTGGGGGCTGAATTACCACGAAAAGCAGGTGGGGGCGGTGGGGTTGGAGTGTTTTGCTGCTGTGACGTATCACTGCTCTGTGCAGGAGTATGCACATTCCCACTCGTGGCTGCAGGGGGTGGAGAAGTTTTCCTCCCAGGGAACAAATCTGGTACCCGAACACCCAAAGCTTTAGCTCTAGCTCTTGTCAAAACTGGAAGAGCGTTATCTTCAAAATCATTTTCCAGGAATTCTGAGATCGCAGAAAATGCAAGAGGAAGTATCCTATCGATTTCAGAGTCGCCATTCTGAGGCGCTTTAGAGGGGTAATCTGCTAATGCAAGTTCAGAACCCTTCTTATAGCCAACCTTGAATGAAAATTGTGACAACTTAAACAACAAATTTCTCAGTCGTGAGGTAGGGGGCTCGCGTTTTGATGTGAGAATTTCAACAAGTGCAGCATGATCCACATATGTGTCAAATTCGACATTTTTGAGAAGGTGAACAAACCCATTAATATTAATGAGCAAACCAAATAATTCTAACTCTGTTACACTATATCGAGTACAAGCTTCTGGTAAAACCTTAGAGTAGTAACCTAAAAAATATTCTTGCCCATCAACAGTCTGAGTGAGGTACGAACCAGTGGCAATCCTTGATGTGTCACTATAAAGAGTTAAACGACCTTCTCTTTTAGGCATATGAAGAACTGGTGGACTACACATTAAATTACGAATTGTGTCAAATGCTTTCTGATGTTCCTCTGTCCACTGAAAGTGACGTTTCTGCCTACTTAATTTGTGAATAGGTCTTAAATGTTCCTGTATTCGAGGAAAAAAGCTTGATACATAGTTTACTGCACCTACAAATCTGCATGCTGCCATTGCATTGTGTGGGACTGGCGTGTTGCGAATCGCATTACATCTATTAGTTAGTGGCTGAATTGTAGCCTTTCTATCATCATGAACAGTTATGATATGTCCCATATAGGTAAAGGATGAACGAAATAAACCACACTTGCGTGGTGAAATCTTCAAACCATTAGCTATCAAAGCTTTAAAAATTGCTAACAAGTGTTTGGAATGAGACGATTTGTTTTTGTTGTAAACAGTAATGTCGTCATGCATAGAAATACAAAACTGATCGGAATTTGGTACCTGTAAAAGTACTTCAGTCATCTTAGCGCTAAAGATACTCGGGCTAAGATTCAGTCCCTGTGGCAGACGCTTATAGAAATAATGTCGGCCTCCACTGTAAGATGCAATGCCTGTGTACTTCTGAGCATTTTTGCTCAAAGGAATACAGAAGAAGGCAGATTTCAAATCTAAAACACTCAAAATTGTGGCATCAGAGTTACCACTTGTGCGTTACGTCTCGTTCAAGAGTGGGAAGGGGTGATTAATTCTCTGAATCCTGCTATTCAAAAAACGGAAGTCAGTTACCACACGTTTCTCATTGGTTCCCTTTTTTGGAATTAAGAAAACTGGAGACGTATAAGACTGCTTCCCAACTGCCAAGATTCCAAGATCTACCAATTTATCTAGTTCTCTTGAGGCAATAGGTTTATCATCGGGAGATAATTTGTATGGCCTGATGAAAAAAGGCTCGTTATTGGTTAACGTTATATCTGCCTCAAAGGCAACTGGAGAGTTCACCATATAAGGAGAAGACTTCCTTATTTTTATCCAACATTTGGTAAAATTCGTCCGGTTCGTTTGGATCTAAAACACTCTCCTGTAAAGAGACCTGTTGCCTAATGATTTCAGACTGTGTCAGTGAAGCTAAGGGATCATTTGAACTCAAATGTGGCATAGTTGCAAGTTATAACGCCGTATATGGTCACGTTGCGAATATTCACTGGAATTATCACCTGAAAATTGCGATGTTGTAGCATTAACATGCTCTAAAGACTGCCTAAAGAACTGCCGTTCTTCTAACCATTTACGATAACAATCCTCATGAAGTTCATGAGTTACTGACACAACATCAGACAAGTCAAAAGAAGCTACAGTTTGCCTAGGTGACACAACAAATGAGCGTGTACCGTTATTTCTCAACATGAATCTAGTCCTACCTTTATGCAGTTTTACCATCATTGAAATAGGGCACATGTGTGCAATAAATACAGCAGGCTGAACAGTGGCGTAGCTAGGATTTTTTCCAGGGGGGCAAAGGTATGAAATTTCCCCAAAACTTTTCCCGGTCAATGTGTATGTATTTCATATAAAACATGCAAACTTACAAGTATAACAACATTACCATGTCATTTTGTAATATTACCTGCATTTTAATCTTAAAGTAAAACATAGAGCAATCGGAAAAAACAAAGTATAATATTTTGGTAAACAATATCTGGTTTATTTGTATGTACTAACGCAGTGGCATGCGCAGGATTTCTCTGAAGGGGGATGGGGGCATGGAGTATGGTCTAAGGGGAGGGTGTCCGAAAGTTTTTTGACGTTTTCAAGGAGCCTAGATGCAAAATGGTGCAAGATTTTCGACTTTGACAGGAACAGTGTTAAAAGTTGAATCGTGGTGGTTCATGAGGATAAAACTGAAACTTTTGTGTCTTTACATGCATTCTTATGCCATTTATGCTACCTTACGAAGTAAAACTTGTCATTAAATTTGCACACTTTTAGGAGTCAAAATAAAAGAGCATTGATCGGTACAGGATTGTGGGTTTTCTTGGCCACAAAACTTTATTTTATCATAAAGATTATCTAAGCGGAGCGCCACCATTGGTTGGCGCGGAGCGTAGAGAAAATTTCGAAAATCAGACCCCTCAGATGGCCGGAAATAGCATTTTCCTGACTTATACGAAGAATCTAACGAGTCGCTTTCTTCTTTTGTTTTTTTTTGTGTCTTGACACATTTCCTTATGCCATTTATGCTACCTTACGAAGAAAAACTTGTCATTAAACTTGCACACTTTTAGGAGTAAAAATAAAAGAGCATTGATCGGTATTTGTGGTTTTTCTTGGCCACAAAATGTTATTTTGTCATAAAGATTATCAAAGATCATTGTTTGGCGCGGAGCGTAGAGAAAATTTGGAAAAATCAGACCCCTTAGATGGCCGGAAATAGCATTTTCCAGGCTAATACGAAGAATCTAGCCAGTCTCTTTCTTCTTTTGTCGTTTGAAATAAAATGCTCACTTCAAAATATGTTCGCAAACTGCAAAGTGATCAGAGAGTTAAGAGCCAATTTTACCCCAAAAATGTAATTTTGCCCATAAGACCGAGCGAAGCGCCACCATTGGTTGGCGCGGAGCGTAAAGAAAATTTCGAAAAATCAGACCCCTCAGATGGTCAAAATAGCGTATTTATGCTTGTAAAGAGAATCTAAACATGTAGTCTTTTTTATCGATGCCACCAGTGGGAAACAGGGTCTACCTTTTTAAGTAAAAATTGGAATTTGACAGAATTTGCCTAGGTCATTTGTAGGAATTAAAAAAAAGTTGGCATCACTGAAAGACCTTGCAGGGACAATCCTTCCCCTTTGAAAATTTCTGAAAATTGGGTGTCCTTATAAGCAATCTGGTGCCACATATGCTATCTTTTGAAGTAAAATCTGTGTCAATAAAGTTAGACTACGTATTTTTAAGAACAAAGAAAAAATGGCATCTGTGAGGGGGTGGCCCTATGGTCTCCCCTTCGCACGCCACTAAGGAGGCCTAATAGTGGCTCGATCACACAGGATATCCTGTTAGAAAAGCAGTCTGTTAAGTGTAGTAGGCTACAAGGTACTCATTGTCCATTTATTGTTGCACTCAAAGTGAGCAGAAAGCTATTTTCCCGAACTAGCTTGTAAGCCTCCAAGGATTAGGCTAAGTAACAAAATCTAAGTGTGCCAACGGATCCCGCTAATTCTAATTTCTAGATTAACTTTAAGTTTATCGTTGGCCATGGATTGTTTCAGCCCCATCCATCGTTATGTACACAGAGTAAAATCGTACAGCTACTGCTAGCTTGTAGAAGAACATAACAACCTCGGGGTCTACGGTAGTGACTTGTCAGTTTTCACATCCTTTTACTGAATTCCCAAAGTATCACCTGAATAAAAGCTTCCTGTGCACTGAAATGCACTGATCATAACCCCCGTGCGTATACAAGCACAAGAGAACATTCAATCTACTACGCGGCGAGGACATTTCTGTGAACGCGAATTGGGCCGGTTCATGCGACACTGACGAAATCTGAGTTAATTTGTTGCATGAAAATACGAATTATGTATGAGAAATGTCTCACAATTTCTTATTCTAACAAAAATTTTGAGAAATTTTTGTAATAATAAGAAGATTCATCAAATTTCCCCATTTTCATCAAATTTCCCCAAAAATTTTTCCGGGGGGGGGGGGTAACTGTCCCCCCTGCCCCCCCCCCCCCCCGTAGCTACGCCACTGAGGCTGAAGAACTAAGTCAGTGTTACGTAAGCAAGATGGCACACGACTGTGCAAATTAATATATTTACACTGACCTGGGTAAATAACAACTTTACTCGTAGGACGAAAACGTTGCACACCAGGCTTAATCTTAAAGGAATTGTTTGAAAAATCTAGAACTCCATTGAGTTGTTTTAAGGTATCTGTAACAGTACCTGCACTTTAACTGTTTAGTATGCTGAGGATCAGCATGAAAATATTGTGCTCATCTCAGGAATGCGGGCTGTGGCTGCCATTATTAGATGCGCTCATTGTTTAGTTGTTATAGCCAAAGCTTGCAAGGCTAGGGAAGGGCACTCCGTTACCCGCTTCCGAAGAGTCAACATACAGCCGGCAGACCGCCACGGGTGTGGCAACCCTTTCCAACATATTTACATGTACCTGCGAAAACTTACCTGCGAAACATCACCTGCGAAACTTTACATACCTGAGAAACCTTTATGGTGTGATAGAGAGCCCAAGGAGGTACGTGTATTTTTGTACTTTATGTATTTTCTGTGTAACTTAGTTTTAGGGTAATTGAGTTAGGCTGGAGAGTCGCAGAGGAGGAGTTGATGTTAAATGTCTTCGTTTTTTCTTGTACTTGTATAATTCTTCCTTTTTGTGTTACATGTTTAGCTTATAGTTTGAAATGTTTGTTTATTTGTACAGTTTTCAAGGAGTTCACGAATACACACGGAAGTAAAACTCCAGTCGAGACCCTTGGGTTATTTTTTGTCGTGTCCACTTCAGTTATCGACGATCACACCACCCTCCGCTACAGTGAAAACTCCAATCTCGAAGTCTACTGAAGTGGTGACGCTACCGGACATACCTCAACAACATCAGCCCCGTTCCCAGGTGCCATTCAACTTGCATCGCCCTTGCGCCGTTCAACATAGCCATTCAACTACGGCCCGATGCGAGAAAACTCTGCGTGGAACAACTACGAAAATAACTTCGGTGAGATTAGTCCATGTTATTGAGACGAGGTCCGAATGGAAATTTACATAAATGTCAAGTTAACTTTCTTCATAATTGCGATAACCAGTATTTTAATTGAAGGTGGATATCACAAAGGTTTCAGTTACTCCAGGTCAGGTTCTGAAATTATCCCCCGCCGTATTGCAGTATTATTCAGATATTTCATTAATTGCAGGATATCCTGTCGCTATAATGAGTGACTCAGAATTAAACTTCCCACAAACTTCCGACCCACCCACGAGTATTTTAAATGTGCCCTTAGATATAGGCGTAGCTCTGGGGGGTCAAGAAGATTATGCTAATAGAGGGGAAGAAGTAGAAGGACGCTCTAGTTCTCGTACGAAGCAATATACCGAAAAGGGGCTGGGGTATGAGATTGAGAAAAGAGAGAGGAATTTTAGGAATAAGGTTTCTGCATGGCGGAGGCGAGCTGGACGAATTGAGAGAACGTTATCCGAATCACATGATTTATCTACACTGAAACAAGAACGTGATTTGTTAGAGAAGTGTATGGATGAGGTTATTGTTGCCAATGAAGAGTACAATGAGATCTTGCTTAAGGCAGATAAACCAATTGCTTATTCTAATTTTGAAACCGTTGAGAGTGACAATTATCATCTGCTTAAAAGAATAAGTAAATGTATCAAGGAAATTGAGAAGGGATCTGAAACTGGAAGTGGGATTCATGCTAAGAGTCGTCGGTCTTCCAATAGTTCTCATTCTTCTAAGGGGTCTAATACTTTGAAACGGGCAGAGGCCGCTGCCCAGGCAGCTGCTTTAAAGGCAAAACTTAAGTACATTGATCAAGAAGCTGAACAAAGGGCAAGTTTGGAAAGGCTCCAGACATTAAAAGAGATTGATATTGCTGAAGCTAAAGTAGATGCCTTTGTGAAAGCAGATACAAATGTTACTTTGGATGCTGACAAATTTAACTTAATCGAAGACAAGGAACAATTTGTGTCAGATTATTTAGAATCACATTTTCACGTTCCTACGACGGACAAAATTCCGTCTAGTGTATCTTTCCCCGATTTTACAAAACCATTTCCTAGTTTTACGCAATCTACCTCGAGAGAAACTGCTTACAGAATTCCTTTTAGTGTATCTTTCTCTGACCCGGTACATGTACAGTCACTCCCAAGTTTTACGCGTGCTACCTCTAGAGAAACTGCCTACACAGCAGGCTTTAATTTGCCTAGTGTATACTCAAATTCTGCTCATGAATTCTCAACTGTTGGAGCAAATACTCCAAGTACTTGGATTTATCGCAATGCTGGGTTACCTAGCACTCCCAGGCCCACATCTAGAGAGCCTGTCAGTACTACCAACGCGACAACGGATTTTGTTAAATCCCTTGCTGACAAAATTAACCTAAATCGTCTCCCACCCCCTGAACCAGGCATTTTTAGTGGCAATCCCCTAAAATATCCAGGATGGAAGAGTGCATTCGATAGTTTAATTTACCAGAAACAAATTCCATCCTTTCAGAGAATGCATTATCTTAAGAAATATCTCAGTGGTTCAGCAAAGGATGCTGTTGAAGGGTACTTTTTGGTATGTACAGAGGATGCATATGAGGAAGCAAAGAAATTATTGGATCAGCGATATGAAGATCCCTTTGTAATTGCTAATGCATTTCGGGAAAAACTGGATTCGTGGCAGAAAATCCCCTCTCGTGATGGTGAAGCCCTTAGAAAATATTCAGACTTCCTTAGGCAATGCGAGACAGCAATGCAAATTACAGGCAGCCTTCATGTACTTAATGACCCTAGAGAAAACAGAAAAATGCTGGCTAAATTACCAGACTGGTTAATAACAAGATGGGGGAGAAAGGTATCTGACTGGAAAGAGAACGGCAAAGGGTTCCCACCTTTCAAGGAATTCATACAATTTATGATCAGGGAATCCAACATTGCCTGCGATCCGGTTGTATCAATTCAAGCCTTGAAGAGTAATTCTGCCGGTGAAAAGGGTAAGGCAGAAGCAGGAAAAAGTGGAAGAGCCAAACACACTAGTTCGACTGCCTTTACCACCAAGGTAGGGGTTGAGAACTCAGACAAAGGTGAAAAGTCTAGATCTTTTAAGGTCAAGTGTCTTCTATGCAGTCAAGTACATCATATTGACGATTGCTCATTGTTTGTCAAATGGACACTAGGTGAGAGGAAGGCATTTATCAAGGAAAAAAGACTTTGTTTTGGATGTATTAAAGCTGGCCACATGGCACAGGCATGTAGAAATAGACTTGTGTGTAAAATTTGTAGCAAAAGGCACCCAACTTCATTACATGGCGATATTGTGTCTAATAAAGATGCGCCTAAGACGGATCAAAAGTCTAATAGTGATAAGTCTAAGACCGATAATGTTACTTCTGTCAGTGGTAATGTACACGTCACTCATCTGAATGGTACTAAGGAAGTTCACAAAAGTTCTTTAATTGTACCTGTATGGCTTTCACATCATGATTCACCTGAAAATGAAATACTTACCTATGCTCTTCTGGACACACAGTCCGATACGACCTTTGTTCTAGATGAAGTTTCTGAGGAATTAGGGCTCGTTGGTTCCAAGACTAAGTTGTTATTATCTACCATGGTTTCCAAAAATCAAGTCATCGATACAAAACGTTTTCAAGGGTTAACGATAAGAGGATTCAATAGCCATACAAAAATTCAGCTTCCGATTACATTTTCAAGAGCAATGATTCCTGCAAACAGATCACATATTCCAACTCCAGAGATGGCCTCTCAGTGGTCTCATTTACAGCAAATCGCCTCTGAATTAATGCCCTTGCAGGATTGCGAAGTAGGCCTTCTAATTGGGTACAACTGTCCTCAAGCTTTATTACCTAGGGAAGTTATACCTCCCATCAATGATGGTCCGTTTGGGCAGAAAACAGATATAGGATGGGGTATTGTAGGAATCATTGATCCAACTCCAGTGGAGGGAAGTTCTTGTGACCTAATTGGCGTTAGTCATAGAGTCCTTACTTATGAGGTCCCTCATCGTAAATCCTATAGTAAAGACTTAGAAACGTCTATTGCCCAAGGTCAATGTAATACAATTAATATTTGTTTTCAGTCCTCAATCAAGGAGATTGATCCAGTTCAGGTAATTAAAATGTTTGAACTGGACTTTTCCGAGAGAGGTCTCAATGTAAATTCGTATTCACAGGATGATTTGGCATTTCTTAATAAGTTGAAAGAAGGAATTCACCAAGAAGTAGATGGTCATTACGAAATGCCTCTGCCATTTAAGGCATCTGAGCCAAAGCTTCCCAACAATAAAGAATTAGCATTTCTTCGTTTGAAACGGCTTGAGCGACGTCTAAAATCCGACTCGCAGTACAAAGCTAGGTACGAAATGTTCATTCAAGACCTGTTGAACAATGGTTATGCGGAGAGGGTACCCGGGCCAGAAATTATGTGTAATGATGGTGGCGTAAATTATATTCCACATCATGGTGTATATCACCCAAAGAAACCAGATAAACTGAGAGTCGTCTTTGATTGCAGTGCCAAGTACAAGGGGCAATCCCTCAACGATCATTTACTTCAAGGCCCAAATCTTACCAATACTCTCATTGGAGTTCTATGCCGTTTCAGACAAGAACATATAGCATTCATGTGTGACATCGAAGCAATGTTTCACCAGTTTAAGGTGAACCCCCAGCATAGGGACTTTTTACGTTTTTTGTGGTGGGAAAACGGAAATCTTGATTCCAGCCCTGTAGAATATCGAATGAATGTTCATCTTTTTGGCGCCACTTCATCCCCAGGTTGTGCAAATTTTGGATTGAGACAGGCTGCTACCGACTACGAGAGTGAATATGGTTCTGAAGTTGCATATTTTATCCATCGTAATTTTTATGTCGATGACGGACTTAAGTCCTTGCCTACCAACAATGAGGCAATTAGCTTGATACGTAAGACGAAATCACTCTGCCAAAAGGTCGGTATTAGATTACACAAATTTTCTTCAAATTCTAAGACTGTTATGAGTTCCCTTCCCTCGAAGATCATTCTGAGGGTATGAAAGAAATCAATTTGTCACATGACGCACCCCACATTGAAAGGGCCCTAGGGGTCTATTGGTGTGTAGAATCGGATACATTCCAATTTCGAATTTCCCTGCAAGACAAACCACTTACAAGGAGAGGTATTTTATCCACAGTAAGTTCAATTTACGATCCGCTAGGCTTCATATCCCCTGTTGTATTAGTCGGGAAACAAATTTTGCAACAAATGTGCAGTGAAGGCTCTGGTTGGGATAGCCCCCTCCCCGAGAGTCTTAGATTTCATTGGGAACGTTGGAGAAACAACCTTTACTTGTTAGAAAAGCTTAAAATTAAGCGATGCTTCAAACCAAAGGAATTTGTAGGTATCAAATCCGTCCAACTCCATCATTTCTCGGACGCGAGCACAACTGGCTATGGACAATGTACATACTTGCGTTTGGCAGATAGTGAGGGCAAGGTTTACTGTAGCTTAGTTATGGGAAAATCTAGAGTTACTCCGCTGAAGTCCATTACTGTACCTCGCTTAGAACTAACAGCCGCCCTACTATCTGTCAAGGTCAGTGCTCTCTTAGTCCCAGAACTTGAGTACGATAACGTTACAGAATTTTTCTGGACGGATAGTCAAGTGGTTTTAGGGTACATTCAAAATGATACTAAAAGGTTCAAAGTGTTCGTTGCAAATCGTGTGCAGCAAATACGGGAGTACACTAAACCTAAACAATGGAAGTACATTAGTACTAAAGACAATCCGGCTGATGTAGCTTCCAGAGGGCTAACCCCAGATGAATTGCTTGAACAATTAAGCTGGTTTAATGGACCCAAGTTTCTGTGGAAAAACAATTTTTTACAAGAGGATGAGATAGTTCTGGAACTTGATCAAAATGATCCGGAACTGAAAACCGTTAAAGCTCTAGCAACCCAAAGCGTAGAATACTCCTATTTTGAACCTGAAAGGTTAGAACACATTTCTAATTGGTGTAAGGCCAAAGGAGCTATTGCAAATTGCTTAAAACTTAAATCATGGTTAAAATCCCGTACAACGGTGAAAGTTCAGTCTGCAGCGATAGACAGGCAGATCACGGTAAACGACCTTCATCAGGCAGAGGTAGAGATCATCAAGTCTCTTCAGAGAAAGTTGTTTGGAGATGAACTTGATCTTCTGTCTCAGAAATTTGTACCCAGTGAAACATCTAAGAGAGGTAGAATATTATCAAGGTCTAGCCCCTTGTATCGTCTCGACCCATTTGTGGACAAAGATGACATTCTTAGAGTTGGTGGACGTATAGGGAGGGCCCAAGTGTCTTTCAAACTAAAACACCCCATTATTCTGCCACGCAGACATCACGTAACTGATTTACTGATACGTCATTTTCATCAAAAGATTAAACATCAGGGGCGTGGTATGACTATGAATGAGATTAGAAATAACGGATTTTGGATACTTAATTGCAATTCTGCCGTATCCAGGGTTATTCACAATTGCGTGATCTGTAGAAAATTGAGAGGTAGGACTCAAATTCAGAAAATGGCCGACTTGCCGGAGGACAGATTAGAACCCGCACCCCCATTTACATACTGCGGCGTAGACTTTTTCGGACCATTTTTTATTAAAGAGGGTCGGAAAGAATTAAAGCGCTATGGTGCTCTATTCACCTGCATGGCCTCCAGGGCTATACATATTGAGACATCTAATGCACTGAGTGCAGACTCTTTCATTAATGCATTACGTCGTTTTCTTGCATTAAGAGGACCTATTAGGCAACTGCGCTGTGACAGGGGCACGAATTTCGTCGGAGCTCAAAACGAACTCAGAAAGGCTCTTAATGAAATGGATCAAAGTAAGGTCAAGGAGTTCCTATTACAACAGGAATGCGACTTCTTTGATTTTAAATTTAATCCAGCAGATGCAAGTCACATGGGAGGGGTGTGGGAACGTCAAATTCGCACTGTGCGCAGTATCCTAGAGTCCCTAATATATCATTCAGGCAGTCAGTTGGATGACGACAGTCTTAGGACTTTCATGTATGAAGCTACAGCAATCGTTAACAGTCGTCCTCTAACAACTGTCACCCTAAATGACCCCAGGTCAATTCAACCTCTTACCCCCAATCAACTCTTGACACAAAAGTCAAAGATATTACTACCTCCCCCAGGTGTATTTGAGTCTTGTGAACTGTATTCACGTAAAAGATGGCGTAGAGTCCAACATTTAGCAAATGAGTTTTGGACTCGCTGGAAAAAGGAATATTTATGTAGCATTCAGAATAGACAAAAATGGATTTCCCCTAAGCGTAACATGCAAATAAACGACATTGTAATCATGAAAGAAGACAACAAATCAAGAAACAAATGGCAACTGGCCAGAATTGTAGAGACACATGTTGATAAGGATAGCTATGTACGTAAGGTTAAAATTGTTGTTAGTTCCCAGCTTGACTCAAAGGGTAAGCGTAAAGGGCCACTTATCGTTTTAGAACGCCCAGTGCATAAGCTTATTCTTCTTGTTGAAGGTAGTAAAGAGGAGTGACCGTACAAGAGTGTTGGTCCTATCATGAGGGGCCATATTCATCGTAAGTGATACTTAATATGCGAATTATTTACTGAATGTATTTTTGATAACGAAAATGTATATTTGATATACGATTCATTCGATTTTAGAATTTGAGAATTTCATAATGACAAAATGTATTTTGGTATGACGGAATTTACAATTATATGATGGAAATTTGAGACCAAGAATTGAATATACAGAAGTATTGCCATGCGATAGACGTTTTATTATGCCGTGTTTAATGTAATCATGTTTGATATGACATTTGTATCTTAGTTGTGATTATGAGTTACTTTTAATGTACAATTTTGCGATGAACATACCACTTGGGCTACTCTGTAGGGTTTGTCTATTTGCGATGCGTAGTTCTCTCGATGTTAAATTTATTCTGCGATGTATCGAGAGACATGATAAATTGCGAGTTGTAGATGTCCCGATGTATCTTTTTGCGCTTTACTAAGGGAAAAATGACAAATCATTTTTGAGGGGCCATGTAACAGTACCTGCACTTTAACTGTTTAGTATGCTGAGGATCAGCATGAAAATATTGTGCTCATCTCAGGAATGCGGGCTGTGGCTGCCATTATTAGATGCGCTCATTGTTTAGTTGTTATAGCCAAAGCTTGCAAGGCTAGGGAAGGGCACTCCGTTACCCGCTTCCGAAGAGTGAACATACAGCCGACAGACCGCCACGGGTGTGGCAACCCTTTCCAACATATTTACATGTACCTGCGAAAACTTACCTGCGAAACATCACCTGCGAAACTTTACTTACCTGAGAAACCTTTATGGTGTGATAGAGAGCCCAAGGAGGTACGTGTATTTTTGTACTTTATGTATTTTCTGTGTAACTTAGTTTTAGGGTAATTGAGTTAGGCTGGAGAGTCGCAGAGGAGGAGTTGATGTTAAATGTCTTCGTTTTTTCTTGTACTTGTATAATTCTTCCTTTTTGTGTTACATGTTTAGCTTATAGTTTGAAATGTTTGTTTATTTGTACAGTTTTCAAGGAGTTCACGAATACACACGGAAGTAAAACTCCAGTCGAGACCCTTGGGTTATTTTTTGTCGTGTCCACTTCAGTTATCGACGATCACACCACCCTCCGCTACAGTATCTGTTCCTAAAATTAGGTCTATACCTGTGAGGTTATCAGTTATGAAAGCATTTAACTGAATGCTATTACCCTGAATATTTACAACGAATGTCAAAGTCTCATGAGCAACCAAAAATTGACCATTTCCCAAGCGAAAAGACAATGACTTAACTTTACATGGCTTGAGAGACGATAAGTAACGAATTCTTAACAGTAGAGACAGATAAAATAGACCTTGTGGCACCAGAGTCAAACAACAATAAAATATTCTTTCCGTCTGTTAATTGTGCCTTTACAAAATTTTTGCGATCTAATTGAATAGTTGCTTCGGGCTCATTCCCTAGGTATGAAGCGGTATTACTAACATTAGTTGCATTGAAATTTTGCACGTCCTCTTTTCCGGAATGCCTGTGAGGAGTACACTCACCGACATCCCCTATTGAAAATTTTGGGTATTGGGTGCAGACGAAACAGGATTGGTCATGTGCCTTTCAGTGGGCTGATAAGAGTGAAAATGAGGGCCGTACTGCGCCCTTAAGTGTTCCTGACGCAGGAAACAATTTGCGGCCTTGTGACCTGAGACATTACAATAGAAACACAGCCCCTGAAATCCAAGTCTAGGCCTACTTTGGTGAAAATGCGCCCGTGGTTGTGGCGTACGAGGAAGACCCTGTCTTCTGCTATCTCTAGAATTGTAACGCTGACGAGGGTATTGATTATTTGCCTGCCTATCGGAAGTACGAGAGCGATTATGTAGCAGACCGTCTATTTTGTTACACAATTCTGCAATGCTTGCATTAGTCAACACATTGTCTGTCTGTGTAGCAGGGCTGCCACTCAAAATTTTCTCTTCCCCCTACCACGCACGCGCAGTTTCCCCTACAATTCCCCTACACACAATGAATGGATTTTTTATACACAAGTCCGTAATATTTTATTTATAATACATCACAATATTTTCTTAAAACTGACATAGGCTGGTTTTCAAATGACTTAAACAAATTTCATGGAAAATTTGCTCTTTGAAAAATACAAAAGGGGGTAGCCAGGATGGAATTTTTAGGGGGGCCTAGGTAACAAGTGGGGGGCCTGGTACCTCCTCAGGGTCAGGCGTGGCAAGATATCTACGCGGAGCGCCACCATCCGTTGACGCTGAGCGTACAAGAAAATTTGGGGTTTTACAAACCCTTCAGATGGCCGGAAACGGCACTTCCCACGTGTTTTAAGCTGGATGTACCCAGCTTTGAAATACGAATTTCATGTCGGCCACTTCTCAAATAATGAAAATAAAAAATCAGTCTATGAAAAATGGTAATACATACACGTTTTAGGGACCCCAAAACTGGGCATTTCTGATCTGTGGCATGGGGGATGAGACTAAATGGGAACCGGTATCTCCCTTTTCCTTGGAAAAAATTGTGAACTTCAGGAGGACGTAGATCGCAAATGCGGCAATATTTGAATAGATTTCAGCTTTAATAGGAAAACCAAAAGTAGTTGTGTTCCCCTCTGAGAAACTTTCTTTGGGTTAGATTTCCTAGATGCAAAATGATGCTATGTTTGGCAAAACTTTGAACTGATGATAGGCCTACGTTTTAGGATTTTCCTTTTTGGGAGCATGAAAAATTTCAAAATACTAATTTTTAGTCTTTATAAAGATTTTACAAGTGACATACATACTGCCAAAGAAACAATGTTTTCTGGTTTGAATTCATTGTGTCTACATGAAAAATAGTGCAGTATTTGTTCAGTCATCGGCAGATCGGTACATTACACGTAGTCAAAATTAAAATACTACGAGTAAATCTCTCAAAATATTTAAACCGCAAAGCAGAAGTATGGATCATGTCGGAAACACGAGAAATACGGACCTTGTGGACATGTTACAAATCCGCCCGGTGCCAGTGTGAACTAGTAAAAAGGGGACTTGTCGAAAAAATCGTTCCACAGTGGCAATTGTCATGGGCAGGAGTGGGCATGACATAGGCCTTCTTGATAAGGATGGAAGGGAAAAATTATTCGAAGGCAGTACCTTATCCTTACGGCATATTTTGTGTATGATAAAGTATAGGAATGGTCGTGTAAGAATGGTCTTTAGTGTATGATTGCCTTGTTTTCAGTAATTCAGCGAGCCATCCGAAAGACAGAAAAGCTCTTAACCTAACAAAGTCACATTAGAGTTTGCAGTGGCGTAGCTAGGATTTTTTCCAGGGGGGCAAAGGTATGAAATTTCTCCAAAACTTTTCCCGGTCAATGTGTATGTATTTCATATAAAATATGCAAATTTACAAGTATAACAACATTACCATGTCATTTTGTAATATTACCTGCATTTTAATCTTAAATTATAACACAGAGCAATCGGAAATAACACAGTATATTATTTTGGTAAACAATATCTGGTTTATTTGTATGTAGTAACGCAGTGGCGTACGCAGAATTTCTCTGAAGGGGGGGGGGGGGGCATGCAGTATGGTCTAAGGGGAGGGGATGTCCGGAAATTTTTTGACGTTTTCAAGGAGTCTAGATGCAAAATGGTGCAAGATTTTCGACTTTGACAGGAACAGTGTTAAAAGTTAATCGTGGTGGTTCATGAGGATAAAACTGAAACTTTTGTGTCTTTACATGCATTCTTATGCCATTTACGCTACCTTACGAAGTAAAACTTGTCATTAAATTTGCACACTTTTAGGAGTCAAAATAAAAGAGCATTGATCGGTACAGGATTGTGGGTTTTCTTGGCCACAAAACTTTATTTTATCATAAAGATTATCTAAGCGGAGCGCCACCATTGGTTGGCGCGGAGCGTAGAGAAAATTTCGAAAATCAGACCCCTCAGATGGCCGGAAATAGCATTTTCCTGACTTATACGAAGAATCTAACGAGTCGCTTTCTTCTTTTGTTTTTTGCAATAAAACGCTCACTTCAAAATATGTTCGCAAACTGCAAAGTGATCAGAGAGTTAAGAGCTAATTTGACCCTACAAATGTAATTTTGCCCAAAAGACTGAACGAAGCGCCACCGTTGGTTGGCGTGGAGCGTAAAGAAAATTTCGAAAAATTAGACCCCTCAGATGGCCAAAAATAGCTTATTCATGTTTTTAAAGAGAATCTAAACATGTTGTCTTTTTTTTCGATGCCACCAGTGGGAAACAGAGTCTACCATTTTAGGTTAAAATTGAAATTTGACAGAATTTGCGTAGATCTATTTATAGGAATTAAAAAAAAATGGCATCACTGGAGGACCTTGCAGAGACAATCCTTCCCCTTTGAAAATTCTTGAAAAATTGGGTCTCGATCCTTATAAGCAATCTGGTGCCACATATGCTATCTTTTGAATAAAATCTGTGTTACAAAAGTTAGACTACGTATTTTTAAGAACAAAGAAAAAATGGCATCTGTGAGGGGGCATGGCCCAATGGTCTCCCCTTCGCACGCCACTAAGGAGGCCGAAGAGTGGGTCGATCACAGAGGATATCCTGTTAGAACAGCAGTCTGTTAAGTGTAGAAGGCTACAAGGTACTCATTGACCCGTTTATTGTTACACCCCAAGTGAGCAGAAAGCTATTTTCCCGAACTAGACTGTTAGCCTCCAAGGATTAGGCTAAGAAACAAAATCTAAGTATGCCAATGGATCCGTTTCATTCTAATTTCTAGACTAACTTTAAGTTTATCGTTTACCATGGATTGTTTCAGCCCCATCCATCTTACGAACATAGAGTAAAATCGGCATAGCTACTAATAGCTTGTAGAACAACATAATAACCCCGGGGGTCTATGGTAGTGACTTGTCAGTTTTCACATCCTTTTACTGAATTCCCAAAGTGCACAACACAGAGACTGTGTACAAGGGGATAAGTTCGGGATTACAGCCTTTCAGTGTTAGTTGCACTGTATCAGCTGTTGTTAAATACCTGAATGTGTGCACTGAAATGCACTGATCATAACCCTAGTGCGTATACAAGAGAACATTCAATCTGCTACGCGGCGAGGACATTTCTGTGGAACACGAGTAGGGCCGGTTCATGCGACACTGACGAAATCTGAGTTAATTTGTTGCATGAAAATACGAATTATGTATGAAAAATATCTCACAATTTCTTATTCTACCAAAGATTTTGAGAAATTTTTGTAAGAATAAGAAAATTCATCAAATTTCCCAAAAAATTTTTCCAGGGGGGGGGGGCAATTTTCCCCCTGCCAATTTTTCCCCCTGCCCCCCTCCCCCTAGTAGCTACGCTACTGAGAGTTTGTCGTCGAGACGTTTGTTTCATCTTCGAAGTGAAATGTAGTAAACGACACTGAGTGCAGATTATAATAGGTATCTAGTTTACTGAAAGTAGGCATTTTGAAGTTATTTCTTGATTTCATACGTTCCCACAAAATGTTTTTGACGCACATTCATGCATTGTTTTCTTATTTGTTGCACATTTTATTTATTTACTGTTTTTTTTTGGGGGGGGGGGAAGGAAATACTTCAAAGTTTATTACCATTCAAATATTTTATTTTTTCTCAATTGCTTTACCAGGACGCAAACTCAGTGGCTACGCCACTGAGTTTGTGTCACTTCAGACCTCCAGTTACACACTTTCCGCAATTAACGAAGATCAAATAATCTGCGCCATACCAGTTGACAAGGACAAAGCAATCCCATGTGCTCTCCACATTTGTAGTAGCACTGAAGCTTTACGTACGAGGTAGTCTAGTGTAGTAGTCTTCTTTCCCCTGGGTCATTAAAAATCTCTGTTTGAGGGAGTTGATTCATTGGCAAGGTACTGCTTCGGAGTGATAGCTCAGATATTATGTACATTTTACACTGAAGGATAAGTGTTGGTCATTACTACTGTACTTTAGTAGGATTTTCTTCTAATGAACATGACACTGTGTTGCTCTTGCCCACTGAAGTGTACTGTGAGGTACAGTAGCTTATATCCTTTGACTGTGACTTGACATTTATTTAGATTCCCCCTACTCCCCCTACAAAACCTCTGTTTTCCCCGTAGGTGCCACCTACTCCCTACAATTTGCTAAAATCCCCTACGTACTACGCAGATTCGCCATGACAACAGGTATTCTAAATAAATACCAGCGGTTAGGTCCCAACTGTCAATCTATGCATGGCTATTAAAACAATGATGACTGAGTAGACAAGCCTAAGTTAGGCCCAACGGTAAAGCTCATGAATCAACAATGGCATAAAATGCAGACTTCGATAAAATCATACAAAAATGCACACATATTATTAGGGAATAACACATGACAACATGAAATTTGAAATACGGACATGTTACTAAGTGATCGGGGCCTAGCCTAGCCCTATGCCGTGCAGATAGAAGTAAACATACTTGGTGGGGGGGGGGGGGGTGGCTCGCACTCACCTGGTAATTATAAACAATAACAATCCTCTGGGTAGCGTCCGTCTTTGGTCGTGAGCTGAAGCAGGCGTTGTCGCTCCCAAAAGTAAACCCGTCTATACCGAAGACTGCTGATCGATGACTGCATCAGGTTGTGTGGGCTAACGTGAGGTTCCAAAAATGTATGACTGTTAGAGAAACCAAATATCCGAACGCGAAAATGGCTACGAAGATAACGATATCGCCAAGATCGAAAACAACACCTGTCCAAAAGATAGTCAAATTCCAATCCAGGGAAACTGCATTAAGTCTGGAGTGATCCACAAACGTACAGGGGAATTGTAGCACTGCTGTCCAGCGGAAGGGATATGCGGACGGTGTAAAAACAGAGATGAACAGGGGGACGTCTCGTCTGGAATTCTACAAAATAGGTGGAAATGTCCGCTCCTCAATCGGTATGAAAGTCAGCCGCTCCTTAATTAGGCTAGATAAATATGGAAGTCTGCTCCTTAATTAGATTAGGGGCCTAATATTGAAGGCCCGCTCCTTCGCCATGTTAGGTAAGTTGTCGGCGAGTCCGCTCCTCCACCATGTTGGATATTGCGTGGTACGGGATCGAGTTCCAGGTGGAAAAAAGATAGGAGATTTCAGTTGATTTTAAAATATTTATTTGATGATTTTAGTTCCACAAAAGGATGATTAAGTTGAATTAATTATTCTGCCAGCCTAATACGATTCCTAAGATTTTTTTTCTAAAAGTCCCCTCGACTTCTTTTTTCTAAAAGTCCCCTCGACTTCTTTTTTCTAAAAGTCCCCTCGACTTCTTTTTTCTAAAAGTCCCCTCGA
Organism: Holothuria scabra; assembly: GCA_037179385.1. Taxonomy (NCBI): domain Eukaryota; kingdom Metazoa; phylum Echinodermata; class Holothuroidea; order Aspidochirotida; family Holothuriidae; genus Holothuria; species Holothuria scabra. Next base: position 45,515,552 of record CM074190.1, read on the forward strand.
CTCTCTGGCGAAGAGCCAAGGGGCGAAAACCAAACATTTACTCCCGGAGGAGTTCTGCTCCCTTAAGGAGCTAAACGTCCCAAAAGGACAAGTACGCCCTCTAAAAGGGCAAACATGTGTGGTCCTGCTCTAGACTGGCTGAACAGAACAGAAGCCACACCCTGGATGCAGTTTAACGTCATGCCCAGGACATGCCACAACCTGGATGCAGCCTAATACGATTCCTAAGATATGTGTATCCCTCTGCGTCTACGGCACGAGTGTCCAGCTCGCAGGCTCGGTCTTGTGAATCGTGCGAGCTCTGAACACATGCAGTCCCCTGATTGGTCAAAAGTTATGACGCACCCATATGAATAATTATTAAGATATAAATGACCAATGAGGAGGCTGCAAAGGGGGAAAGTGGCCACACCTCGAAAATATGGGTTACAGCGTGCACGTGGAGCTACGGCAATGTGATATGTCACGTCCACTGGTAACACGTGACGGGAAACAGGAAGGGCCCTGGGAATCTAGAACAAAGGGAAGGGAGCGTTGCTCGTAAACAACAAGATGGCGTCTGGTAAAGGTCATGAAGAGTGCACCCTACTACATGACAGTACATAATTCCAGGAGAAAACATTGCACCGACATGAAACATGAAACATATAATAGAAGTGACATGTTCTGCCAAAATACTTCGTTGCCATGGCAACTCACGTTTGAAGTCGCGTAACAGGAGGTCGAATGTAGGGTTTTACTTCAAAAACTGCTGGTTGTTGGCTTTTGTTTAAAGGTGGTGAAGATGTGCCCCAAACTGAGAAAATGTGTCCCGTAGAGCCCGGTCCATTGAATGTGTAGCAAACCTTTTCCATAATTGTCTTGCGTATAGAAATCTTCTTCTTTAATTGTATGGGGTTTGAAAGTATCGTGAGTCAATATTTGTTACCGTTTCATAAGACGGAAAATAACGCCTCGTGGATTCACAAACATCGGTGCACGCGGAAGTGACATTTGCCTTGCGAGTCGTTCTATTCGGCAATGTGCTTATACTAAAAACGCACTACATAAAATGCTGTTAATAGCTGAAATTCATAAATTCATCGTCGTCCACGATATCAGTTTAATAACCACTGCAATTACTTCACGAACTCGATGGTTTTCCACCCTCCAACGTAGGCATACATAATCACTTAGTTTGACTTACACGTTTCCGCTAATACTGTTACCATTAACAGCTCGGTTTGCGCGTCTGCTACTCAAACGAAGTTCGAATATCACACCGCGACTTTCATGCCGCGTCGTAGAAATCTAAAGCGCAGTATTTTCAGGACGCGGACGTCACCTCGAAGACGTAAACTGTGGACTAAAACGCCGCGTCCCCCTGGCCACGTCGTGTAATCTAAAGCTCCCTAATGACGCGCGTGGCCGCATGCAGTAGACTTCGTAATGCGCGTGTGGTAGGCTAAGCGCGCGTATCTGATTGGTTAATCAGCTGTCCGAATTTGTCGGTGTAACATGCAATGATACGCGTTTTGTTCGTCTCGACCTTACTATGGGGAGCTTACTCGCGTGTAAAAGCCAACTACCGCAACCACCTTCTGGAGGACAAATAACACACATGGGGGCTAAGTAAAGAGATGTTGTGCGTGGAGGGATGTCTTTTAGAACAATTAGTGCGTCCGCTGAATTTGACCGTTTGACCTTTGGTGCAAGCACCTCACAGAGGTCATGTACCGATGTCACTGCGTTGCGCGTTTCTCTTTTTTCTCATCCAGGCGTACATTGTGCAACAATTGTTGCTAAGGTTCTATCGTTCGCGCGTATCGGTAACACACCTACTGCGTATGATCAGTAACGTCCTGTGAGCCAAATTAAAACACGCTGACGTCATTATTTTCACTTCTGGAACGCGTTTCTAGCACATCAAATTTGGCATGAGGTTTTTGTAGCTAAAATCCCCAAAGGAGTTTGATAGAACTAAGTCCCGCGTTTACTAGCGATTAGATCAGCAACTCCGCGGATTGCCTTCTTGTTATTGTAGTGCGCCGCACTACAATATTGGCATTTACTGGCCGACTGACAATTTCTTTTGTGAAGCCTGTTATGGCCCACAACTCATTTCCCTGCGCGTACCGTAACTTAGTTCGTACAAATATCCATGCTCTACCCTTTAGCAATAGCAGTAAGTGCAATATGTGGCCGTCTTTAAACAAAAATCAACTTCAGAAAAGCAAATACCACACTTACAAGGCTGATTTAAGGAGTTAGCTTCATGAAAGAGCATTGCGGATAAATTTCCAGAAAACGCGATGTAATGTGGTTCGACCTTTTCACACTGAAGTGATAAGCCTGGACAATCAATCGCTGCTTCCAAATTGGCATACGTAACACGGCGCCATTGCGTCCACTATCGTTGAACAGTATCAAGACGTTATGTACAGTATCTTCATCTAGCTACTACGGAGCAGAGTATTGTCAATTCCCTGTACGGAACGAATTGGCTTTACTGCATTGGATTAAGCGACTTGTGCTGCAGTTCTATTATCATGCTTTATTTCAGTGGTAAAAGCAGAAGCTATTTTGACAGCAGTCTGACCGAAACGTTTTGACAGCATGCATGTAGCATGCATTGCGAATTAACGAAATACGGATGTTAAAACACACAGCGTCAACACGTACAGTTATTCGGCCTTCCACGAGACAGTTGTCATATGCATGCAGCGGTGCAGTCAGAGAGCTTGAGAGGGCGTCATTATTTAACAAAAAGAACGGTGAAAGAGGAGTCGAGAACCGGTAAAACCATTTTAGGCAGGAGTAAACAACACAACAGAGCATAACGTATGGCTAAGTAGGCTACTCAGCACGAGTCCTTGAACGGCACTATGCTTCGTCCACTTCATTTTACTCCACACTAGACTGTATACGGAGTAGGTCCTACCGTTAAGCGCAGTACACGGTCTTGTTCAAGGACTACTCAGCACTTGCTTCATTGTTGGCAAATATGCTTCAAAATAAAGCTAGTGACTGACTATCACTAGTAGGTCCGGATTTACTCCATCATTGGTTACTCTTCTATGATTTCTTTATGCGTCCAGCCAAGGAGCTGGGAGACAAGTGGTCCATCTTTGTACTATCAAGAAATAGGGTTGAGAGGAGTGGCCAAAAAGAAACAACAGCCCCTCTTCCCGCCATGAACAAATCCTAAAGTTCAAATAAAAACTGGGCTACTGTACTAACTGAAAAGACATCTCTAACACGCACTACAATTCTGCGTATTTGCAAGCAAATGCAGTTCTAGTTCTTATTTTCATATAAAACGGAATACTATGCACAAGTCTTCAATATTCTGTTCAGTAAACGGTTCGATTGAAACACTATTTGAACGGAGCGCCACGATTGGTTGGTGCGGAGTATACAAAGAATTTTGAAAAATTGGATCCTTTAGAGGGGTGGAAATAGCATTTACCAGGCTTGTAACTAAGAACGGGGCTGTAGTTATTTTGAGCTTTTGTTTGCAATAAATTTTCGCTCCATCAGAAAAAAAAAATCAGCAACTTGCTAAGTGATTAGAAAATTATCAGATAAAATGTACCACTGCAAATGGTTTTGCACCTTCTCGAGGAAAACTATACAACAGAAATGACGACATGCTATGTTTTTACTCTTTTGCGAATCTTGGGTAAATTCAAGATTTACTGAACTGATGATGTTGTCTACAGATTTGGCTGCCTGATCTTCCGACTGCAGATGATTTTTCTTCCAACGACTTTTAAAATAACGTCAAGCCCCCAGCCCCCTCCTCCTACATCTTTGGCAGGATATTAATTTTCTTGTAGAGATGAATCGAAATTTTAAACATCAATCTGCCGAGTTTCGAGGGGCGTAAGAAGCAATATGAAAGCGTGTGTGTGTGTGGGGGGGGGGGGGGGAGGAATTTTGGACTATATGCACCTCATCCTACCTCATCGACCAAAAGTCATATTTTCACGCTAAAATTTTTGCTTATTTCTAGGTGGAAAAACGATTTTTTTTTTCAATAAAAAAATGAAATGCCATAACTCATTTTCTCAAATGAAACAGCGCACTGAAAAGGTGGAAATCTTTGTTTTTTGCCAGCCATGCCACAGTAGACAACAATTACAGTATATCTATGCCCTCTGCAAACATTGAACATTCATAACATTTTGACACTTAAATAACTAAAGAATTGATCTGCACGTAGACAGGGTTGAAGGGTATCAGATGACAGGTATAGCCTATATGAGAACATTCGAGTTCGGTAGGCTAATGATTTCTTGCCCGAAATATGAAGTCTTGCCCGAAACACTATCTAAGCGGAGCACTTCCTCCAGTTGGGGCGGAGCGTACAGAAAATTTTAAAATATCGCGACCCCCAGATTGCCAGGAAGGATATTTCTCGAGCTCGTAAGTTGTAGCTAAACAGCGGGGGGTGGGGAGGGGGGTAAACATACGTCTTCAGGGAAATAGAGCAAGCACCCAAGTTTTCCGAACGTTTTCTTTTAAGTGTGAACACTACTGTGTTAGGGACCTAATTTGCGGCGCGCTGCGAAGAACGTCGAAATTTTTGTCCCTTTGAAACAAATATTAGTGTAGATGTGGAGCTTGTAATGCAGATTTTTTGGGATTCTGGTTTTCCTGTGGGGAAATTTCAAACGAATGGAGCCATGCATAACAGACCAATAATGTAAATGGTCCGAAGGCCTTGAGGTTGGTCAAGTGTTGTCCTTAAGTGGACGTATAACTTCTTCGGGAAGCAGTTAAAGTTTGCTTTCGCCAAACGGCCCTTTGCCAGAGGGTCGGGAGGACTTTGGAAAAAGTATATAAAAAGTTGGGGTTATAGTCAAGAATCTGCACTTCCTATATTGGTGGCAAATCTAAGAACGATTGCACGACAACTTAATATCGTTGTGGCTACATAAAGTTATCTAAGGCCACGAACTGACACTCTCCGATGACATTTTAAAAGTTTCCCAAACTTCGATGTCATTTCTAGACAAAATGTTTCAAAGTCAAGAGCTTACATTGGAAAAAATAGGAATTTAATGAAAGACAATTTCAATACAGCTGTTGATGTTTCTTGATGATGTGGTGTCACAACATAAATGGCAAATATCCGGCTTTGCCATTTCCAGAGCTCGGAAAAGGTTAACAAACTGATGTAAGAGCGAACACCACTGCATCTTTATCATACTTTGCATCTGTTATCTATTTAAGAAAAATGTCACCTGATTTTTTCGTCACACGTACGGACATACATTTTATTTCGGACAGCGCAGTCCGATAAATCTGTTTATCGATGTGACGGTACGTAATAATTCGCATCAATTTAATTTTCATAGTTCTTTGCTACAACTCATGTAGTTACATAGGTTGGAAAATTTTTGGCTCTCTCCGACCAGAGATGGAGAAGATTTTAATAAAAAGCGAAAAAATCAGATCGAAATCCGATCCAAATTCGATGTAGTGTGACCGCGGCTTTACCCAGGGCGCCGCAACTCCTAGCTACGCCACTAATTATCACAAAGTAAAACATACGTGTATCAGAGGGCCAACCATGCATTGGCAAAAGTTTATGCAGGCATTTCATAGGGCATGGTTTCCTGCCGTGACAGCCTGAAATATTTCTCGGTGTGCCCCCACTTCATGGTAACCATCAGGGGCGGATCCAGACATTTAAAAAAAAAAGGGGGGGGGGGCTGAACTTAGAGAAAGTGGGTAATAGGGACGTACAGTGATAATCTGTCTGAATATCTCAGTGGCGTAGGAAGCAAATGAAAGTGGGGAGGGGGGCACAACAATTTTGAAGCATGCACCTCCCCCTACCCATTGACCAAAAGGTGCACTTTTGATGCTAAATTTTTCCCTTTTTTCTACGAGCAATAACATTTTTTTAAATAAACAAATTCTGATTTTTTCTTAAGTTTGAACATAACTGTACTGCGCAGGTCGAAAATTTGGGTCCTTTAACACATTTGTAAATATTGAGCTTGTATTGCAAGAAATAGTTTAGATTCAGGGTTTCCTGTAAGGTAATTTGAATATTTGGGTCATAATTAGACAAAATATTTAAAAATTAAAAGCCTTTATTGAATTAAATGTTAGGGAAACTGCACTAGCGGCTCGGGAAAGTTTATCACTGACTGCGTATTAACCTACTGCATAAAGGGTTGCAGGTTAGGGCGCGGAAGCGCTCGGAAAAAAATTGCCTTATTTAAAACTTATAATTATAAATATGAAGCTCTTATTAGGAAGAATTAATATATTTTATGAAAGATAAGTTGGGAAAACCGCACTGTATTTGACTGGTGCCTCATATGTCAAATTTCCGAATTTTACACTTTTTCGAGCATGGGGCAATTTCCCCTCCTTCCTGTAACTACGCCACTGCTCTGAAAGATTGATCATTGATAACATTTTTACACTTCAATAGCTAAAGAATCCGTCCACACAGACTACTCAACTTACAGGGTGGAAAGGTATCTGATGATACGTGAGAGCATAAATCGCGATCCCTCAGACAGCCTACCGGTCTCGGCCTGTAAGTTGTAGGTAAGTTTTCCGAAATTTGTTTGAAGTGTGAATATCACTTTATCAGGGACGTATTGCGGTGCGCGAATCATGCCGAACTTTTTGCCCCTTTTAAACAAATATATGTAGATATGAATTGCTTGTACTGCAGAGAGCTTTGGATTCTGGGTTTCCTGTAAGGAAATTTAAAGAGCTGGGGGATTACTGAAGAATTTGCACTTCATACATTGGTGGCAAATCTGAGACTAATTCCACGACGACTGAATCGTTGTTGCTACATAAAGTTTTCTAAGGCCTACGAACTGACACTCTCCAATGACATTTGTTTCCGTTTCCTAAACTTTGTTTTCCTTTTTAGACAAAATATTTTAGAATCAAGAGCTTTCATTGAAGAAAATTTGGAATTCTATGAAAGAAAGTTTACAAAAATAGCAATAAAGCTGCCGGTGTCTCTTGATGATGTGGTGTCACATATGGTCACATCCGATTTTGTCATTAACAGAGCTAGGAAAAGTTTACCAATCTGAATTATGAGAGAGGAATGATGCATTCTTTATTGCATTTACTTTTTTATGGGGGCTGTCGCCCACAGTCCCCCGCTTCCTACGGCTATGGAATATCTAATTCTTCCCGAAAGACCAAGCGGAGGGCCACCATCTGTTGGCGCGGACCGTACAGAAAATTTAAAAAAATCACGACCACTCAGAAAGCGACGGAAACGGCATTTCCAATCGACTTGTAAGTAGGATCTAAGCATGGCATTATTTTGAGCTTTCGTTTGCAATAAAATTTATACTTCAATAAAAAATATGAGTAAGTTGCAATAAAAATAATCCGGTCAGAAAATTACCAGATAAAATGAACGACTACCAGATGAAATGGTAATGTAAAGAAATTAATCTTTGGGAAAATGAGCTGGTAAGGGCAGTCTACAATGAACTATTTGACTACCTTTCGACATAAGATTATGATGAGTATAAATTCGAGCAACTTCACTGACCGGTGAAAATCCGTTCTGAACTTTAAGGGAGGATGGCAATGCATCACATACCGGCTGCCAGACAAAGCCTTTACATGTTTTATCAAACTTTATAAGGATCTCACGTGTTTGAGCAGCCTGATTAGCTGAAACAGAAATCAAAATCAGCGAATGAGCCCAATTCTCCATTGTCAGCATCAACAACTATACAAGAGCTTCAATTCTTACGTGTCGCATTATGATTAACGCTTAGAAAATACTTGAAAATTGTAAGATGCGTTTTGTGTTTCTCTGATGTAATTGTTTTTGACCACTTTTCCTCCTTACCAGGGGGTGTGCATGTGGGTCTTGGCACATTGGTCAATCTAACGGCGGAAGGATGTGAGCAAGGGGTGAGGGTATGACGCCACCTAATATACACATATATCTGCTCCACTGGGGTCATCCAGATGGCCACAGCAACATGATAAGGTCCAAAAGTTTGCACACCCGGCCCTGCTCTTTACCTTAATGAACCACCGTTGGAAACTGATACAAGACTATCGTACCGACTGCGGTACATCGCACACATGGGCTGACGTGCGACTGTGCGAAAATAGTTCAGTCGGTAACGGTAACGGTCATAACGTGATGACATAGACCTAATGGCCGAAAGCTATTCACATTATTCAAATCATGTTGTTATGGCCAGCGACTTCCAGCTCCCTGTTGTGGCGAAGGCAAGGCGGCAGGAAAATAAGCAGATAGCCTATTCACCTGGTGTTAATATCATATACTAGGTTTGAGTACTTGAAATTGTGTTGTAAGGGGAATGATGAGCCTGAAATGGCCCCTTGAATATTCTCGTATAGATAAACATTTTGCTTGTTTTAGTGTATTTTTATTGTTGATGTGACGAAAAGGGGTGGGGCTGAGGTCGACCCCCCTTGGATCCGCGCCTGACCATTACAAATCACGACCCCAATTAACAGGCCCCCAGATTTTCTCCAGCCCCCAGATTTTTGCGTCCTGATAAAGTAATTGAGGAAAAATAAACTGTTTGACAAAATAAACTGTACTGAAGTATTCCCTTCAAAAACAGTACATAACTAAATAAATAACTAAATAAATAAATAAATAAATAAATAAATAAATAAATAAATAAATAAATAAATAAATAAATAAATAAATAAATAAATAAATAAATAAATAAATAAATAAATAAATAAATAAATAAATAAATAAATAAATAAATAAATAAATAAATAAATAAATAAATAAATAAATAAATAAATAAATAAATAAATAAATAAATAAATAAATAAATAAATAAATAAATAAATAGACTTAAGAATTGCACAGGAGATGATTGGATTAAACAAAATTGCCACACCTTTACTTAAAGCAGTACCATGTGAAAACAAAATTTTACCACCCCATTCGTTTTGCCATATACGTTCGTCTTCTAAAGTACTATGGGTTTCCTGAACAAATACTATATGAGAGTGATTACGGTGTAAATAAGCAAACTGCTGTCTCCTTTTCTTATTCTGCCTTAGACCTCTTACATTGTAGGAACAAATTTTAAGGTTATCAGTGGCCATCATTCAACCAAATAAATAATAATAATAATAATAAAAACACAAGTCAATGAAAGACCTACACTGCACTTCCATTTTTCATAGAAAAACAAAATTATCTTACTTACGGTTGGTCTAAAAAAAGAGTTGGATTGGTAAACCACAAAAGACACACATACACAAGAAAAACATTGTAGCCGATTAGATTTATCACAGATAGGTATTTAAGAAGTGGTGTAATCTATCGTGGCATTCAACCTACATGTTAATACTAAATCTTTATTCTACTATATTTGTTGATCTACATTGTGCATTTATTTCTACTTTTTTTTCTTTGGTTATATGTAACTTGTATAATTATGTAGATAACCTTAACTATTGTATATTCGATTACACTGCGGTGAAGAAAAAAAGAATGGTTATGAATCAGAACGTGAAAAAAATATGAAAGAAATCAATAAAAGAGTTGGAAAAAGAAAAAAAAAATAAATAAATAAATAAATAAATAAATAAATAAATAAATAAATAAATAAATAAATAAATAAATAAATAAATAAATAACTAAATAGATAAATAGATAAATAAATAGATAAATAAATAAATAAATAAATAAATAAATAAATAAATAAATAAATAAATAAATAAATAAATAAATAAATAAATAAATAAATAAATAAATAAATAAATAAATAAATAAATAAATAAATAAATAAATAAATAAATAAATAAATAAATAAATATTTTTTTTTTTTTTTTTTTTTCCTCCAAAACTTTATTGAACTTCCATTCCAATTTTTTTGTTGACAGTATAATACATTATTTACAATTACGTTTGCTGGCATTTCTTTTTAACATTCTTACATACAAGTGGTACCAAGGTCTTATTATAAGTATAATACATTATTTACAATTATGTTTGCTGGCATTTCTTTTTAACATTCTTACAAACAAGTGGTACCAAGGTCTTGTTATATAAACATAATAAATACAACACTTCATAATCAACACATATTCACTTGTATATCCTACATAGTTTAACTATCTAGGTATGTAAACAGTTTGAATTATAATTCAAATACGTGATATCATTACAAATATGCATCATTTTAGATTTGATCGATTATGCTTCCTCGAACAAAATTCCAGGCTTTTTGCTGCTTATTGACTTCGAAAAAGCTTTTGATAAATTGGAGTGGAACTTTATTGGTAAAACACTTGACTTTTTTAAGTTTGGTAATAGCTTCAAAAGCTGGGTTAGTACTTTTTATAGAAACTCCTCTGCTTGTGTATGTAATAACGGCTTCTCAACCGGGTTTTTTCGTATCCAGAGAGGGGTACATCAGGGCTGTCCCCTTAGTCCATATTTGTTTATTCTTTGTGTGGAGATTCTCAACCTCTACACAAATAAAAGTAGGATTTTAAAAGGTATTACAGTTGGTGATATTGAAACTAAGCTTTTGCAGTACGCCGATGATACTACCTTTATTCTTGACGGGAGTAAAGAGTCGATTAATGAAGCTATAAGAATTTTAGAAGTCTTTAAACAAGCCTCAGGGCTCACAATTAATCCAGAAAAATGTAAGCTGTTTGCTCTTGGACCTTTTGTTAATCACCAGCCTGCCTTTCTTGATGATTGCATTTTTAATGTGACCTCCGGTCCTGTAACAATGTTGGGAATAACATTTTCTAATAATGGGGACGATCTTTTTCGCCTAAATTTTATACCCAAGCTTTCACGTCTGAAAAACTGCCTTCGTGTCTGGTCCTCAAGGGACTTATCCCCCGTAGGACGTAATACTATTGTGAAGTCTCTTGCTCTGTCCCAATTAGTGTACCTTTTCCTTGTTTTACCAAATCCACCCCAAACTTTTATGAAAGAGCTGGAATCGGTTATTGCTGACTTCATATGGTCGGGTAACCCGGACAAGGTAAAGCGAACAACTTTATTTAACACCTTTGAGGATGGGGGCTTAAAAGTTAAGGATATAAAGAGTTTTGTGAGTAGTTTGAAGTGTACATGGATTCGTAGGTACGTTGATGAGTCTGGTGGGATGTGGAAGCTATTTTTTGACAAGAATTTACACAGCTTTGGTAAAGAACTAATTATCCATTGTAACTGTAGAGCAATTGATCTCAATGGTATTCCTAATGCTTTTGTAAAGGAGGTTGTCAGTGCATGGGTAGAGGGTTCTTATCATACACCCACGGACAGTTTCGGGAATCAAATTATGTGGAACAATCATCACATACGTATTAACGATAAGATATTTTACCATGAATTTCTACATAAGAAAGGTATTAAGTATGTGTCAGACCTCTTCGACCACATAGGAAATCCACTTTCACTGCATTCATTTAAGCAGAAATTTAATTTAGAAAATTTTCCGTTTACTTTGTATTGGGGGATGATTAATAGCATCCCGTATTACTGGAGAGAGGCAGGGTGTGGCCCGACGGAATCTCCAAATAGTACGACAGAGTGGGTTCAACGGGCCCTTAATGCATCTTCTCTATCCCAATTTGTCTATAATACTTTCTTGAAAACTATAGCTACTGAAGCAACCTCAATGAAAAAATGGAAAAAAGATCTGGTCAATTTTGAATTACATAATTGGAAAAATATCTGGAGCATGCCATGGAATTCCGTTCGTGAAACAAAACTTGCCTATTTCCAATTCAAGTTTCTCCACAGAATCGTACCAACAAATAGACTTCTCTTTCTTATGGGTAAGATTGAAACCAATTTATGCACTTTTTGTAAGCAGGAGGAAGAAACTCTCGACCACCTGTTTTGGGGTTGCAGTTATGTTTCCCAGTTTATCATTAATGTAGAATTAAAACTCCTGAACAAGCAATTCGTCTTCTCAAAAGACGACATCTTTTTTGGGTTCAGTAATAGCAAGCGTCATCCTTATAATTTTTTGATTATCCATTTAAAGTACTACATATTTACGAAAAATCATCAGACTTTGCCAAATGTAAACGAGTTTTATTATAAATTTAAATTTGCCATTCAAGTTGAGGAGTACAACTACTTACACTCACGTTCTAGATATAACAATGTTGCTAATTTTAATGCCCTGAAGGATTCATTCATCATATGACTCGACTCAGTAGTTATATGTGTATAGCAGCCTGAACCTAGGTTGTAATGTGTGTTTTTTAACCACTTCGAAAATTAATGTTTATTTTGTTAAATGTAGTGCAGGAGTATTGGTCTGCCATTTAATACGCCCGAATGTTAAGGTAGCCTGACAATATATATTACAATATATTGTTTTGATCTATTTGACTTTAGCTTGTTTACTAGTGACTCCATTACAAATTTGAAATTGTAAGGAATTAATCACTACAGGTTCAAAGGTATGATGAGTAAAAACTAATGGATTCAGAAACAATAATATCATGTACAATTACTTACAGCATGGTGTAAAAAACGTCAAAATAGTAAATAAATAAATAAATAAATAAATAAATACATACATAAATAAATAAATAAATAAATAAATAAATAAATAAATAAATAAATAAATAAATAAATAAATAAATAAATAAATAAATAAATAAATAAATAAATAAATAAATAAATAAATAAATATTTTTTTTTTTATTGACACCTCTGTTTATTGATCATCGCTTTTAAAATTATTAATAGTAAGTATATACATGAACATCCAAATATGCATACAAGCAGCAAGCAACGTCCAAATACAAACTGAAATGGTTGTTTATTTAAGTAACCTATAAGTTAAACGATCTGCATAAAACATCATAATGAAAGAAACGTTTACCTTTACTTTTCTTAGATATCTGCTTTTCAACCTCCAATAAAAACTTGAATTTATAAGAGAACTCGCTAATATTAGGGATTATGTCTTTTTGTTTACACTGGAATATATAGTACTTCAAATGCAAAATGAGAAAGTTGAATGGATGTTTAATATATCTACAATAACCAAAGAAAACATCTTCTTTTGACAAAGTAAATTGACGGTTCAAAAACAAATGTTCTACGTCTAACATAAAGGAGGATACTATGTGACAGTTCCAAAACAAATGATCTAGAGTTTCTTCTTCTCTTTTACAAAAAGTGCAGAGGGGACTTTCAATTAATTTCATAAGATATAATAATCTATTCGTACTAAGAATCCGGTGAATAAATCGATACTGAAAAAACTGAATTTTAACTTCGCGAACAGAATACCAGGGGCAGTGAAAAATTGATTCCCACGTCTTATCGTCAAAATGAAAAGAATTATTCCACTTTGAAACTGCCTTTATTTTGCACCCTAAGTTTAAAATATAGTTATCATAGATGAATTTAGAAACACGTAAAGTGGCCATAAAAGTATGTAAGAGATATTCATTGTAATTCTCATTAATATCAACATCTGAATTAAACGCAACTCTCCATGAAACAGGTATCGCCTTTATAATTCCCCAATATAACGTGAAAGGACATCGCAACAAATTATATTTATTTAAAAAAGCATCATAAGAAATTGCCGTACCATCCTCACTCAAAAGATCACGTATATAAATAATTCCCTTTTCAAACAAGAAACGATAAAAGATAGTATTATTATTGACTCTTATGCAAGAATTATTCCAAATAATTTGGTTTTCAAATTGGGTGTCAGGAATTTTAAACGACACACCTTGCCATGATTTAACAACATCAGCGATGAATGGATTTTCAATTGTAACGTCCCCAATCTTACAATTACAGTTAAAAAGAAAACTTTTACCATAACGAGAAAGAAAATAATAAAAAAACAGCTTCCAGCAACCTCGTCTTTCCTTAATATAACGATGAACCCAAGTACATTTTAAACCTGCAATAAAGGAATCTAAATGGATTACATTCAGCCCCCCGCGCCTAATGGGATTAATAATAGTCAGTCGACTAATTTTTCTTGTTTATTACCCCAAATAAAATTAAAAATTATCTGATTAAGCTTTCGAATGAAGGACTTTGGAGGATTTGGGAGAACAAGGAAAAGGAAAACAAGTTGAGAAAGACCGAACGTTTTAACAAGGATACTCCTACCAACAGGAGTAAGGTCCCTCATTGACCATAAATTAAGTGTCTGTTTTAGTCGAGAAAGCTTGGGCGGGAAATTAAGAGTGAAAAGGTCCTCGCGATTAGTAGAAAAAGAAACCCCCAACAGAGTAACTGGACCTTTTGACCAGGTAACTGGAAGATCATTAATAAATGCTGGTTTACGTTTAACATAGGGACCTAACGGGAACAAAATCGACTTGTCATAGTTAATCTTCAAACCGGAAACGTTATAAAAATTTTCAAGTATACGAATAACTTCTTTAAGAGAATCGGCAGTTTCATCCAAAAACAAAGTAGTATCATCAGCATACTGTAAAATTTTTACTTCTGTATTAAAAATGCTAAGGCCTCTGATTGCATTGTTGTGAATTATTACTTGAGCCAAAACCTCAGCACAAAGTAAAAAAAGATAGGGACTAAGTGGGCATCCCTGTCTTACCCCCCTTCCTAAATTAAAGTCACCCGAAGAATACCCATTATTGAAAACCCGGCTAGAGCTGTTATGGTGAAAGGTTTTGATCCAACGAATGAAGTTATTACCAAACTTAAAAGCATGTAAGGTGTTGTACAAAAAGTTCCAGTCAATTTTATCAAAAGCTTTCTCAAAATCTAAGAGGAAAATGAAACCGGCTTTGTTAAAAGAAGAACAATGCTCAATAAGATCAAGGGTAAATCTAACATTTTCTCCAATAAACCTTCCTTTAAGAAAACCAGTTTGTTGATGACCAATAAGGGAAGGAAAGACAAGCTTCATGCGATTAGCAAGAGCCTTAGCACCAATTTTATAATCTGAATTAAGTAATGAGATAGGCCTAAGATTTTTCAGAATAGATGGATCCTTACCAGGTTTGGGAAAAAGAGTAATTACACCACGTCTCTGCTCTGGGGTAAGTTCTCCATTAAAGAAAGAAAAATTAAGAGAATCAACCAAAGGTTGACCAACGAGGTGCCAGAAATGTTTATAGAAATTAACACTAAGACCGTCACTACCCGGAGATTTGTCTAACGGCATACTATCAAGAGCAGCTTTACATTCTTCGAGAGTAAGAGGGCCGTCACAAAGGCGAGAATGCTCATCATCTAATGTTCTGTCAAGTTGTAAGGTATTGAAAAAGACATCTGAATTGTGATCACCCGCAGAATAAAGAGACCTGTAAAACGATTCTAGAGCATTTAAAATATCCTTTGCTTTTGTTAAAGTTGTGCCATCTTCCTGACGAATTTGTTGGATTAAAGTAGAGTTCCTATTACGATTTTCTAAGTTCAAAAAGTATTTAGTATTTTTTTCCCCCGACTCAACCCATCGAGCTCTTGAACGCACAAGAATACCCTTTAATTTATAGTCATACAAATGATGGAGGTTATTTTGTGCCTCCAATAAAGAGGAATTTACCTCATCTGACCATTCAGAATACAGATCGCTTTCCAAAGCAGAGATATGGGAAATTAGCTGTTTTTCATACCTTCTTCTTTCTGCAGCTAAATTTTTACTGTAAGACACCGTTTCCCTACGTACAATATATTTTATAAAATCCCATCTAGACGAAGGGTTAAGATTCCGAGTAGTCGCTAGTTCTCTAGCTAAAACAGTATTTAATAAATGTGAATAATTTTCGTCACTTAAAAGGGAATTATTAATCTTCCAAAAACCTGGGCCTCTCTCAAATGTGCCGATACCCAAAACCATTAAAACAAAAGAATGATCAGATCGGAACCCTGGAATAAGCCCATCTGAACGTACATTCAATTTTAAATGTCTTGAGATAAGAAAAAAATCGAGACGGCAAAAAAGGCCGGGTAAAATATTCGATTTCCACGTAAATTTCTTTAAAAAGGGGTTACACTCACGCCAAATATCAATCAAATCATAATAGTTCATAAGGCTAAAACATTCCTCACGGGCTTTGTAATTAGTACGACGATTCCCTAGTTTCTTATCTAAGTCCAAGTTAAAGACAAAATTAAAATCCCCCCCAAAGATAATATTCTCACCCTTAAAGGTATCCAGTAGGTGAATGAAATTTTTAAAAAACAACGGCTGATCCACGTTGGGTCCGTAAAGGCAGACCAAAGTTGGAATGCATTCTGCAATATCTACATCAAGAATTATATAACGGCCATCCACATGACAATCAACTTTAATAATGTGAAAATTTAAAGTAGGTTTGAAAAGAATGCAAACACCCTTGCTACGCAGAGAACCATGGGAAAAGAAAATTTTCCCTCCCCACTCGTTTCGCCAGTAATTTTCATCATCAGTGGCACTATGAGTTTCTTGCAACAGGATAACATCAAATTTTTGGGCGTGAAGAAAGGCAAAAACCTGTCTACGTTTCGAAGACTGCCTCAGACCTCTAGCATTGTACGTGACGAATTTAAGGGACTCCATAAAGTATCACTAAAAGTCCGATCCATAAAAATATAAGCACATTAAAATGAACCGTCCATAAGATAAAAGCTAGAGGGTGTAGGCAGTAAACAATAATGTAAATATTAATATTATTTAAACTTGAAGTGAAGTTAGAGTGATCGTTGCTAGCGATTACAGCACGTTTCATTTTAAAGCAAAGCACAAAGAATGAGATACGTATATAATCTACAAAGTGAAGAAAATCAATTCTGAGGTGAAAAAAGAAAGGAAAAAAGAGAAAAAGGATCAAATCAACCAAACTTGCCGAGTCCTGCATGAGGCAAAAGTCCAGTTGACAAAAGGTATAGACGAAGACGTGTATGGCCCATAAATGAAAAAAAGACACTCAATAAAAGTTTCCAACACAATTTTATGCAATAATAAGGATGACTGAAATGGAAACGGACGACCATCCCTGGTTCTCCATCGGCCCCCAGAAAAATGAAGGAAAGTACCATTAGCGAATAATCGGGATACCTCGTCTTTCCAACGTCGTTTTTCATTCAAATCCATTATCGTTAGGTCCTCGACGATAAAATAACGCTCGTTGGCAAGGGATCTACGTGCATTCTTCATAAGAAATACTTTATCTTTACAATAAGTCAATTTAGCGATAATGTGTCTCGGTTTTCCAGGGATACGTCTCCCATCACGATGGGACCGCTCAAGCCTGCAATGTTCCAACCCGACCTTCTGTAGAACCTCTGAAACGATTGTATCGCAATTCTCCTGATCTCTTTCGGGGAATCCGATGATTCTTATATTATTCCTTCGTGAAAATCTTTCAAGCTTGTTTAAGTCCTGCGAATGCGCTTCTCCCAACTTTTTTTGATCCTGTAGCTCTTTCCCAAGATTCTCACATTGAGCCTTGAGCCGTAGGTTTTCTGCTTCTAGAGCTTTAAGTCTTTTATCATGCTCATTCAAAGCATGCATGAAATCTCTTTTCATTGTCTTTAGGTCAGAAGCGACTTTCTGAAGAATTTTCTCAATTGCTTCGTCAATAGACTGTTCCAAAGTAGTATGTGAGGTGGCCATTGTGGTAGGATGAAGGCTAGGCTGAGAAATTGATGTTGTACGTGTAGCCTTACTACGTGTAGTGCATGTAGTATATATATATATAAATAAATAAATAAATAAATAAATAAATAAATAAATAAATAAATAAATAAATAAATAAATAAATAAATAAATAAATAAATAAATAAATAAATATTTTTTTTTTTTTTTTTTTCCTCCGTGTATTTCATTCTTTTGTTTCATTTTTTAACACGATTGAACTCAAAAACATGAAATGATCTTTCCATATATACAATATTTACATTCTATTACATATTTCTGCTAAAACCCACAGATCTTGCAACAAAAAGACGTAAGGGGTCAGCTGTTAAACAGAAATATATCCTCAAATAATAAGGATCTTATTAAAATTAATTTCATAAAAAACAAATAAATAAAAAGAGGTCAACATTTATTCCTTCAATTGAAAATACTTATACAAAAACCCACATTTTTTCAGCATACATACATTATCTTTGGAACATGCAAATTATTCCAGATAAGTGTATGAAACGCACAGAAAATCTTACATAGGGAAAACATAATTATCTCCTCGGAACAAACAAAAATCACGTGAACAAATCTGAGCATGGGGAGAACGCTTGATAGAGATCACTAAAACTAACTCTATTTTTCTTGTTAGGAAGAATCCTAGCATCATTAAATTTTTCAATACTTAGGGCAAACTTAAACTTCATTACGTGAAATAGCCCTTACTAAAACTGCCTACCACGAAATGGTTTAAAACCTGACTTTTGGGTGATAAGTCAGGTTTTTACTTGATGTTAACATCCTCAGTTTATAGCCACTTCAATGCTTAAAGGGTTTCATCATATTTTTATTGATTTTAGGGTTGGAGTGGCTATAACTGTAGGTGTAAACATCAAGTAAAAACCCGACTTGGATGCCCAAAAGTCGGGTTTTAGACTGTTTAGTGATGAGCAGTTTTGTTAAGGGCAATTTCATGTAATGTTAAAAACAAATTCTCCAACTATGGGTTTCTTCTCATTTCTTTTACAATCATAAATGTAATATTTCATGTGGAGAATTAAAAAATTATAAGGATGGCAATGTAGCCAAAAAAGATATCTCTTTTAGAAAAGCAAAATTGTTTTTTAAGCACACATGCTTCAACATCCAAAATGAAAGAAGCAGTAAAATTACACTCCCAAAAAAGATGCTCAAGGGTCTCCACTTTCGTACCACAAAAGGAACACAAATCTGAATCAGTTTTTTTCATTAAGTAAAGTAGTCTGTTTGTAGCAATAATCCTATGTAAGAATTTAAATTGAAAATATCTGAGTTTAGCCTCTGAAACAGTGAGATGGGGCATTCTGAAAATTCTAAACCAATCATTATCCGTTAAAGTATTAAATTGACTCTGCCATTTAATCCTAGATGTTGGGGTTTTAGTGAATCGGTTTATGAGCCTGGAGTAAATGACTTGAGAGGCTGAGGTACACTGACAAACTTTATCAAGAAAATCGATAGTTCCATTCAGTGACATACTTCCTACACAAAGGGATCTTTTCCAAGTTTGCGGAATTGCATTAATCAATCCATGATAAAGTGTGAATGGAAAAGACTCAACCCCAAAGGCATTTTTGAATTGCTCAAACGTTAAAGGTATATTATCATGGTCAAATAAGTCACTAACATATATGACATTTTTAGCAAAAAGATTCTTATACATAACAAGATTATTATCGATACGAATGAAGTGATTATTCCAAATGATTTGGCTACCAAAATTATCAACCGGTCTTGTACACACTGTCTCACTCCATGCTTCTAACACTTGTCGGATGAAAACATTATCAACTACTTGGATATCCTTACTGTGGTAATTGCATTGGAATATGAAACTGTTGCCAAATGGTTTTAAATACAGATCAAAAAATAATTTCCAGTTACCTGGAGTCTCACTGCAGTAACGTTTGATCCAAGTACATTTTAAACTTTTAATGAAAGATGGCACATGTGTAACTTTCAAATAAATAAATAAATAAATAAATAAATAAATAAATAAATAAATAAATAAATAAATAAATAAATAAATAAATAAATAAATAAATAAATAAATAAATAAATAAATAAATAAATAAATAAATAAATAAATAAATAAATAAATAAATAAATAAATAAATAAATAAATAAATAAATAAATAAATAAATAAATAAATAAATGAATAAATAAATGAATAAATAAATAAATAAATAAATAAATGAAATGTAACAATTGAGAAAACATGCATGAATGTGTATCAAACACATTTTGTGCGCTACGCCACTGCCTTTAGCAGAGTTCTAAAGCAACCATTCTTCCTAATGACCTCGTTGGCAACAAAGTCATTTCTTGCAATGTTAGTTAAGTCGAAAGTTACAAAAATTGCGAAGAGTCGCAAGACGGGTTAAAAGCCACTGAAGCCTAGCTCCATGGTTGAACAACATCATTCAAAACATCATGGGCATTAAAGGGCTCCGTACGTTTCAGGGGATTTCCAATCGTGAGCGACCGTTCTTCATACATACAGTGTATACAGTGTATGCAAGCACAGTATACAGGAAGTACACACAGTTCACAGGTATTACAACAGTTCAACCACAGTTACAGGTACAACATGCTGGCGGAGGAAAAACAGTACTGAAATTCTCTCCAGCCCACCTTCTCCAGCTGTGATTGTGAATCAGCGGTAGGCTTTATCTTCAGAGTTTAGAGCTTCGTATGTTGTTAAAATTACAGAATTGTTCACAAAATATATTAAGGAGGAAAACAGCAGGAGATTCAATGTCTTTACGTTAACCATAAAATAAACAGCACGTTAATTAGCCTAGGCCTAGGCCTAGGCCTAGACTAGGGTGGCCTAGGCCCCAGGCCTCCTAAGTTAGTAAAGCAGCCTACAGTAGCCTCGCAACGTTAGGCCTAACCTTCTGGAGAGTGTTAGCTTTTTTGTTTTATTATCTCACCCCACAAAGTGTTGGTAGACTAGAGCTTACGATATACTGTTGAGGAACAAAATGTCTGTCTCATTGAAAATGTCTGTCACTTTTTTAAAAAAGGTTTTAGCCTCTGTAGGACTAGCCCTTGAACAGGGCTGTACTGTTACGTTACATGGCCTAAGCTCATTACTGTGATGTGGAGTGTAAAGAGCTTAGGCCATGTAACATAACACACAGCCCTGTTCAAGGGCTACTATAGGACTAGCTAGCTAGGCCTAGGCTGTATTAGCCCTTGAACAGGGCTGTGTGTTACGTTACATGGCCTAAGCTCATTGCACTCCACATCACAGCCCTTGCCATGCTAACACAGGGAATCCCGTCATTATAGGCTTTCACAACAAAATATGTTCTAAACTGGAAAATATTACACACATCAAACTTATATTACCAGAAAATGATGTGCAAGTGACTTTCAATCGAAAAGTTACCAATAAATTGGCTTTCATGGGCAGTCTGAGGTCAAAATGCAGCAAAATGACACATAGATTCTGGTTAGAAACTTCTTCGTTTGAATGAACCCTCATACAATATGTGTTTCTACATGAACTTGAAAATAGTCAAAAATCATTCCTAGAACTTTGTAACCATTTCACAAAATCGATAACTTTAACAATCATTCCACCTAATGAATGCAAATTTCATATGAAAAAGTGTTGTTTGTTCGTGTTTAAAGCTTCTAAATGTTTTTGAAATTGTTGAAACGTTGTGAAAATTTCTCTGAATGTAAAAACTTTTTGAATAAGTGGAAACCCCTGGTATGACCTTTGACCCCGAGGTGAATATCAAGAAGACGACGGATCCTACTATTCCGCGCGCTGACACCCGCTGGTACGCCCTGTCTTGAGTTCCATGCGTTGCTGTACAATTTGTTTGGCAGCACGTGGAACTCAGTCGTACGACAGCGCATGCCGTTTCACGGAACTAGTGGAAAACTCAGGGATCCATTCTAACATGTGTAATGAATAGCAACATTTTGCAAACAAAAGTTAAAATATTGGCACAATGGTCCTTTGTATTTTACTTCCTAATCAGTAATGATTACATGATTAATGATAGCATTTAATGAAATTAATATCAGCGTTAACTAAATTAACATCGAGCGTGTCAGCCCATGTCCGGGTACACAAGGCATAGCCAGGCGTGTCAGCGTGTGGTTTAGTAAGATTGAGGACCGATTACTAAGTCGTTCGAAAGCTTGCAAACATGGCGCATTGAGTTAGTGTTACGTTCAATTTTTCGAGGCAAAATACACCATTATAACATCGAATCTGGGTGAACAGCTTATGCAGAAAGGTGGATGCGGTGCCAGAGGTCATCTGTGTAAAGTTTGGTGAGAAAACATAGTAATTTGTGAACGTGAGAGATGACGACCCTGGCCAAGGTCGCCTAGTGATGGGGTTCCGTGTGTTATCGGGGCAAGGGCCTTGATGTGGAGTGAAATGAGCTTAGGCCATGTAACGTAATACACAGCCCTGTTCAAGGGCTAAGGCTGTATAGGCCCTAGGCCCTAATTCAAATTAAAAAAATGTAAGAGTTTGAAGGCAAGTAAGGCTGCTGGTCCAGACACAGGTGCTTATGGTGCTTGTGTGACTGGGCTGGTCAACACTGTGGTGTAATCACTTGAGAGTCTGATGTCACGAGGGAGCTACATCGAATGCCATATGATATATGTTAGCGTTACTTGATGGTGTACGAACCAAACACGAAATAATCACTCAGAAGACAAAGAATATCTTTTATGTCTATCGTGTTCTTTATTTGCGAACTATGAATAATCACACATGGTGTCAGAATTCGGGACGCTTTCAATTAAGTAAGAGAACAGATCGACGAAAATCCACATTGGTAAGTCAGATCGACCCACATGGCTTGTTGTAGGATAGCCTCACAGTACTAACACGGTAACAGTATAACGTGCTGGGCTAATGTGCAGAAAGGCACGAAGTAACGTTAGAGGTTAATGTGAAATGAACATTGCAGAACTGATTCATACAACGGTAACCTCTGTGTAGGCTGTATTCGTGTGTACGGCCAGATGATATACCAGTTGGACATGAACTGTATGTCAATCGTAAATGTTACATGGGAAATTTGTCTTGAGGACGCTTAGCCAGCATAATTGGGAAACCTAGGCCCTACTTTTGAGCTGTGAGAGTAACGTTATCGCTGTGTGAATATGGCCACCCAGTTTCAAATAACACCACCAGTGCATTCAGCTTCAAAAGTGAACATTGGGAGCAATGGATCAGGAGATTTGAACGATTTTGCTCAGCAAGTGGCCTTGCTGAAAAACCACAGGCAGTATATTTATTGCCTAGGAGAACAGGCAGAGGAAATTTACAACAGCTTCACTTTTCCAGTCACACCAGCGGTGGTGGGAGAAGAATCAGCAGGACACTCCACTAGACCCACATATGCAGATATCAAAGCAAAGTTTGAGGGTCATTTTATCGCCCGTAGGAACGTAATCTATGAAAGAGCCAAATTCAACCAAAGAAGTCAAATCGAAGGGGAAACAGTTGACGAGTTTATCACTAGCCTTTATAAACTGTCTGAACATTGCAATTATGGTGCCCTGAAGGACGAACTGATAAGGGACCGTCTGGTGGTTGGTCTCAGAGATACAAAGTTGCAGCAAAAGCTACAGCTAGACAGTGCTCTAACCCTCGAGATAGCCAAGAGCACAGCGAGACTTCACGAACAGGTGAAGAGGGAACAAGAGACTCTGTCAAGTGATCAACAAACCCACATTAATGCAGCTCGATCAAACCTAATACAAGGAAGGGACAATGTCATCAAACCAGCTAGGACTTGTGGCAGATGTGGAAAGATTGCAGCCCATAGGATATGTCCTGCAAAGGATACAACTTGTAATAATTGCCATAAACGAGGACATTGGGCCAGGTGTTGTAAAACAAAGGTAAAACCTGGGGAAAGAAAGAAGCCTGGGAGTAGTAATACAGTCAAGTATGTTGAAGTAGGAACTTCAGACGAGGAAACTAAAGTACAAAGCGAGATTAATTACACATTTATTGGCCAAGTGAACTCTGAAAAAGCACGGCCAGATTGGACAATATCTGTTACTGTTAATGATATGAAAGTGGATTTTGTTATTGACACAGGGGCTGATGAAACAATAATCCCAGAAAATGTGTACAAAAAGTTAAGACCAAATTTAGGCACCACAGCTATCTTAAGTGATTCAGACAAAGTCCTGAACAGTGCTAATAAGTCTAGACTTGATTGTGTTGGAAAATTTGATGCCCAAGTTAAGGCAAATGGTAGAGTGTCTAAGCAGTCGATCTATGTGGTAAGAGATTGTACCACGCCGTTGTTGGGAAAACCGGTAATTGAGGCTTTAGACGTTGTTAAGGTAGTAAATAGTGTGGAAATAGAAAAACACCACCCTCGGTTGTTTTCAGGCTTAGGCATAATGAAAGAAGAGTATAACATAAAACTTACTAAAGACTATGCTCCACATGCCGTCAACGCACCCCGAAAGATTGCGTCAGTCCCATTGTTTAAGTTAATCAAAAGGAAACTTCAAAAGCTAGAAAGGGACGATGTTATTTTTAAAGTGAGCGAACCCACAGAGTTCTGCTCTCCTATGGTACCTGTTCCCAAGAGAGATGCAAAGGGGAACATAGTAGATGTGAGAATATGCGTTGACTACACGAAATTGAACAAATTCGTAGAAACTGAGAAATTCATGGTGCCGAGCACTAGTGAGGTGCTGAGCAGATTACCTGGAGCAAAGTACTTTAGCAAACTTGATGCAAATTCATGGTTTCACCAAATACCACTGTCAAAGTCATCCCAGCTATTAACAACCTTCATCTCTCCTTTTGGGCGGTTTGCATATAAACGCCTACCCTTTGGCATTACGTCCGCTCCAGAACATGCGCAAAAGAGGCTCGCACAGATACTGGATGACCTTGAAGGAGTTGAAGTTTTTATAGATGACATTTTGGTGCATGCACCTGATCAAAAATTGCATGATACCAGACTTGCAGAAGTGCTGTCAAGGTTGGAGCGGCCTGGCATGACTTTGAACAAAGACAAATGTGAAATTAATAAAAGATCTGTTAACTTCGTGGGACATATTGTCTCAGATAAAGGTATCCTCCCTGACGCAGAGAGAACAAAAGGTCTCAGAGATATGCCACGGCCAGGGAACATACATGATGTTCGCAGGTTCCTTGGGGTCGTTAATCAATTTAGTAAATTCTCCTCAAAACTTTCAGACCTTAGCCAGCCAATCAGAGAACTCCTCAAGAAAGATACACAGTTTGTATGGGGAGTAGTTCAGGAGAAAGCTTTTACTGATGTTAAGTATGAGTGCTTGCATGGACCCTGTCTAGCACTTTTTGACCCAAATTTGCAAACTAAAGTGGCTTCTGATGCCTCAAAAGATGGATTGGGAGCTTGTTTGTACCAAAAACAAAGTAATGGAGAGTGGAAACTCGTTTTCTGTGCGTCAAGGGCAACTACTCAAACAGAGTGAAACTACGCACCTATCGAAAGGGAAGCTCTAGGTGCAACATGGGCATGTGATACATTTGCAAATTTTCTTATAGGCCTTAAGTTTACCATCGAAACTGATCACAAGCCTTTGATTTCACTGTTAGGTCAAAAGGACCTGAATGAGCTTCTGCCTAGAATCCAAAGATTTAGAATCAGACTTATGAGGTACAGCTATAATATTGTCCACATTCCAGGTAAGGACTTAGTTGTACCAGATGCTCTGTCCAGAGCACCCTGTGGGGATCACCAATCCACACAGGAACTTGAGGAAGAAGTTAATTGGTATGCCTTATTTATTACTTCTGAGTTACCAGTTACAAATTCATATCTACAGTATCCAACATTAAGCAGGAGCAAATGACAGACAGTGTGTGCATGCAACTTATCCAGTACTGTAATACCGAGTGGCCTGACAAATCTGCCTTGCCTGGGGTATTGAAAGCTTATTACCCTTTTTGAGGGGAAATTTCATACAACAACCAGCTGCTAATGAGAGGTTCAAGGATTATTGTACCATCTCGCCTGAGGTTAGAGGTTTTAGATTTTATTCATGAAGGCCATCAAGGAATTGCAAAGTGTAGTGAAAGGGCAAAACAATCCGTATGGTGGCCAGGACTGGCTACTTAAATAGCAGATTTGGTGTATAAATGCAGTACTTGTTCCCATGAGTCATGGGACATAAGAGACATTGATTAGGGGGAAATTTCCATCACACCCATGCAGGTAGTTGGCACAGACCTGTACTTTCTTAAAGGGGTAACATACTTGCTAGTGGTAGATTATTACTCTAGATACATTGAGGTTGCTAAGCTGAATTCAGCAACAAGATCATCTGATGTGGTCACTGGTCATGCATTTGAAATCCATATTCAGCAGGCATGGCATCCCTGATGTTGTTAGGTCAGATAATGGACCCCAGTATTCTAGCTCAGAGTTTCAGTCTTTTGCTAAACGGTATGGTTTCACCCATGTCACTAGTAGTCCCCTCTACAGTCAGTCAAATGGCGAAGCTGAACGTGCTGTCAAAACAGTCAAGCAACTTATTAAGAAATCAAGGGACCCCTATCTAGCCCTTATGGCTTATCGTGCAACTCCCTTGGCAAATGGATATAGCCCGGCCCAACTGTTGTTTGGTCGTAATATTAAAACAACCCTACCAGTCACCCCTTCTCATTTGATGCCAAAATTACCAGACAAGGGCAAGCTACAGGCGTCTGAGGAAAGGTTGCGTCATGCTTCAAAGCTCACATATGACTCTCGTCACAGGGCAAAACAGCTAGATGAGTTAATCCCAGGTACCCATGTGTTTGTACGGGATACAGGAACTCATGGTGTAGTTGATCAGAAGTTGAATGAGCCACGCTCCTATTTGGTATCTCCATCCACCGGTGTTTTGCGTAGAAATAGGAAGTTTTTGGTTCCTTGTGATGAAAACGAATTTCATGAGGACTTGCCTGACCCGGTCAGTGACACTCCCTTGACTGAGGAACCCCAAGGCCCCAAGTCAGTTGACACCTCAGGAAAATCGGTGGTAGATGGGTCACCCAAACCTCCCCAACCTGAGAAATCAAAAATGGTTGAGGCCCATAAAGCAATCCCAAAGGACATGGGGTACAGAACAAGATCAGGCAGACTGGTCATTCCAAGAAAATGGACCTATGATTGATCTCGCCCCTTCTGAGTCTATCTGTTGTTTCTCCGACAGCAAGGATTTTTTTGAAAAAAAAAAAAAATGTATATTTCTGATCAATGGTGGGGGGATGTGGTGTAATCACTTGAGAGTATGACGTCACGAGGGAGCTACATCGAATGCCATATGATATATGTTAGCGTTACTTGATGGTGTACGAACCAAACACGAAATAATCACTCAGAAGACAAAGAATATCTTTTATGTCTATCGTGTTCTTTATTTGCGAAATATGAATAATCACACAAACACTTCTTTAATCTAGTCTTTCTGGGCTTGTTAGGTGTTGGTGGTTTGCTTTTTGGGGGTTTTTGAAAACAGGGCATCTTATTGCACCTTTTTAGCTCTCCTTTGCCCTTTAACCTGACATGTGATGTTATGTTATAAATGTTATGTTGTACCTCCCAAGTGACCTTCATTTGGAGGGTTTGACTCGAATTTGAACACCCAAACCCGCTTACCCCCCAGCCCTCTGAAAAACTCGCATTTCAAAACTACATCCAGGAGAGAGGGAGGGAGGGATTCAAATGTTACGAAACACCAGAATAAAAAATCGGAAGCACCCAAAATCCCAGAGGACTGTTTTAAAAGTATGTTGCTCCCCAGGAAATATTTGAAAGGGAAAAATAAAATTAGATTGTCAGTGAAACTGTTTGAATTTGAGATTTAAAGAAATTTATTGGGGAAGAAAATTTTTAGCATACTGGATGTGATTGGTATGCTTGTGCTTTAAATTATATTTTCTGGTGTCTGCAGTGTTGCCTTTTTAAATTTTTGTTTCAGCCTAGCAAAACATGGAGGGTCTTCAGACTTGCGACAAAGGAAATGCAGATAAAGCTTTCTCTGCAGTACAGTCAGATCAAGGCGAGGACACCATTCAGAAGTTATCTCAACAGACTGACAACTTATTAGCAGTCATCTGTTTACTACAAAATCAGTTTGAAGCTGTGAAGGTACAGTGTAATGACAAATGGCACTATGTGCTCTTTTTCACTAAAATTAATGAAGGATAGACTTGAAATTAGTGTAAAATATCAGTTGTTCCAGTGACTAGTGGTTCAAAAATGTGGTTATCCCACCAAATTTTAGGTAGCCCAAACAGAAACTAATAATGGCCTACTGTTATTTCATTACAAATCCTGGAAACTCATAGTCTAGTTGTATCAAATAGTTAATAAGACAGTTCAGTAAATGTACATTCTAACAGAAACCTACTCAGCAGAAGTTTGCTTCCAAACACCAACTTTAAACATGATATAAAGTGTGTACATCTGTGCAGCCTACAGGTGATAGCAGTTTACCCATGGACAACTGGGGAATAAATAAAGGTTTTCTCAGGCAAAGAACCACTTGTCTGACATGCAAGCAGACAGTTGCTAATTTTAATTGGGCAGTGGTATAGGGTTGCAATTGGTGTTATTGATCTAAAGAACTGTTCTAAGCAGTCTACTCGCTGAGTGTAAGCAGTGGGGTAGGAAAAACAAGCCAGTATGCCACAACTAGAAAAAACACCATGGCTGGGCCAACTTAACCATGGTTAGAAAATCACTAAATTATGCAATCTAGTGT
The DNA here is from genome assembly GCA_037179385.1 of Holothuria scabra. Lineage (NCBI taxonomy): Eukaryota > Metazoa > Echinodermata > Holothuroidea > Aspidochirotida > Holothuriidae > Holothuria > Holothuria scabra. The sequence continues at coordinate 45,543,935 of CM074190.1, forward strand.
TGCGTTACGTACATATGGGGATCACTTCACCACAGAAAATAGACAAAGTTGAAATTAAGTTTTCTAAGTGTCTTCCATTTTATTTTTTAAGCTTCTTTCTCAATGAATTGTCATATGTTTAATTAAAGATTACTAGCTTAACACATTCAGTAAGGAGGGGTGTCTATTTTGTTCGGTGGTCTAACCTTCTCTCTCTCTGGAGTTCTCTGCTCTCCCTCGAGCGTGGTCCTGCAGTGCTTGTGCTGGTATTTCCTGATCACTCCCATAGCTTGTTTGATTGGGTGACGTTACTGTCAATTAAAATAATAACAAATCAGAGAGGCTTTTACTGATCACTAACTGATGTCTGGGATTCAGGGTCTCTACACCCAGGGGGCAACTCATTGCATCTTGGGTGTCGTGCTTGATGGAAATGAGAAAACAATAACTGACATAAAGGACTGACTGTCTTTCCCACGGATGTGCGGAAAGAAGAAAGGCTTCTGAGAGGACAACTGAGCTGAGCCCTGGGGTTAAAAGGAAAGGAAGTAAACCTATTACATAACACTAGTAATAAATAGTGATGTGGGTGGAGACTGTGGACCTCATATCCAGCAACAGAATTTACACCAGAGGGAGGATTAAGCATAAAGGCAGAGCTGCTGTATCAGGTTGCAATCCTGTTTTTCTGGAAAGGGTAACAGGAGGTATCAAAGGAATATGAGGGTCTTCTCTGGAATAATGTACCAGGTTCAAGGTTTTGAGTCCAGGAGATTTATGAGGTATGACCTACTGTAATTACTGTGGCCCTCAGGCTTTCAAAATGTTTTTTACCCCCCTCCTCCAAATTATCTGCAACTTTGTATCTAGGCCAGAGGTGACGACATATGTTCAGAAAATATGGTTTTATCCTGCTGACCCCCAAACATGCTGTGTTATGCCAGATATAGAATTCCCTAGCAAATACTGCTGAGCAAGGGTCTTTTGACGTAAACATTACTTAGTCAAACACTGCAGTGCTTGATAATGGCGCTTTGATCCAGTCTGCCTGGCCACAGGTACAAGCTATTCTCTTGTGTGTATGTGTGTTTGTATGTGGTGCTTTTGCTTGTAAACATGATATCTCAGGAAGGGTAAGTGTGACTGATCTCATATTTGGTGTGTGAGTTGGCCGTATTAAGTACAAAATCTCTATTGTTTTTGGTGGAGGTCAAAGGTCATTTGGGGTCCCAAGAGGTCAAAAGGTCAAAACCTTGGAAACACGATATCTCAAGAACGGTACATGTGACTGTTCTCATATTTGGTTTGTGGGTTGGTCATATTGAGTAGATGATCCCTATTGATTTTTGTGAAGGTCAAAGGTCATTTTGGGTCACAAGATGTCAAATGGTAAATTTATTAAAAAATTGCTTGTAAACAAGGTATCTCAAGAAAGGTAAGTGTGACTAATCTCGGTGTGTGGGTTTGCCATATCGAGTAGATAATCCCTATTGTTTTTGGTGGAGGTCAAAGGTCATTTTGGGGTCCCAAGAGGTCAAGAGGTCAAAACCTTGTAAACTCCACATCTTGATAAAGGTACATGTGACTATGCTCATATTTAGTGTGTGGGTTGGTCGTATTAAATAGATGATTCCTATAGGTTTTTATGGAGGTCAAAGGTCATTTGGAGTCATGAAAGGTCAAAACCTAGTGAACATGGTACAGTATCTCAAGAAAAATGCATGTGACTAAAGCTTGTCTGTAGTGTGTGGTTTGGCCATGTTGAGATCGTGATCCCAGTTGATTTTTTGTGAAGGTCAAAGGTCATGTGGGGTTAGCAGGATCAAAGTCTGACAAGCTTGCTTGCATAGAATTACTGTACAAGAAAGGTAACTAGGAGGGTCCTCATACTTGACATGTAGACGATGAATAGTAAATTAAAGATCCTCATACAGTAGTTTTTGATGGAGGTCAAATCCCACTTTGGTTCAAAAGGGATCAAAGTCTCAATAAGATATTTACAAAAATTTCCCATGGTTGGAGTCTTGGATACTGCAAAATTTCACACAGAGTACTGTATGTGGATGTGATGCCATGAGCAGAACCCTAGTTCTTGTAGGAAGCTTGGATGCCTTGCGTGTATACTTTGTGGGTCCATTGAGGAACACTGTCAGTTTGAAAAACATTACGAAGCACTGTCAATTTGAAAAAAAAGGATAGGCTTAAGTTTCAGCCGCACGGAATCACTAAGCCTTTTGGCTTTCTGGTTTACCCCAAAATATCTTAAAACCCAGAAGCTTTAAGGGGCTTCATCCCTTGGACTGCCCCTGAACACCACTAGGAGCTCTAAGACAGGCCCCTGGACCCCACCTGTACAGTAACAGCCCCACGCTTTGCTCTCATTTGCATGTTTTGCGCTTTGAATATGTGTAGCAGTGCCCCAGAAAGAAAAGTCTGGTGATAATGTACCACGAATGACCATGGGGCAATGATAGTGCAGTGCTCTGAAATAGTCTGCATATGAAGGTACTGTATCAATGTAAGTTATTATTATTTAATTTTGCAGAGGCTGAAGGAAAAATAAAGCCAAAAAGATCAGCACACATATAGTTGACGGTCAACTCAACTAGTTTAACCTAATTTTCACTGGATTCCACTTAGTTATCGCCTCCCAGTGGTGAAACCTCCTTTTGAAGGTTGGTGTGTTGTTCAGAAATAAATCTCATATCCTCCCTCCTCATCACAACACTAACAAAAAGTCCCAATAACAAGATTAACCCCCTGTAAAAGGGAGAAACTACATTCATTAAGTACTCTATGATTCATTATTTAAACAAAAACAAATTCTTCTGGAGTTGCTCAACTAGTTTATAAGGATAGTCCTCCAAGAGATTTTCATGACTTTGAACTTGTTACCTTGTTTCTATTGAAGTTTGCAATGAAAAAAAAAACTGGTTTATCAATGGCTGTTGGTCAACTAACATCAAACAAGTGTTGATGAGTTGGAAAGGTGCTGATCTTTTGTCAGTAATGTAGTTTTACAATACATTGTTGGCAGAATCTGTGATTCTTGTAAAAGTTCATTCCTGCTATAATTACAGACTGCCAAAAGGATTAGCATGGTTTCAATTCAGTATAGTGAGTTTGATGTAAGTTGACCCTCAACCAGTGATTAACTAGTTTTTTTTATCATGAACTTCAATAGAACTATGGAAACAAGTCCATGTCCCTGATCCTATTCGTGTTCTCCAGAGGAATTTCTTTTGTATTGTGATTGTGTGATTGAGTAGCCTATTTAATGAATGTCATACTGTCTGTCATACTGTAAGTACCCCCCTTTCACAGAGGGTTAATCTTGTTACATGGGTTGTTTATTAGCCTTGTGCTGAGAAGTGTAGGGAGGGTATGAGGATTGATTTCTCAACAATGGACGGGACCTGCCAAAGGAAGTCCCAAAAGTGGGAGCTAGGGGCTAACAAAGTTGAACCCAGTAGAAAATTCTAAAGGTTCACCAAGCTTATCAAACAGCATTGAGTTGACAGTCAACTAAGTGGGTGCGGATTTTTTTTGTGGTTATGGAGGGACCATGTCACAGGAAGGAAGGATAAGGAAGGGAAACTGCAACTTGCAAACCACATGTGTTTTTAAATCATGCATGACATACTGGCATCATATTTTTTGTCTTCAACAATAAGTGGTTTGCACAGAGTCACAGTTCATTTACAAATGCCGCATTTCAGGCCTTGAGCTTTAAATTTTTCCAGGTGTGCTACTGCTACAGTATGAATTGCACTCCATGAAATTAGTGTTGTAGGTGTGCTGTTAAATTGTAACACTATAACAAATTCAATCTGTTCCCATTCTTTGTCTAGGTATGCAAAAATTTCCTAGAATGAGGTGATTGCACTTACATGACTCAAAATTCAAGACATGTAGTTTCACACACATTGTTCTTTACAGTGAGAGTACAGTAACGTCAGTAGGTAAAGTTTGGGTGTGCTAATTCCTGCTTATTTCATATTCTTGTGTAGTGAAAGACAGAGTGACATTGTCTAAAAGTTACAGTAGTTGTTTAAATTATTTCAAGAGGTAGTTCTATGAAGAGCTTCTGGTGAGCTACTGTAGCATGCAAACCATGCTCTGCATGTCTTTAAGTAGAGGACAAACTGTAAATTTAGTGGAAGATTTTCATACTCTCTCAGTCCACAACTTTTGGTTGTAAGTTTTGAAATTCAAAGCTGGCCTTGCAATAAAATAGGTGTACTTAGCACAAACTTGTAACAATAGCTTCTTAACTTATGTGAATAACATGACATAGGCCTAAAACATTTCTTCAACCCCTTCGGTGTGCATGCATGGTTTCGCTGTGAAACATGATAATTTACCACTATAGTCTGGCATATTCCTTCAAGTTGGGACACAATTTGTTTCATAGGACAAAATTTTTTTTAAATTCACTTCAAATTACATCTGATATTTGTTTTAGTTGCTATTTTACGGTCGCCAAAGTTCAAAAGGGTCCAACCTCATGATGGTTAACAGTAAGGGATCTCACACTTAGCATGCACTTTGCCCATATTAAATGTTTAACAAAAACGAGCTATTAGGCATATCACCAGTTCCAAACCATGTGATCACACAAATGAAATTCAAGTCACTACACCTTCTTAAACTCTCTGACATACAGTAAAAAACGTGTGCATTGCTACTTTTACTTACCGTTTTCTTAAAGGCATCATATACCTGATCACTTTCTAAACTTCTGTACACAGAACTCTTCAACCCATGATCACAATACCTGTCAGCCTACATTCCTGCACCAAGACACTTTTCAGACTCTTTCACAACAAAGTTCTCTCTGTAACCGTGCTATCAAGCTGTGGAATTCTCTTCCAAATGTCGTTACAGATAAGCCTAGTATTAAATCTTTTCATAGAAACTTCTCTTGATACTTAAAGTAGACCTATTTTAATCGTGATGCTTGATCTTGTGCTTCACTGGACTGAAACTGTTATTCCACTGTTACTTAGGTGGGTTTGGGGGGGGGGTTAGTGGGGATGGGGTACGGTGTTTTGAACTGTTTTCCATCCAATACCCTCTTTGTTTTAGTGGTTTAGGATACTCCGAGGGTTGGTCTGTTATTTTCTATGTCTCTTATCTGTTGAATTTTTGTTACTGCTTTTGTATGTTGCTTTGTTTTTTTTGTTAAGCTAGCTAGGGAGTCCATATTCCAAGCCCAGCAGGGTTTTTCATGTACTTTCCCACACCTCTTGCTTGTATTCCTCTTTTAATAAGTTTCATCTGATGTTTGTAATTATTTTCTATTTATGCATGAATAGAAATAAACGAAACAAAACAAGATGTAGAAATGCTATCAGTTTTGGTGGAGTGCAAAGATCAGTTGGGCTCAACAGAGCTTAAAAGGTTTAAGATGTTGCAAACATGATATCATAAGAAGGTAGCAGTGAAGAATCTCATTCTTAGCATGTACTGTACTGTACATTGCCCTCATTTCATATGAATTCTGTCATATTAGTGAAGTCATCAGAGGTCAAAACTCAAAACCTTGCAAACAATACATCCATGAGGGTAACTAACTGTGATAGATCTCACACATGTGGCAGCATTTGCATTACCCAGATTCAGAAGGCCATCACAATTTTTTTGGTCCCTAAAGAAACACTGTCAATTAAAAAAAACAAAAAAAAAACATCTGAAGTACATTTCAACAACAAGGAATCACTAAGCCATTTGACTTTCTTGTTCATATCATAACATTTTTCGAAATTAGCACTGAACAGGAGAGTACTGAAACCCTACTGTGTATTCTCCTTTAAATTGCCCCATGTGGGAAGGGATTGCAGAATACTGCCCTCAGTATTAACTGTCTGTTATAAAGCCCACTGACGGAAGGAAGGAAGGTAGGACTTGAACAATATATTCAAGTTGTATTTGAAACCAAACTTGCACTTGAATTGTATTTGAAACCATATTTTAACTTTACGTTTTCATCAAGACAACATTATGAAATGCATTCGTGATGGCTTGTCGTGAAATCTCATCTAACAACTCCTTGATTATTAACAGAGAGATGTGAAAGGTATAAAGGAGAATGTAGCTAAACTGGAACCCAGGGAAAATGCAAGAGAATGTAGGAAACCAAATACACAAGTGCTACCTTCTGCAATACTTCAACCAGTACAAGAAATGAAACAACTACAGACTGGAGTTGTAGAATCAGGTAAGATTCATGTCATGTACAGTAGGCCTAAAAAGTAAATTTTGCCTCTAAGGAAGTGTTGGGTACTAATTTAGAATCAGTGCCCGGAAGTGAGGTAAGTCTTCATAAAATCGTGATTTTGGCTGAATTTCACCCTAACTCTCAAAATAAGCAATGGTTTTGGGATACTCATTCTAGGTTATAGCCTAAATGGCTTTTCAAACCCAAATTTGGTTAATTCTAACCACAAACTTAACCCTAACCTTCATCAATAACCTTGACTTGTGGGCACTGATTCTAAATTAGAGCCAAGTGTTGTATGGACCCCATCTTGAGTTGTAGAATCAGCTAAGATTCATGTCATCAGAGAGGCCTAGAAGAAAATTTTGCTTCTAAGGTAGTGTAGCCTAGATCCCATTTTTGTAGCCTATGTAGAGTACTTTCACTACATCAGAAGCCCCACTCCTTTTGGTGGGAAAAAACTAGTGAAGTACTCTACCTAGTGTAAGAGGCTGAGAAGCAACTGAAGACCTACAGTATGTGTGGCTGTTTTCGCCCGGCAGTGGGTGTGGCTTACCAGTTGTGATGTCACACAGAGTCACTTCCATAGACTTTATGAATAATGGATGTAATTTGATCAATTGATCTTACTTTGTTCTTGTTACATTTACAAGTGTACATGTGGTGACTTTGCTTCTTAAAAATTGAACAAAGGTGCTTTCAAGATGTTGTTGGGTGTAACTGGTATCTGACATTTTACATGATCTGTGCCCTCAAGTTATGCTTTTGGGTGTGTTCACACTGTGAAAAGCAAATATTGGCCATTAACACATGCTTGACTGCATGGTCAGCTAGGTCACCCCAAATGTTACTGTACATGTGTGTAAATTTTGTGTATTTTGGTGTATCTTGAACTGTCAATCAAGTAGTCAGATCTGTGAAACCTGACTACATCAAGTGTACATGTAGCATGCTTCATTTCCTTGAGCCCTGAGGTGGTATTAGATGTAATCACTATGTTTGAAAATGTAAGAAGGAAAGTTTCATGATGCTTAGCTTTTCTTCTTTATTGACTATGAAGGTTTTTCACTGACATCAGTCACTATTTTGTACATTTCTGCATACTTGTGAATGGCATACAGGTGCTTAGCCACGATCGCATCATGGGATGGGAGGGGGTTTGGTATCATGGGTGGGTTTTGAGGACACAATGAGGGACAAGTCTATGGATGGAGAGAAAAAAACTGCTATTTTAGATGTTTTTTGCATTTCAAGGTTGGATCATGGAGGGGAGGGTTCTGACCCCTGACCCCCCCACCCCTGTGGCATTGCCACTGACGGCATATGCACATGTATACTTCTCTTGCATGACTAGCTCTTAGCCATTAGATACAGGTAGCCCACTTTTAGCTCTTTGTACCCATAACTCTCCTGTGTTAACACTCTTGGCTCCTTTGCTAACAACCTGAGAGGAGCATTCATCCTTTCTGCCAATACACTGAACTGTAAGAGTTTAAACCATTTGCTGTGTACAGGCTAAGTGCTACCTAAGACAAACCGTATGTGATAAGTTATGTTTAGGCAAACAGAAATTCAATTTCAATTCATTTCTTCCAGTATAAATAGAATGTTTATAAAGTAATAATAATAATAATAACAATTATCTAAAATAAGGTTGCAAATCCAATAAGAGACAATATATGTACAGAAAGTTAGTTAACCCTTTACCGTTGTGCTCCGATCGGGGCATATTTGCGCGCCTCGGGAGTGGGCGGAAAAGCGGACGTAGCCCGTCCCGCATCGGCTTCCGTAGGCCATTGACCCCGTGACCTTAAACTATTGTCTCTCTCGTTGTTGTGTCCGAATTTTCGGGTAGCTACTTGCAGTTTCGAGCTCCGCGTGAAACAGAAAAGATGGGTGACAGCCGAGCTCTCCGTATGGGTCCAGAAGGTCCCAAACAACGGTAAAGGGTTAACATTAAACCATTTAAGGTCTAAAAGTCTACAACAAATTGTCGAAAGTTTTTGATCAATTGAAAAGGACTGCTCTGTAGACAAAGGAATTCTTGAATAAAGTTATTTCGTACTTTGGTCAAATAAATGGATTTCTTATGTTTTTCTGTGATTGTAGGCTGAGGATTTTGAAATTATAATGCAATGGGTGATTATGCATGATCATCATTAATTTTTTTTTTTTGTGGCCATTCTTATAAACTTGGCTTCAGCAGAGATATTCACAGTAATTTGGAGGTAAGAAAAGCTGATCAAGTGCAAGACTGTAATGTGAGAGGAAGGGAAAGTGTAACTTAAGTCAACAAATTCAAAAGTATATATTAAAAAGAATTGAAAATAAATTCCAACAGTTCAACTCCCATCTTGATACTGTAGGACATTCCTGGGCCGAGATATAAAATGTTCATGTTTATTCACTTCAAGTGGCTCATTGAGTTGGTTCATGAAAATGAAATTCCACAAATTTTTCCAAACCCACTCAGTTTTCTTCACATACCAGTGACAAATGGTCAGTCTCGGACAATCCCCATGTCCTACATATGAATAACTGTTTTATGTGTGAGTACTTAACAGTTCAATTCAGTTTCCAAAAATTTGTGACCAGACACTTTTTCAAATAGTGCACAAACCTCTACAAGTCTGGACATTACAAAATTCAAAATTTTAGCTTTCCCCGTAACTACTAGATACAAAACCTTTGCCATCTATAAGTGTAGTCATGTTGTAGTGACCCTTTAACACTCTCATTAAGTTATATTAATATCAACTCATGGAGCCCCTTTAACTCTAATGAATTAAAATGTCTGTGACAAACTTGTTACAGTAGCTATAATATTGTATAAGGTACCATACATAGATGGTAACACATGCTGCCCTTTTACCATTTTCTGACCTAAAAATTTGGCCACAGTATAGTTATGTGTACATTGTACTCACAGGGTTTATGTACCAAAATTTTTGTTTCTGTAGATTCTTCAAGGCATTATCCTTTTTCTACAAATGTTACTGTTTTTGGTGCCAGCTCTGTCAAAGTGGAAGGGACAAGTGGTTCAAAATCAAGCAAACAGAAAATGAAGAAGGTAAATTGTGTAAATGGCATTCATGATGATCTTTACAGCATTACAGTGAGGACCTTTAAGGCATTACAGTTAGATAGCCAACATAAGCTATCCAAGTCCTCTTCTCACTGCGTTTTTACTTCTCTTGCCCCTGGTGCAAACGCACTGAGTTTCATAGCTTTCCTTTGCTTCAAATACACCAAGATCGTGAAACTGAGGTTATTTACTATACACCGAGGTGGCTATGTACCTTTGCTTAGGCAACTAAGTTTGTCACAATAGGCAAAACAGAGTAGACATGTCATTTTCATAAAATAATCACTAAAACTGAAAGCTTAACAAAGCTTTGTAAGTAGATCTGCCATAAAAATACAAAAGAAAATGTATAAAAGGCAATTTTGACATGCAGAGAGGCAGACATGTAATTTCCTTGTTGGATTCAATAAAGTTTACTCTGCTCTGCTCTGCTCTACAATACTCTATTAAGCCAAACAACAGACTGATATGAGAAAGAGTAAAAGGATGATGAGCGACTTGATTTAAATTTTATGCTGTTAAACTTTTTTAACAGGGAAAACCCCGAAGTAATAGGCACAACTTGGGAAGAGAGAGTGTTAGTTTAGTTGATGGATCTCCTGCAACACCACCGCAATCAAAAGATGTTATTCAGCCACCCAATAATAAACCTGAGGGGTTACCTGTCCATAGCAACAGTGAATCATCTGAGAGTAAAACTGAAAATGTGTTTGATGAACTTGTCAATTTGAAAAATGAATTTCAAGAGTGGAGGGTAAGTTTCTAAACTTTTGTTAGATCAATTCTTTTCTGAAAAGATCAATTTCGTTCCTTGAACTATAATAAAAAAGTGGTTTAGGTAAGGCCACCCTTGAAATCAACATTAATATGAAACAAAGCCCTTGTGTGGCCATTGATAAATAAAAGAACTTCTTTACCATTTCTATGTGTACCTTAAAATTTGCTGCACAACCATTGCACTATTGGATCCTGAAATAGCACCCTAAAAACAAATGGCATGTAATGGTGTTTGGGGCACAGAATAGAATTGAAGAGGAGGCATTTAAAAAAGTGTACACCTTCATGGGCTATAGTGAATGCAAATATGGCATCCTCCATACTAAGCAAATTTCGGAGATATAATTTGTGCATAGCAAGTGCGACTCTGAAGACAGACCAGGACAGTGGTAATGTAGATATCAACAAGGGAGAAGACAGACCAGGACAGTGGTAATGAAGATATCAACAAGGGAGAAGACAGACCAGGACAGTGGTAATGTAGATATCAACAAGGGAGAAGACAGACCATGACAGTGGTAATGAAGATATCAACAAGGGAGAAGACAGACCAGGACAGTGGTAATGTAGATATCAACAAGGGAGAAGACAGACCATGACAGTGGTAATGTAGATATCAACAAGGGAGAAGACAGACCAGGACAGTGGTAATGTAGATATCAACAAGGGAGAAGACAGACCAGGACAGTGGTAATGTAGATATCAACAAGGGAGAAGACAGACCAGGACAGTGGTAATGAAGATATCAACAAGGGAGAAGACAGACCAGGAGAGTGGTAATGTAGATATCAACAAGGGAGAAGACAGACCAGGACAGTGGTAATGTAGATATCAACAAGGGAGAAGACAGACCAGGACAGTGGTAATGTAGATATCAACAAGGGAGAAGACAGACCAGGACAGTGGTAATGAAGATATCAACAAGGGAGAAGACAGACCAGGACAGTGGTAATGAAGATATCAACAAGGGAGAAGACAGACCAGGACAGTGGTAATGTAGATATCAACAAGGGAGAAGACAGACCAGGACAGTGGTAATGAAGATATCAACAAGGGAGAAGACAGACCAGACAGTGGTAATGTAGATATCAACAAGGGAGAAGACAGACCATGACAGTGGTAATGTAGATATCAACAAGGGAGAAGACAGACCAGGAGAGTGGTAATGAAGATATCAACAAGGGAGAAGACAGACCAGGAGAGTGGTAATGAAGATATCAACAAGGGAGAAGACAGACCAGGACAGTGGTAATGAAGATATCAACAAGGGAGAAGACAGACCAGGACAGTGGAAATGAAGTTATCAACAAGGGAGAAGACAGACCAGGACAGTGGTAATGAAGATATCAACAAGGGAGAAGACAGACCATGACAGTGGTAATGAAGATATCAACAAGAGAGAAGACAGACCAGGACAGTGGTAATGTAGATATCAACAATGGAGAAGACAGACCATGACAGTGGTAATGAAGATATCAACAAGGGAGAAGACAGACCAGGACAGTGGTAATGTAGATATCAACAATGGAGAAGACAGACCATGACAGTGGTAATGAAGATATCAACAAGGGAGAAGACAGACCAGGACAGTGGTAATGTAGATATCAACAATGGAGAAGACAGACCAGGACAGTGGTAATGTAGATATCAACAAGGGAGAAGACAGACCAGGACAGTGGTAATGTAGATATCAACAATGGAGAAGACAGACCATGACAGTGGTAATGAAGATATCAACAAGGGAGAAGACAGACCAGGACAGTGGTAATGAAGATATCAACAAGGGAGAAGACAGACCAGGACAGTGGTAATGAAGATATCAACAAGGGAGAAGACAGACCAGACAGTGGTAATGTAGATATCAACAAGGGAGAAGACAGACCAGGACAGTGGTAATGAAGATATCAACAAGGGAGAAGACAGACCAGGACAGTGGTAATGAAGATATCAACAAGGGAGAAGACAGACCATGACAGTGGTAATAAAGATATCAACAAGGGAGAAGACAGACCAGGACAGTGGTAATGAAGATATCAACAAGGGAGAAGACAGACCAGGACAGTGGTAATGTAGATATCAACAAGGGAGAAGACAGACCAGGACAGTGGTAATGAAGATATCAACAAGGGAGAAGAAAGACCAGGACAGTGGTAATGAAGATATCAACAAGGGAGAAGACAGACCAGGACAGTGGTAATGAAGATATCAACAAGGGAGAAGACAGACCAGGACAGTGGTAATGTAGATATCAACAAGGGAGAAGACAGACCAGACAGTGGTAATGTAGATATCAACAAGGGAGAAGACAGACCAGGACAGTGGTAATGAAGATATCAACAAGGGAGAAGACAGACCAGGACAGTGGTAATGAAGATATCAACAAGGGAGAAGACAGACCAGGACAGTGGTAATGAAGATATCAACAAGGGAGAAGACAGACCAGGACAGTGGTAATGAAGATATCAACAAGGGAGAAGACAGACCATGACAGTGGTAATGAAGATATCAACAAGGGAGAAGACAGACCAGACAGTGGTAATGTAGATATCAACAAGGGAGAAGACAGACCATGACAGTGGTAATGTAGATATCAACAAGGGAGAAGACAGACCAGGACAGTGGTAATGAAGATATCAACAAGGGAGAAGACAGACCATGACAGTGGTAATGTAGATATCAACAAGGGAGAAGACAGACCAGGACAGTGGTAATGAAGATATCAACAAGGGAGAAGACAGACCAGGACAGTGGTAATGTAGATATCGACAAGGGAGAAGACAGACCAGGACAGTGGTAATGAAGATATCAACAAGGGAGAAGAAAGACCAGGACAGTGGTAATGTAGATATCAACAAGGGAGAAGACAGACCAGGACAGTGGTAATGTAGATATCAACAAGGGAGAAGACAGACCATGACAGTGGTAATGTAGATATCAACAAGGGAGAAGACAGACCAGGACAGTGGTAATGAAGATATCAACAAGGGAGAAGACAGACCAGGACAGTGGTAATGTAGATATCAACAAGGGAGAAGACAGACCAGGACAGTGGTAATGAAGATATCAACAAGGGAGAAGAAAGACCAGGACAGTGGTAATGTAGATATCAACAAGGGAGAAGACAGACCAGGACAGTGGTAATGTAGATATCAACAAGGGAGAAGACAGACCATGACAGTGGTAATGAAGATATCAACAAGGGAGAAGACAGACCAGGACAGTGGTAATGTAGATATCAACAAGGGAGAAGACAGACCAGGACAGTGGTAATGTAGATATCAACAAGGGAGAAGACAGACCATGACAGTGGTAATGAAGATATCAACAAGGGAGAAGACAGACCAGGACAGTGGTAATGAAGATATCAACAAGGGAGAAGAAAGACCAGGACAGTGGTAATGTAGATATCAACAAGGGAGAAGACAGACCAGGACAGTGGTAATGTAGATATCAACAAGGGAGAAGACAGACCAGGACAGTGGTAATGAAGATATCAACAAGGGAGAAGACAGACCAGGACAGTGGTAATGAAGTTATCAACAAGGGAGAAGACAGACCAGGACAGTGGTAATGTAGATATCAACAAGGGAGAAGACAGACCAGGACAGTGGTAATGTAGATATCAACAAGGGAGAAGACAGACCAGGACAGTGGTAATGTAGATATCAACAAGGGAGAAGACAGACCAGGACAGTGGTAATGTAGATATCAACAAGGGAGAAGACAGACCAGGACAGTGGTAATGAAGATATCAACAAGGGAGAAGACAGACCAGGACAGTGGTAATGAAGATATCAACAAGGGAGAAGACAGACCAGGACAGTGGTAATGAAGATATCAACAAGGGAGAAGACAGACCAGGACAGTGGTAATGAAGATATCAACAAGGGAGAAGACAGACCAGGAGAGTGGTAATGAAGATATCAACAAGGGAGAAGACAGACCAGGACAGTGGAAATGAAGTTATCAACAAGGGAGAAGACAGACCAGGACAGTGGTAATGTAGATATCAACAAGGGAGAAGACAGACCAGGACAGTGGTAATGAAGATATCAACAAGGGAGAAGACAGACCAGGAGAGTGGTAATGAAGATATCAACAAGGGAGAAGACAGACCAGGACAGTGGTAATGAAGTTATCAACAAGGGAGAAGACAGACCAGGACAGTGGAAATGAAGTTATCAACAAGGGAGAAGACAGACCAGGACAGTGGAAATGAAGTTATCAACAAGGGAGAAGACAGACCAGGACAGTGGTAATGTAGATATCAACAAGGGAGAAGACAGACCAGGACAGTGGTAATGAAGATATCAACAAGGGAGAAGACAGACCAGGACAGTGGTAATGAAGATATCAAAAAGGGAGAAGACAGACCAGGAGAGTGGTAATGAAGATATCAACAAGGGAGAAGACAGACCAGGAGAGTGGTAATGAAGATATCAACAAGGGAGAAGACAGATCAGGGCAGTGGTAATGTAGATATCAACAAGGGAGAAGACAGACCAGGAGAGTGGTAATGAAGATATCAACAAGGGAGAAGACAGACCAGGAGAGTGGTAATGAAGATATCAAAAAGGGAGAAGACAGACCAGGAGAGTGGTAATGAAGATATCAACAAGGGAGAAGACAGACCAGGACAGTGGTAATGAAGATATCAAAAAGGGAGAAGACAGACCAGGAGAGTGGTAATGAAGATATCAACAAGGGAGAAGACAGACCAGGAGAGTGGTAATGAAGATATCAACAAGGGAGAAGACAGACCAGGAGAGTGGTAATGAAGATATCAACAAGGGAGAAGACAGATCAGGGCAGTGGTAATGAAGATATCAACAAGGGAGAGGACAGACCAGGACAGTGGTAATGAAGATATCAAAAAGGGAGAAGACAGACCAGGAGAGTGGTAATGAAGATATCAACAAGGGAGAAGACAGACCAGGAGAGTGGTAATGAAGATATCAACAAGGGAGAAGACAGACCAGGAGAGTGGTAATGAAGATATCAACAAGGGAGAAGACAGATCAGGGCAGTGGTAATGAAGATATCAACAAGGGAGAGGACAGACCAGGGCAGTGGTAATGAAGATATCAACAAGGGAGAAGACAGACCAGGAGAGTGGTAATGTAGATATCAACAAGGGAGAAGAAAGACCAGGACAGTGGTAATGTAGATATCAACAAGGGAGAAGACAGACCAGGAGAGTGGTAATGAAGATATCAACAAGGGAGAAGACAGACCAGGAGAGTGGTAATGAAGATATCAACAAGGGAGAAGACAGACCAGGAGAGTGGTAATGAAGATATCAACAAGGGAGAAGACAGATCAGGGCAGTGGTAATGAAGATATCAACAAGGGAGAAGACAGACCAGGACAGTGGTAATGAAGATATCAACAAGGGAGAAGACAGACCAGGACAGTGGTAATGTAGATATCAACAAGGGAGAAGACAGACCAGGACAGTGGTAATGAAGATATCAACAAGGGAGAAGACAGACCAGGACAGTGGAAATGAAGTTATCAACAAGGGAGAAGACAGACCAGGACAGTGGTAATGAAGATATCAACAAGGGAGAAGACAGACCAGGAGAGTGGTAATGAAGATATCAACAAGGGAGAAGACAGACCAGGACAGTGGTAATGTAGATATCAACAAGGGAGAAGACAGACCAGGACAGTGGTAATGAAGATATCAACAAGGGAGAAGACAGACCAGGACAGTGGTAATGAAGATATCAACAAGGGAGAAGACAGACCAGGACAGTGGTAATGTAGATATCAACAATGGAGAAGACAGACCATGACAGTGGTAATGAAGATATCAACAAGGGAGAAGACAGACCAGGAGAGTGGTAATGAAGATATCAACAAGGGAGAAGACAGACCAGGACAGTGGTAATGTAGATATCAACAAGGGAGAAGACAGACCAGGACAGTGGTAATGTAGATATCAACAATGGAGAAGACAGACCATGACAGTGGTAATGAAGATATCAACAAGGGAGAAGACAGACCAGGAGAGTGGTAATGAAGATATCAACAAGGGAGAAGACAGACCAGGGCAGTGGTAATGAAGATATCAACAAGGGAGAAGACAGACCAGGAGAGTGGTAATGTAGATATCAACAAGGGAGAAGAAAGACCAGGACAGTGGTAATGTAGATATCAACAAGGGAGAAGACAGACCAGGAGAGTGGTAATGAAGATATCAACAAGGGAGAAGACAGACCAGGAGAGTGGTAATGAAGATATCAACAAGGGAGAAGACAGACCAGGACAGTGGTAATGAAGATATCAACAATGGAGAAGACAGATCAGGGCAGTGGTAATGTAGATATCAACAAGGGAGAAGACAGACCAGGACAGTGGTAATGAAGATATCAACAAGGGAGAAGACAGACCAGGACAGTGGTAATGTAGATATCAACAAGGGAGAAGACAGACCAGGACAGTGGTAATGTAGATATCAACAAGGGAGAAGACAGACCAGGACAGTGGTAATGAAGATATCAACAAGGGAGAAGACAGACCAGGACAGTGGTAATGTAGATATCAACAAGGGAGAAGACAGACCAGGACAGTGGTAATGAAGATATCAACAAGGGAGAAGACAGACCAGGACAGTGGAAATGAAGTTATCAACAAGGGAGAAGACAGACCAGGACAGTGGTAATGAAGATATCAACAAGGGAGAAGACAGACCAGGAGAGTGGTAATGAAGATATCAACAAGGGAGAAGACAGACCAGGACAGTGGAAATGAAGTTATCAACAAGGGAGAAGACAGACCAGGACAGTGGTAATGAAGATATCAACAAGGGAGAAGACAGACCAGGAGAGTGGTAATGAAGATATCAACAAGGGAGAAGACAGACCAGGACAGTGGTAATGTAGATATCAACAAGGGAGAAGACAGACCAGGACAGTGGTAATGTAGATATCAACAATGGAGAAGACAGACCATGACAGTGGTAATGAAGATATCAACAAGGGAGAAGACAGACCAGGAGAGTGGTAATGAAGATATCAACAAGGGAGAAGACAGACCAGGACAGTGGTAATGTAGATATCAACAATGGAGAAGACAGACCAGGACAGTGGTAATGAAGATATCAACAAGGGAGAAGACAGACCAGGACAGTGGTAATGTAGATATCAACAAGGGATAAGACAGACCAGGACAGTGGTAATGTAGATATCAACAATGGAGAAGACAGACCAGGACAGTGGTAATGTAGATATCAACAAGGGAGAAGATATATGAATGTTGAAGAAAGGAAGTATTGTTATATGCTTTCAAAAAAAAATTTGCAAAACTCAGTAATTCTAACACAGAACAAAGTATTCACAGAACCTGTACGTACCTACAGTGTATACGAAATATGACATAAAGCTCATTATATGGTAGCATGGACCCCCTCTAGTAAAAAAAGGGGTTAAACATGCTTAGTCTCTGTTAGGGGCAGTGCAGCGAAGTTTGAAGTGAGCTGGACTAACCATCAAGGTGTCCCAATGTGTTCAACAATATAATAGCAATGGGAGGTGGCCCAAAATGCCTCTGGTAGTAAGACTGGGGATCTTAAGCCTCCTAGCCCCCCTGTCTCTGCTGTTCCTTCCTGTAGATGGACAAGATACGCTAGATGAAAGTTTCACTTGACCAGACGTTAAATAGATGGGAGGGTCACTGCATCAAAGTCTCCCTAGATTGAAGGCAGACCTGCATGCCAGTAGTGTGTTAGGAGTGCTGTTTTTTATGAACTTAAGTAGATTTATATGAGCTCCCATCTTCATCAAGGTGTGCAAAAAACCACCCTCCTCACAGTGATTTGAGGAAAGTGGTGGTGTGCCATTGCCTTCGCAAGTCTCAAAATTCATGGCCTGCAAAGGACACTAGTCCAAAGGATCATAAATTTTTCATGATTAATTGAGTGAAGTGTGTTAACTTATTCTCATGTGCCGCACTGATTTGACTGTTCCTTTTACTGACTACACTATGTCTGATGAAATGTTGGCCATTGACCATTTGTTGAAAGCCCACTCCATCCTAGAAAGACTGGAAAATTCAATTGCCCTTCAGTGGCAATTATTCCTCATTTCCTACTCCCACCCAACCCGCAAATGACAACTCAGGAAACAGTATCAGATCTTCTTATTGATTTGCTGAGAGAGGGCTCCCTATTGGTCCAGTGCAGCTTTTCAGTTTATTGAGAGAATTAAGGAGATCCATCATTGCTAACACAGTTATTAGGGAAAAATTGCGGTTGCCAATTATAGTACCCAGCAATTGGTTCATTTCTGCTTCAATGAGCAGCAGTTTTGTTTACCATTTTCGTGCATTAGATGCCCAACAATTAGGGGTTAAAATAACAGCTTACAAAAAATTCTGAAATAAGTGCTGGCAAAAAAGGGATAATATTACTTATGGTGCATTAAAGGGCTAGATCCCCTTTTAGTTTACTCTGATATAAAATGATTTCAAATGTCAAACCCCCAGGGCTATAACTAAATGCTTGAATGGTCATGTATTTGGTATTGATAGTTCTTGATGAGGTTGGGCACAGGATATTGACTTCCAATTGGATAACAGCAGGCACAGCAGGCTTATGTAGTCACAGTACAGCTTGCTTGAGGAGAATATCACTCCTCCACACCTGCAGTTTTATGTTCCACTGGGACAGGGAGATGTTATCAAAATGTGCAGCTATTGAACTAGAAAATCTTAGAAGAGGCCCAGAAATCAGAATATTTGTAGTATGGTTATGGCCTAATGAGAAATTAACCGACCTAATTCATTCAGTTAGTTATGAGCATGAAATGACTTGTATGGTGGGGTACAGGGGTGGCACCAGGGTATTTTGATTGGGGAAAGGCAAGAGTGCTCCTTTTCTTGTTTTCCCTTGTTTTCCTTCACATTTCACATTTTCTTGCAAATATAAGGAGGCTCTCATCCCCCTGATGCCATCCCTGGTGGTGTAAGATTGTATAGTGACTTGTATGATTTCATAGTAGGATGATATTTTGTAAAATAACAAATGTAAACAGGTACCGGGAGTGACTGGATCTATAAAATTAACAGTGACGCAAAATAGCTACGAAACCTGGTAGACTGCACTCTCAGTATCAATGATTCTACTTAAGTCCTGGCATTTTAGCTTATTTGAACATAATATCTGATTTCTTCTTTGAGCCGTCGAGTCTTCTTCGGTGTAAGGTTACTTGACCAAAACTCAGTTTTTGTTTTTTCACAGCTAGCAAGCAGCTTTATGCCTGCACAGCTGAGGCTGGAGATGAGACAATTAGGTTCGGTGCAGAAAGAACAAGATCTAAAGATAGATGAATTGAGAAGGTTCTTGAATCTTCAGACCTATACATTTATAGATCAACATAAAATTCTCCTAGATGAAATAAAAAAGTTATTTCAGAGACAGAACTCTTTTTCTGATGATATAAGAGGTTTGGAGGAAAGGGTTGCTGCTAACCTAGGATGGAATGAATATGAGGAATTACTTGATGGAATGAGCCAGCAAAATGAGGACATTTGTGAGGTCATGACACACGTTGGTAATCAGATCAAAGAATTAAAAGTAAGTGGCGATATTCTTATCTGGCATGCCATGCATGCCATGCTGTTGCTTCTCAAAGGGGAAGTTTAAGCAAAAAATTAACTTTTACATGTGGAAGAAAAACTAAATCTACTTGATGTGATGAAATTTCCATTCAAATCAGATATCTATTTCTCGAGATTTCTGCAAATGAAGTTACTAGATTTGTGTTCCAAAGTGAGACTGAGGGCAGGAGAGATTATATCACTTCCTCACATTGACAAGGGATGCTTTGTTTCCCTTTGTTTTTTCTGACTGTTGTGTTGACCTTGACGTTAATAGGAATATGACCTCCCCATGGGGATTGCAAAGTCAGAAAATAGAATTGTGGGAAATTGAAGCTTCCTTCTTGAGAAGTAATTTTACAAGCTCCCATCCTGGGAAATAAAAATTTTTCCATTCCTGTGCATTGGTTGAATATTGTACTTAATCATCTTCAAACATGTCATGCTCTCCCTGATACAGGAACCCCCTATATTTTCTGCCTCCTCAAAAAATTATGGTGGAAAATAAGACTACCTCACTTCCTGACTCTGCACATCTTGTTCATATAAATGCAGTCAAGCAAAATCAGACTTCTCATTAGAAATGCAAGAGCTAGCGAGCATTTGTTGCAAGGCCTGTGAGTCAGATTGCTATCAGGCAGGATTATCTGACAGTATATCAGTTAGTATAAACTTCATTTAGCAGAAGCAGGGAGACAAATAGAAGGTGTGAAAATGGGTATTTTCGGACTGTGCAACTGTTGATGATTTCAGTCACAGCTTCTATCATTGTTGTAATGTGCATTGGGCTGTTGTATCAATTTCAGGTTGAAGTGAAGAAACAGTCTCCATTGTCATGGCGATGTGATACATGTACAGCTACCATCCCACTGAAGGGAGGTAAGTGTTCAGATTGCAACTGTTCCATGTATCAGAAATATTTTTTTCACTTCATGGTGCCAAGTATTCATTCCCTGTGGCTCTTGGGTCCAATTAGTTGGATATATGTTGTGCACAAGACGGACAATTGTCCTTTGAAGTTTGCAGACCATGATTAGTCTAAAATGGTACCCTGTAATCCTCTGCTTTTCTCTCATCAGCCAGCAGGAAGATTTTTTGCTGCAGCTAGCAGAACAATCGATTTCTAACTTTCCTTATGCTTGGGTGACTTCCAGCTACATTTGGTAATTGAAAAATGATTCTAAAAGTACAACACCTATCTCTATAGGACGTTCTTGAGCCGAGATATAAAATGCTTAAATTTATTCCTTTAAAATGAATAAGTCTATTGCACAATAATTTGTGACTTAATTTTTGTACAACTCATATTACCTGCTTTGTTTTCCTTTAAAATTAAAAATGTTTTTATGACCTTGAACACTACCTGTTTGCTTGCATAGCATATGGTGCACAGAGAGGGTATAATTAATTACATCACGCCATAAGAGTCCTATCACACCTTGGTACAAGGTGCAGTAAGTTTCAGAAAACAAGGTAATGCAAAGATTGCAATGTGAGTAGTACAACAATGACATCACAAGCTATTGCACAATGAATCATACAGTTTGAGTGAATAAACTTCAACATTTTATACCTCAGCTCAAGAATGTCCTATGAAGATGGGTGTTGTACTCTTAGAATTCATTTTTCATGCCGTTTAATATATATTTTTGAAGTTTTTGACTTGAGGCACACTTTAAGTAGTCCACATGTTATAAGGCAAGTGCTATGTGAAGTACATTAAAAGAAATTTTAGGCAAATTGAAGTAAACTCTTTAGCACCTATTTGAGTGTTCATGAAATTTTTTTCTTCTCAGGTTCTCAAAAATTTTTCTCATCAAATTCTGGTTCCCTCATTCTGGACCATCCTCTTCTGGAAGGGGGGCATAGTGGCAAAGATCAATTGTGTGACCCTCATGATGACCTTAGTACATCTCTTCTGGAGAGTTTGTATCTGACCACTGGAGAAGAGGGGGAGGAAGAAGTCTTCAAGGCAAAAGGAAAGCTTTTTCGTTTTGATAGCAACATCAAAAAGTGGCTGGAAGTGTGTGTCGGAGAAGTGAAAATCTTAAAGAATCTTGAGATAGGAAGAACAAGATTACTGGTGAAAACAGAAAAATTACATAAGGTATTTAGTTTTTTCATAATTTGGAGTGAGTTTATCAATGTCAAATGGATGTTTTAAAGAATGGTAGAAAAAGGAACCACCACATCATGTTACTCCCTAGCAATTTATTTTTTGCACAGAAGATATTTTAGTACTTGAATAAGTTCATACAAAATCAAGTTTGTAAAAATGTTGATTGCAAACCTCACTTTCATATTGTCTAAGTGTGGTACACCTCATCCAACTGTAGCTCCTACATGTCCATTATTATCATTATACCAAGGTTTTATACCACAAACAGTGGGTTTTTGGAAGCTACCTAACTCTAATGGGTAAAATTTGGGCATTACCACATCAAGTGACCCCTTAGAAGTTGTTGTTGCATAGAAGCCATTTTAGTTCTTAAATATTAAAATACGCACTGGATCAAGGATGCTAAGAACGTTGATAGCAAATCTTACTATCTTATTGTGGTATATCTCATCCAACTGCACCTCTCAGATGTCCATTTATATCACTATACCAAGGTTTTATACCAAATAGCAATAGATTCTGAGTACTGGCTGGGTCATACCAAACACTTCAAAAATTGAACTTACTACCGTTTGTGCTTGGTGCTCAGCATAAGCATTGGAGTAGGGGGAACAAGCCAGTAGTCTACAACTGGAAAAAAAGGCTGTGGCGTGTCCATCTTTTAAAACCAATCAGTTAGAAGTTACTGGGCATTAACCAACTTACTAGATGATGTAGCTAGTTTTCCTGAGGCTACAATCCTCGACAAAAGTACATGGGACAAACCCCCCTCCCCGTATCAATGTTGAAGTTTCAGGGCGCCTTGGGCTGCCGCAACATTGAATGGGGGAGTGGGGATGGTGATCCGTGCGTTCCTTGTTTTGTCCCATCATTTTTGTCGAGGATTGTCGGAAGCCTGTACAAATGTATATGAAGAAGTTTTCGGTCTAGGGCAAGGTAATGACAGTTGGTGAATTAAAGTTGTGTATTTTGAAAGGAGTGATTTGATGACAATTGTCACGGTGTAAGCATTGTGAAGAACAATTGCTGCATGACAAGACAATAAAAGTAGCTTTTAAATATTTCACGGGGAAGAAATGTAACATATTACGCATTACGGAGTTCTGTTCATATTCGGTCTTTCTAATTAGGACAGGGAAGTGGTCAAAATAAGGCACCCATGGGTGGTTTAATTTTAATCTGTTCAGAAGACCCGTTGCTGCAGTACACCGAAGGGGGAGAAGTAGCTTTCAAGCGAGAAATATTTCTTGGGAGGGGGGGGCAAACCAAAACAACCTTCACGGGAGGGGGAGAACAGATATACTAAATAAATTACAGGCCAAAAGTGGTTTTTTTAATTTTTGAAACCGAATTGCTGCAGAAAGCCCGGAAAGTGGACTTTATAATTTTCAATTTATTCATTATCCCAATGTAGAACTCATCACTGCCCCCTTTTACGAAGAATATTTAATTAGCGCCACAGTTTACCGTTGAGCTCACCACGATCAACCATTGACCTCCACACTATTTCAATGTATGTCGAGGGTTAAAGTGTACCTCAGGTCAAAAAATTCAAAAATATATCTTAAAGCAGGGAGCTGTTACGGAAGGAGATAAAGCACTTCATCCAATTTCATTTAATCAAACAATATGTATTCGTGACTACTTTAATCCTTTTTATGAGAAGAGGCTTTGATTGACAGGTCCTTAAATACTTCTTGTTAGTTTGTTTGACTTAGCCCTCCTAATGAGAAATCGGCCCTTTCATACTAGCCTAATCCTCAAACAAAGAACTCATATTGACAGTGCTTCGAAGCTGTCAGCATTGCTGACAAGTGTGAAACATGCGTCAGCCTATAAGGCAAAACGACTTAACTGCACTTCTAAGTGATCAGATTCTTTTATTGTTCTAATTTTTTTCCATTGGTCACTGACATCGCTTTTCAGCAATGAATGCAGAGTCTAACATTTGTATATCAATTTAGAAAAGATTCCGGATTGTTCCTGAAACAGCAAAATATGTTATGATGTTCTACACCTGAATTGAAGCTCAACTGAGCTCATCAAAAAAGTGGCCACTGGCGTACAGACACTGAATAATTTTTTATTTCTTTGACGACTGGCAATATTATGGCAATGGTTGAAATCATGCCACAGGTATGAGATCTAGCAGATGATAAGAACTATTGTTTTCACTTACTAATCTCTTTTGTATGTGGTCTTAAATTTTCGAGAGTACAACAATTAGGAGTTATTGTCGGCAGTCCTGATAGCTTTAAAGGAAAGGTAAGTGATTTATCTCCTTCCGTAACAGCTCCCTGATTAAAGTGCGTGACAAAGAATCCTAACAGTCCAGCTCCCATCTTAATAGGACATTCCTGAGCTGAGATATAAAATGTTGAAGTTAATTCATTCAATGGTTTGTTGTGCAATAATTTGTGATGTCATTGTTGTACTACTCAAATTACAATCTTTGTATTTCTTTGTTTTTCAAAAAGTTACTGCACCTTGTATCAAGGTGTGATAGCAATCTTACTTTTATCTTATGATGTAATTAATTAAGCCCTCTCTTTGCAACCTGTTATCCAGACAAACAGGAAGTGTTCTGCAATGTCATAAAAACATTTTTAATTTTTAAAGGGAAACAAAATAGATTATGTGAGTTGTACAACAAGAAAGTCAGAAATTGTTGGGCAATGGACCAATTTGTTTTAATTGAATAAAATTCAACATTTTATATCTCAGCTCAGGAATGTCCTACAAAGATGGAAGTTGGACTGTTAGAATTCATTTTCCATACTCCATAATATGCATTTTTTTTTTTAATTTTTTGACTTGAAGTACACTTTAATGGTGCAAACAGAAGATCTCTCTGTTTATAGGAAACTTTCATTGTGCAGAAATGGCTAACTGTTTCAATTTCGAGAAATCTTTACGTAAATTGCCATGTTCACTACCCCTAATGCTTACATATAATTTCATCTTTAACCAGATGGTAGTTTGAATCATCATTCAATGTTTATGTGAAAAAAGAGAGAATTTTGTGGTTAACTGTTTGGTACATCGTGAAACATGTTACCCCCACCCACTAACATGAAAAAAATTTTTTGTTTTTTCCCCATAACAGTACATTAAATTTTTAAAGTTAATTAAATCCCTCCCACCCTGAGTACTACTTACCCCTCCCCCTCCCTCGTATGAGCTACTTGAGGAAGACAAATCTTTATTCGAATGCCCAGTGCTAATTTGACACCCCAGTATAGTGGTCGGACAAATTCAACTTTTACTTCTTTCCTGTAGCCTGAAAAATAAAATGGCAAGCTGATCGTTTCAAAGCATTTAAAACGAAAATTTGGAAATTCCTATACCTTTGTACAGGCTTCCCACAATCCTCAACAAAAATACATGGGACAAACCCCACTCCCCGTATCAGTGTTGAAGTTTCAGGGCGCCTTGGGCTGTCGCAACATTGAATGGGGGAGTGGGGATGGTGATGTGTTCATTGCTTGTTTTGCCCCATCATTTTTGTCAAGGATTGTAGATTAAATCTCCAGCATGGTATATCACTTTCTGCTTGTCATCAAATTGTGCAATTGCAATTCAAATGTGCTAATTAGTCTTGTAATTCAAATTCCTGTATAAAGCAAAACAAAAACATTTTCTCCTTCTAGATTTGTGCCAACCACTGGCTGAAACCTGAAATGAGATTATTGCCAAATCTTGTACAGTCATCAGGCTGTGCACACTTTTGTTATGCCTGGAATGCCGTAGACTTTGCAAAGGGAGAGAAATGCCATGAGCGGTTCTCACTAGGATTTGACACACAGGATCTGGCTGAGAAATTCAAGATAGTCTTTGACAAGATGAAGGCACTTAAAAAAGAATCATCTGGGAATAGAGGGGACTCCAGAAATTCGTATGGATTACGTAAGAAATTTGGATGTGTGCAGGAAGGAGATGACTTAGATGATGTACTTGATGATAGTGATGAAGATAGCACTGAAGATAGTGATCAAAAACAGTCCCAGAGATGGGAGAAGGTGAGCCTTCCCCATGAGCAGATGTTTTCTGCGGCAGAGTCCTCTCAGGGTGTAAGAACCCAAACGACCTTTCAGGTAAAGGGTTATAGTTCAGTTAAAAATTATTGCTCATGCATAATTATTTCCCAGTATTTCTTTCAAGGGAAGGTGATAAGGGGATTTGCCCCTCCTCTTTTCCAGAGGAAGGGGGTAAAATCCCCCTTTTTATTTCTGTAGTAATAAAATAAAAATGTCAGTATCTAGGTTTCTTATTTAAGAATAGGATACCTGTGCAGCAATGTTTGGACTGACTGACATAAGTAGCATTTTCAATCCTTCAGATTGCACCTTGCATGGGTCTGGATACATGATTTTGCACCTGAAATATGTGCCAAGGGCACCATTAGTTTTTTCCTAACACTGAGGGAAAGTCTGGATTGGTTTAAGTATGTTCTGAAGACTCACATTGTCATTTGGGTGTAATATCAATATTGGTATGTGCACATTCCTATGGAAAGTTTGTAAACGAAGCAGCCAAATGCTGTTTCATTTGTCCCCTGCTGTTGTAGAATTCAAAGATGTTGACCTATAAAGTTACCATTAACTCTTAAACAGAAATTCATTTATTTGCTGCCTTCCTCTTGCAAGTACCCAATTTTTGGTTTCAATGAAATAGAAACCTAATGCAATAGTGCTGGCGTTTTTATGGGTGTGTGTGTGTACAGTATGTGGCGCTTTTGCTTGTGAACATGATATATCAAGAAGGGTAGGTGTGACTTATCTCATATTTGGTGTGTGGGTTGGCCATATTCAGTAGATGATCCCTATTGTTTTTGATGGAGGTTTGAGGTCATTTGAGGTTGTGAGAGGTCAAAAGGTCAAACCCTTATACACACAATATCTAAGTCAAGAACGGTACATGTGACAATGGTCATATTTGGTGTGTGGGTTGGTCATATTGAGTAGATGATCCCTATGATTTTTGTGGAGGTCCAAGGCCATTTGGGGTCAGAAGAGGTCAAACTGTAAATTTCTTAGAAATTGCTTGCAAACATGGTCTCTCAAGAAAGGTAAGTGTGACTAATCTAATACTCGGGTGTGTGTGTTGGCCATGTTAAGTAGATGGTCCCTATTGTTTTTTGGTGGAGGTCGAAGGTCATTTGGGGTCACGAGAGGTCAAAAGTCCAAAACCTTGCAAACACGGTATCTCAAGAAAGTCACATGTGACTACCCTCTGATTTGGTGTGTGGGTTGGCCATATTGAGTAAATGACCCCTATTGATTTTTGTGAAGGTCAAATGTCATTTGGGTTCACAAGGGGTCAAAGTCTCAATATCATGTTTACACAATTTCTCTTGGTTGGAGTCTTGGATACTGCAAAATTTCACACATAGTATGTGGATTAGCCTGCTCTAAGCAGGCTATTGTGTTTGCATTTCAACTTCTACATTCAAAAATAAAAAAATCCTACTTTCGCTACTATAAATAATACTATATGAGTCTTTCATCGGCTTCACTGCTGAGCAGTTGACATTTCTAACTAAGTTACATGGCATACCTATGGTATACAATAGCCTGCCAACTTCCTATCAAATCTCATTTACGACCACCAAAAATGACGTCACAACAAAATTAAAATACTGAATTATATCTCTCGTAATAGGTAAATATATATGCATGGAACGTACAGCCTGGTACACATTTTCCACATACAAAAGCTAATTAGGTTGTTCACTGTTCATTATATCAGTTGTATGTAGGAAAATACACTATTCATACTTGTTTCGTGCACCACGTGACCATCTCATGTTTACTATTCGTCCCTCAAAATGCAGGATTCCTGTAAATGGAAACTGGGTGAAGGGTTGCAGACTCTGTATATTATACTATTTAGAGACCTGGGGGTATTATGATTTTGAGAGAGCGCCATTTTTCGGCTACTAAAGAGTCTGCTCAGCAGGTTATATGTGGATGTGATGTAGTTAGCAGAACCCTTGTTCTAGGTGGTCAAAAATCATCTGGGATCTCAATGTAGGAACTTAGATGCCTTAATTGCATGTATACTTTGTGGGTACATTGTGAGCACTGTCAATTTGAAAAACGTTTTGGAGCACTGTCAATTTGAAAAAAAAAAAAAAATGGCTTGCATTTGTGCTGCAAGGAATCACAGAGCCTTTTGGCTTTCTGGTTATTTTTTAGTTTATTTTTATTTTACAACCAAATCTTATTGAAAGACGTTTAGAGACAAGGTCATTATGATGGATTTTATATTATGCCTATGCCAAATGGTCTTTTTTTGTGGATTAAACAGATGAATACCTTCAATAGCTTGCACCATTTGTTGTTACTAGTGCGTAAGATAATTTTTGTTTGAAATAGAGTGGAGGAGAAGAGATAAATTGTATTTTAATGGAGATGTGCAGCTCAGTCCCAGAGAACTTTAATAGTGCAAATTGATATTAAGTTGTAAATTAATAGTTAAAGTAATAGTCCAGAAACCTTCATTGCTGGTTTAACCAAACAGTGTCAACCAGTGACACACCTTGTCATTAACCAGCTGATGATGGGTTAGCTTCATTGAATGATTAAAGTCAGATATTTGTCTCTGCAAAAGACATTTTTATTCAGTAATGGGGTGGGCTTTGCAAATTGGATTTGGATGAATGATATTCATTTTCCAAGTTTGAATTATATGTTTTTGAAATCCTGCACTATAGAATCACATTAAAAAAAGCTAATTTCATTGTTGTTGCACTTGAAATCCAATTTTTGACAACCCTGAACAAGGCATACTTGCTATCTTCCATTTGGTTTTAAGCAGAGCTGTTCCTTTTTGATTCTTTGCCGAAGGCAGGCAAGGAATCTTTGCGAAGGTGATGTCATGTATGTGTGTGTTTGTATTTGACACATTTGCTTGTAAATGCATATCTCAAGAAGTGTGTGACCAATCTCATATTTGGGATGTGGGTTGGCTATATTGAGTAGATGATCCCTGTTGTTTTTGGTGGAGGTCAACGGTCATTTGGGGTCAAGAGAAGTCAAAAGGTCAAAACTATGTAAACACAATATCTCAGGAATGGTAAATTCCTTACAAATTGTTTATAAACATGGTATCTTCAGAAAGGTAAGTATGACTAATCTCATATCTGGTGTGTGGGTTGGCCATATTGAGTAGATGATCCCTATTGTAATTGGTGGAGGTCCAAGGTCATTTGAGGACATGTAAACATGATTCCTCAAGAAGGTTACATGTCAGTTTGCTCATCTTACGGGTTGGTCGTATTGAGAAGATGATCCTTATCCATTTTGGTGGAGTTCAAAGGACATTTGGGGTCACGAGAGGTCAAAATGTCAAAACCTTGTTGACACGATATCTCAAGAACGGTACATGTGACTAAGCTCATATTTAGAGTGTGTGGGTTGTCGTATTGAGAAGGTGATTCCATTTGATTTTGGTAAATGTTAAAGGTCATTTGGTGTCAGCAGTGTCTAAGCCAAAGAAGCTGGCTTGCACAGTTTAACAAGAAAGGTAACTTGTAGGGTCCTGATGCTTGCCATGTATATATGGTGCATAGTGAATAAATGATCCCAATAGTTTTTGGTGCAGTTCAAATGTCATTTGGGTTCACAACGGCAAGGGGGATCTCAATGTAGGAAGCTTGGATGCCTAGCATACATGTTTACTTTTTGGGTACGTTACGGAGCACTGTCAATGTGAAAAAAAAGCTTTTCATTTCAGCGGCAAGGAATCACTTTTGAAAAAGTTTTGAAAAAGGTAATTTTCGGAATGCTTTGATTTTCCAAGTTGGTTTAAGTTGGTTAAACTACAAAGGACCAGAAACTTGCCAAGCAACAACTTCAGAAGAGTAACTTCAATCTTTGCATACCCTAAGTGATGTCCATATATATTAACAACATTTAGAGAGGAAAGTGTGGAAAGTCCCCTGGACCATTGAGTGCACTTTATAGGTCAATAGTTAACACATGGACACTCCCTGTGCACAGTTAATCATCTATATTAGGGATTGGCAACCTACAGCCCTTAGGCCAAGTCTGGCCCACAGGTGTCAAGAAACTGGCCCGCAGAGGGCAGTCAAAATTTTGTACAAAAAGCACAATGTTTAATACTTAAGAGAGTGCCTAGCCATGTAAATACTTATTTCAACTATCAAATTCCTGATCCTATTGCAGAAGTTTTTCCTAAAGCTATAAATAACCAAACCTGGGTGTGAAACACTGTGCCATTTTAAAAACATTTTACACAGACAAGAGGGTACAGCTTCTGCAAAGTACAATGACTGCTTTCATATAGTTTGCTGTAGCCTGCATCCCTTACTGACTTCTAATAATGTTTTTTCAACTACCCCTTTGGCCCTCCCCTAATTAAAAAAAATAGCAATCTGGCTTTTGCCCCCGAAAGGTTGCCTACCCATATTGTAGGTTGTTTTCTGAGGTGACAATGTTGGCAAGTCTGTGGAATAATGAATTAAAAGCTACTTTTTTCATAAAAGATCTAGAAAAGAAATGGAACTCTCCCTCTTTTTAAGCCAGGAAAACTAAAAGAATAACATGTTTCAGCTATCTCATTAATTGCAGGAGGTTAGTGTTCACAGTGCCCAGCGAGAAATGTGTGAAATCAGAGATTTGACCCGGCCTCAGCACTGCCAGGAGGCTAGGAATGATGAGCTAAAAGTGAAATTGCGAGAATCACATGAGAAAGCTCTCATTCAAAACAAGCAGATAAGTGAAACTAACAAGAAGCTTACTGAGAGTGTGCTGGCCTTGGAGGCAGAACAGAGAGAATTGACCAATAGGAAGATTGATGTGATGTCAGGAGAGATTATTGAGTTGGAGAAGAGGTTGACTGATGCAGAGGACAAAATCCAAGTTGTTGAGGTATTTGGCTGTTTGTTCTTCAAACTTACAGCATAGATTTGCAAAACCTGAACAGAATGTATCAAATTGCCCATCATTATAATCATGGGAGAAAAACTCGGGAAGGTGGGATATTCCTTTCCAGGAATTTGGCCAACTGGAGGGAAATTTCCTTTTTCTGCACATTAAAATATAGGCAGAATTGTGGAAATTTACTGCCTTCCAGATAAATAAACCTTCTCTCAGGTGGGATAATGATGCTAAGGGAATTTGGAGTCCTTCTGTGTGAAGCCAATAAGTTTAAAAATTCCTTTTATCTCACATTTTGCAATTAAAACTAGCTTGTTTATAAAATACTCAATACACCAAATGTCTTGTTAGTAGTTAGATTAGGTTGTATGGCTCAGTTTCTAACTTAGGTCCTGATGGCCTTGTCCTCTTTTCCAGTTGTAGCTCACTGGCTTGTTTTCCCTATTCCATTGGTTTATGCTGTGCTCAGTGCACAATGGAAGTAGGTTCCCTTTTCAAAGTCTTTAGTGTGATCTGACCAGGGGTCAAACTTTATACCTCCTGATGGCAAGGTGGATGCTTAAACCACTTGACCCTGCAGTGGGGTACCAAATGTACTGTAATGTCATATAAAATGAT
Source organism: Holothuria scabra (assembly GCA_037179385.1). Taxonomy (NCBI): domain Eukaryota; kingdom Metazoa; phylum Echinodermata; class Holothuroidea; order Aspidochirotida; family Holothuriidae; genus Holothuria; species Holothuria scabra. The sequence goes on from CM074190.1 coordinate 45,575,236, forward strand.
AAATACTCTAAAAAGTCATTCACAATAGCACAGAGAATAAATGATTCAAGTATTTGACCCTCCAACCCCCCATCTTGCTTAACCGAGAAAAGGTTTTGTTACTCTGAAACATAGGTGGAAAAAATCAGCAATTTGTGAAACTTCTTCCTTGGAAAAAGTTGGTATTTTAAGGGAAATTTTGGCAGTTGGAGGGATTGTGAATTTTTGAACTTGGTTAAATTGTGAAAACATTGTTGGAAATGGTTTTGCTTGCCAGAAAGAAAAAAACATTTCTTGTTGGCCCTGCCCTCTGTATGTGTAAGGACATAAGCAAAGATACGTGAAGGCACTAGAAAGAACAGGTAGATATGTGTAGGGGATTCACTTGAATTCATTCATAATATTGCCTCGTATTGTGGCAGGTAGCTTGTCCCCAACTAGCACCCCACTGACTGCACCATCCAGTGGTTAGAGTATCCGACTTGCAGTCGGTATAGGTCTCGAGTTTGAGTCCTGGCCAGGTCATACCGAAGACTTTAAAAATGGAACCTACTGCTATTGGGCTTGGTGCTCAGCATAAGTATTGGAGTAGAGAGCACAAGCCAGTGAGCCACAACTGGAAAAAAAAGCCATGGCTGGCTCGACTTTAAGCAATTTGCTGGAAACTGGGCCATAAAACTCCCAACTAGTGCCTACAAAATGTGCACAAAAGACCATTATTATTCTTCCCATGACTGGTGGGTTGTCGACACCCCAAACTGAGCAAATGCCTCTATGGTTGTCTCCCGTGGGCTAGGGGTGGTAGAATATTCTCAGGGTATTTCCCAGTGTTTTTGTTGAAAGAGTCGAATTAATGGTTAGGATTTGCTCTGCATTTGAACTCCATTTGAACTCCATTTGAAACTGAATTTGAACTTGACCTGTATTTGAAATTTCATTTCAACTTAACCTTTTTATCTGGTTGACACTGTACAACACAATCACATTGGTGTGTTGCTAAATCTCATCTAACTATACAGCATACTATATGCTTGTATTCATGGCACATATAAGGTGCTTTTGTTAAGTATGACATTTTACCTGCACCTATCACAATCCTAAATGTAGAAATATAAGCATGGGTTACTTTTTCATAATCTGTTATTTCTTTTCATTTTAAAGTAGTTAACAAATTAAAGTAGTTTTTTGTGGTGGAAACTGGCCTCAGATTTCCATGCGTCAAGTGGCCCTCGAGGCCTTCATGCATATTTGTTACAAGCATATGCTCCTCATCAGACTGCCAATCCTTGACTATGTCACAGGTCTGAACAAACATCCATACACCATTTGCAGAGTAGCTCAGTTCATGGATATTGAAATCACTAGAGGGAAGAGGGAAACTTTGTTATTTTTGTCAAGGGAACAGGAGAATTTAGTGATGGGGGGAAGATGGTGAAAAGTTGGAATGAGAGGAATAGCACAGAAAGCTGGAATTAGGGAGAAGCAGGACATAAAGAGCTCAGCGAAAATGGAGGGACCTAGAAGAGAGAGAAAAAGAGATATGGTTAGGGAGTGGTGTATCTTGAGGTATCTTGAGGTGGACATGTCTGACTTAAGTAGTATTGTGTAGGAAGTATTGTTGTGTAATGTGTTTTGTCTTCAACATCTTAGAATGAAGAAAGTGTTAAAGAAATTGTTCTTGTAAGCATAAAGAATACTGAAATATGCCACTGTTGCAGCCTACATGCCTTTCTTCACAATGTTATTCTCCTAGGGAGGCTAGATAGGGAGTTAGTTAGATGGAGTCTTATGGCCCAGTTTCCAACCAGTTGGGTCAAGTCAAGCCCGCCTCCACCTTTTTTCCAGTTGTAACTCACTGGCTTGTTTTCCGTACTCCATAGCTTACAACGAGCACCAAGCACAATGGCAGTAGGTTTCGTTTTTAAAGTCTTTGGTATGACTCGTGCAGGACCTCCTGACTGCAAGTCTGATGCTCTTAACCACTGGACCATTCAGTGGGTCGGCTGGATAGTGAGCCTACAGGCCTCAGGAAAGGACAGGCAAATACAATGTATACTGGAATGAATAAATATGTCCTTGCTTACTTTTATGGTGATAGAGACAGCATTTTGTATAATTAATGTTTTTCATGTCATGATTTGAGAGTGAGGAAAGAGTCAAAGAAATTGTTCTCATTGGGAACTCCTCTGCATAAAAATTCAGATCTTTTTTTGGAACCAGTTGTAATATCCATCTCTAATTCCAATTGAGCTTGGTCTTGGACTTCCTGAGATAACCACAAATGAAAGTTTTTTTAATTTGCACTGAAAGTTTATCTGTTGTGTAACGATCACTTGAACAGGACAAAAGTTTCTCACTTGGCAGGGATTAAGTGCAATTCTAGAAGTGATAGTGGTTTGTTACAACATAGAAATGTTACTGATTAGTAGGATTATATTACACCTGACCTCCCCTTTGTTAGGTCTGGCCAGAGTGTTCTGATTTTTTGAGCAGGAGAGTTCCTAAATGCATGCAAGCATAAAAACGTGTGGGGGCTTGTTTATCTTAATGTGGTGGGTCAGTGTGAGGAACTGCAAAAACACTGTAGACGATTTCATTTGTACTTTTTACAGAGCGTCCAAGAAGATCAAAATCAGAAAAAGTTGGAGCTTTTTGAAGGTGTTGTATCTCAGCTTGAGGAATTGAAGAAGAAGAACATAGACCATGAAGTAAATATGAATTACAAAATATTTACCTGTTCATGTGAAGACTAGACTCACCTACTGCTTGTAAACACAACAGCAATATGAGTCCATTTTTTTGCTATCAGTATCAAGCCAATATTAACTTTGAGTTATCGATTATCAGTAAGTTCGGATATCTCCATTATCAGCTCAACACTAAACTTGCTTTTGTATAGAGACTTCCAATATTACTTCATATTTTTCGAAGGCACAATGCTGGACAACGTGTAACTACGTAGTGGACTTCCTGCTTGACGCACTTACTTGCTGATTATATACAAAACAATGCACATTGTGCAACATGTACAGTATACTACGTACTGTACAGAGCCATGTACTAATGTATTGGAATTTGTATCAATTAAGGGAACTTAATTTTGATGGATCAAGATATGTAGATATTGATGAAATTATTTGATGAAATCATAAGGTGGTTATCAGGTTTATTTGGTTTAGTGATGAAATGGGACTTCTTTTTTCGGCATTAGTTATGTCAGCTTCACATTGCAGGAAGGGGAGGGGGGGTCCTCTTATAGGGGGCTGTTATGCACTGCTAATATTCTTGGAACACCATCATATTACAGGTTTAAAACCTTGAGCTCTTGAACTTGTGTGAGGTATACATGGATTCAAGGTTAAACAATCAAGGACTGCGCAGTTGTATTATTTCCCCTAAGAGATGTATCACTGTGGGTCAGTTACAACCCTTTATAGATAGATGAGAATGTGAGGCATTGCTCTTCAGCAACAAGCATGACATTCGTCAGTTTATTTGGTTTATACCTGTCATCTCATGTAAACATGACTCACCTCGTAGTCACTTCAGTGACTCACCCTGTTGAGAAAGTGATAGACATTTGACTCACACTGTCAGTGGTAAGTGATGCACTTTTTTATTGATAATAGGTGGAGGTAGTGGGGCAGTTACGTGAAACTTGCATTAATCTTCTACCAGCTTTAATGGCTTAATGTTTATTTTTGTTTTGTTTTTAAACAGACGTGGCAAGAGTCTGTGAAACAAACCCTGCTCATGTTTCAAGAAGCATTACAGACAAACTCTGAGAAATTAAGACAACAAATAGAAGTCCAAAAAGAACAGGAGGTAGGGTGCTGATTCTCTCTGATTTTTTCAAGGGACCCAAATGTCATGATTTGACGTTCTTCAAAAACCGAATCAACAGGCTTAACTAGAAATTCCTGGAAGAATTGTTAAAGCATTTGATGAAATATAGTGATCTGAATACAAGTTTTTTAAAAATGACTCACAAACATTTGCTTTAGAACCACTTTTAATGGATGCACTTTGCAAACCCATTGTGAGGCTCGATGACCCCTGTCATCCCAGATGGGCTTAGGGTGCATCACTGAAAACCCAATTTTGGGTCATGACCCACTATTTGCAATTTGTGGTTTTAAGTGGAAAAATGGTTGGCAGCACAGTCCAGAATATCTGAATCCATTGCAAAGATTCCTGTCTTAAAAAATTGACACACCCAAGTGTGTGACACATTTCATTCCATTCAACACTCCCAGTTTATGTGATGCACCCCAATAGACAGTAGGGCAAGGGCCAAAAATCACTTTAGTTTTTAATTTTCGTGGTCTACCCAACTGTGCAACACTATTTCATTTTAAAAGTGTTCCTCATATGACCCTCTTACGGAAATCAAAATGTTTCCGCCAAAATTCTTGCACACTACTGAGAAAATGGCGGAAAAGTAAAACACAGGTGAAGAGCGCCCTCTATTCTTTAAAATTAGCCATAAACCCCATTGTAATGTACCAGATTCTACTGATTTTTGCAGAACACATACATTTAATGATAAAAATGGTACATATACAACAAATCAGTGTTTAAACGGGGTACCCGGGTACCCGACCGACATCGTACTACCCGGTTCCAAATTCTACAAAATACTGTACTGTATCCAACAATGTAAAATCCCTCCTTGTCATTGCCCTTGATAATCGCGCCATTTGTTACTTTATTTGCTCATCTGTTGAATGTTAACTGACACTGAAAATGAACACAAAAAATTAGACTGGAGATTTTTGCACTTATTTTTCTTACTTTGGAATTGTCATGGCCGACCCTCTCGTGCTAGCACTCTCTCCTAACTTACTTTATGCGGCAGATTACATATACAGATAAAGCGTGCCGTAGTAGATGATATGATTGCCACAGTATATACCCACACTAGAACGTAATATGCGTGAGTAGCCTACACTACATCACAGTATTTTCAGTTTTCCACTCTGTCGGGTATCCGACGGGTACGGCGATTGGATACCCGGTTTCTATTGTTTGGTAACCATGAAAACACGACAACAAACATGTAAATTTTTACCAATAAAGTTAAATAGCAATGAAAAGCGGATTAGTACATAAACAGTACTACCCTCTTCTTTTAAATACGTTATAGCATATTTACATCTGAGAGAAACTTACTAACTTTGTAAAGACTTTATATCCAATGATTGAAAGAGAAAGGGGGACAAAAGAAAGCCGAATAATATCCAAATAATTATTTACGAAGGCTCAAAATGCAGCGTACACTCACAATGTTTTGTCATTGCTATTTGGAAAAGGGTCTATGAAGTCATTTCAAGTATGTACTAACGTAGCATACCTAGATATGATTATTTATTTCCTTATAAATAATGGCTTCTGTCAATTTCGGGCCCAACATACTAAATAACCTTGACTAGGTTATATAGGCCTAGGCCTAGGCCACGGACTCATATACATGGAGAGAGAATGTAACGTGTACGTCCTATCTGTAGATAGTCGTTGCCGGCTGGCACAAAAAAGGCCCACCAAGATGGCCGCCGTGAGCCTGTAAATCGTCTGATTTGACGAGGACTCTGTAATATTTCAAACAAAAGTTAAACTTGAATAGGAAACAGTATCATATTCCTGCAATAGGTGAAGTGATTTTGATCTTACTTTGCCATATTTCAAAAATATTTCAACTTTCTTGCAAAATATGGGGGTATACTTGAGCAAGTCCAAACTTTCTCACAAAACCATAGGAGACCGCCATCTTGATGCGCTTTTTCTCACATAACGGTAGAGACAATGTACCGTGCAGTATGTTCTGTCCATGTATTAGGAAGACCATGACCTAGGCCTACAACTATATTTTCTCAAGTTCGGTATAGGCTAGGCCTAGGCCGGCTCATACTTTATGTTCATCATGTTCTTTAGTTTGGGACATTCCCTTTCTTTTCTTTGTGCTCTGTCTATCTTTTCTTTGTTAGTGAATTCCTGATAACACCTGCGGTGAAATTTTGCTCCTTGTGGGATTGGGGGTATTTCTGTACCACCTATAACCAGGGCAGTGTGCGCTTTTGCATAGTGTGTGTATTTACATGGTCAAATACGCATCAAAACAGTAATGCAAAGAGTCAAATATGTATTTAGATATGAATGAAAAGAGTATCCATACTCTTTCAGTTTTAGTGTTGAGGTCATATCCGCATGGCATAAATCCCCTGTTTGTTTTTGTTTCCACTTCTCTCAGTTTGTAGGGAAATGTAAGCCATTAAATTTAAGACAAATTAGGCTGCTATTTGAACATTGCAAATCCGTTCATGATCTTCATAACATACACATTAGGTTACATGTACATGTACTGAGTTACATGTACTTCGCAGTAAACCACATGTTTGTACAATATTACATAGGCATATGTCGCTCCTTCCAAGGTACCGTGTTCTGTGTTTATCTAATTTATGAACCCACCAAGCATACACGATAGCATCATTTGGTAAATCAGTACACATAGCACATGCCACAGTCATCACAAGGAAGATGGATGTGCCATGCAGCCTACGCAGGCAATCCTTGAGCTGATCATCAACTTTTACTATGAGCTTGATTGATCACCACGGATCTTGATCAAAACTTTAATAGTATCAACTAAAATGACTCCGAAAAATTACATGGACCATTGTTACTCTCACTATGATAGTGTGTGGCATTGGTGATTACATTCGCAAAGTTTTTGACTTCCAAAAAGAGGAGCTTTTAGTCCCGAAATACATTGTTCGATCTCTTATGTGAGCTACTCTCTGCACACTTAGTTCTGTACAGACAGTACTCTCAATATGGGAAGCAAGATCGATCGTCAAAAGTGTTGCAAATAAACCAGTTGGTCAAGCATACCAGAAATTTTTACTTGACGTGTACAAAAGACCTTTAGATAACAACTCCAAATAAATTCGCAAGCATTAGTTCGAAGGTTATTTCACATGGGGAAATTTGTTTTTGAGTAGCTTGTCACTTTGACCATTTCCTAACATACAATATATATGGCTTGCCAGTCTAAACGTCCCGCCGTTGGTCAAAAATTCCTCGCGTCAAAACGCGCCAAATGTCCCCGTTGTATGTTGTAAAATGAACTGAGTTGTTTAGTTAAGTTGGAATACTTGTTTGAAAATGCGGTAAAAACTTGAACGTATATTATGCATTGTGAAATACAAAAACAAAGGTTGCTTAGGACTCCCTGTTGTACGTAATTGATCATAAATAAATTCATGTTATATGAAGCCAATGCATCAAATTGTTCTTATTTTCTGTATTAATAAGAGAATAGAAAACCTCGTCAAAAGTGTCGTCAATTATCCAACCTTAGTGCTATATTTTCCGTATTTAGCGCATGTAATCATCAAATAGCAACAGACTCTTCTTGATTCTCGCCATTTCTTCTATAGACTATTCCTAAATCCATCCTTTCATCTATATTCCTTTTTCTAATTCATCTCTTGCGTTTCTGTCTTTTACATAACTGCCAACTTGCAAATTTTCTATTGGACATTCAAACTCTTTTATGTGGGGACGTTTTGCGTGGTATAACATATGTAATATCACGGGGACGTTTTGGTAAAAAACGGGAAAGTCTTGGTAGCAGAAAAGCAGGGACGTTTTGGTTTGGGGATGTTTCAACTGGATACCTATATATGTAGGCTAGACTCCACTAAGTACATATCCTCCAGGCTCCAGATGGGTCTACATCAGTAATCCCCTTACTGTAGTAAAGCTTCATGAGTGCAGGGCTTATATTTTTTCCGTGATAAGTTTGTTCCAAAATTGAGACAGGTTGTTTTATTTCTGAACTCACAGGTTGGCATGCATAGAAAGTCAATCTGATTTATCAACAACCTACCTGTCATCTGTGCTTGTCACAACTGAATACATATTTTTATAAATTTTGACCATAGGCTATATATTACTGTAACGAGAAGGTAAACAAAATGGTGACTCCAAATCAATCCAAACTGAATGGAATTGCTGGAACCCAATGCCAAATGTCATGTCATTCATATAAATTTCCCAAGCCATGGGGGGGGGGGGGGAGGGGGAGGAAAATCATGGATAACCCCCAGAAAAATTTGGTTTTGGCCCCCTCCCCTACCAACATTTTAAGAGGTTTAATAATTAAAGTCCTTTACACAAGGGTCTCTCACCTGCATTAGGTTGAGCGCTATAGTAGTACAGTATTATAACGTTAATTTGCACAGTGGTATTTCTTTATTTCATAGGGAAGGACCTGAGAGACAATTCTGGCTGGCTGTCACATACCCTTTAAAAATTTTGACTGGCAGTCAAATACCCTTTCAGATTTTGACTAGCAGTCAAATACTCTTCGGGGTAAAAAAATAATGGAAGCCCTGGTAACGTTGGGCAATAGCCTACGTTAGTTCTATGTGCAAGATTTTTAACGTTGTTTACGTTAGGTTCTAATGTTAGGCCTATGATGACATTAACGACAGTGCTACTACTAGCCCCACTTGTGACAGTCGGTTCAAGTAAGTTGGAGGCTATTTTTGCCTTTTCGCCTTCAGTATCTTTCCAAACTTTGGCACACTACAACGCCCTTGACCACAAAGTTGATGTAAAATTTTGCAGTTTATCTTCTTCAACGCAGGAAAGGTGAATAAAGCATCCGGTATTCCCCGTTTGGAGCTCCTCTGTGGAGCTCCTGGGCGCTGCCATTTTGGTTGCTATGTGCCGATATCTAGAGAATACTGCGTCCTGATTGGTCAAAATTGTAAATTGCTAATTGAACGGCAACACAACTCGGATGCAAAATAAAGGTGACTTTTTAATTAATTCTTAAAAACGGCGCGGTTTTCATCACGGAAACATTACAGATTTTAATTCTCTGTATTTTTTTGATAATTTTAAGAACAAATTCGTGTTCAACCTAAAGATGGACTATGTAACAACAGTTTTCAGAGCCTTGCCCCACTGTCTGCAGTGTATGCAACATTTCATAGTGTATGCAATACAATTTAGACCGTGCAACACACCTTAGTCTGTGCAACATACCCTAGTCTATGCAGCACACCCTAGTCTATGCAACACACCTTAGTCTATGCAACACACCCTAGTCTATGCAACACACCCTGGTCTATGCAACACACCTTGGTCTATGCAACACACCCTAGTCTATGCAACACACCCTAGTCTATGCAACACACCTTAGTCTATGCAACACACCCTAGTCTATGCAACACACCCTGGTCTATGCAACACACCTTGGTCTATGCAACACACCCTAGTGTATGCAACACACCTTAGTCTATGCAACACACCTTAGTCTATGCAACACACCCTGGTCTATGTAACACACCCTGGTCTATGCAACACACCTTGGTCTATGCAACACACCCTAGTTTATGCAACACACCCTGGTCTATGCAACACATCTTGGTCAGTGCAACATGCCCCAGTCTATGCAATACATCCTGGTCAGTGCAACAAGGCTCAGTCTATGTAACCAAATGTATGTAATTGCACACTTTAGTCTATTCAACACACCCTAATCCTTGAAGCACACCCACAGACTTCCTATATACATGGACAGAGCATGTAACGCCTACTTCCTATCTGTAGGTTGTCGCCACCGACTGGGGCAAAAAAGGTGCACCAAACTTGAATGGGAAACAGTATCATATTCCTGCAATACATGTAGTGATGTTGACCTTAACTTGTATTATTTTGAAAATATTTCAAGTTTCTTGCAAAATCTGTTGATTTCAACTTGTTGAGCAAGTCCAAACTTCCACACACAAAACCATAGCAGATAGCCATCTTGCTATGCCTATGCTCACAAGCATGATGGTGGCAATCTACAGATCCTATACTCTGTCCATGTATAGGAACAGGGGCGGGATTTGATCTCTGAAAGTAGGGGGGGCAAATTTGGGCAGACTACCAAATGGCGCTGAAGGCGCCGCGGGAGCCTTAAGCACTCCCCCTAATGGCGTGGGGTCCAGGGGCCTGCCTAAAGGCCCCTGGTGGGGTCCAGGGGCAAAGCCCCGGTGGGGGTCTAGGGGTTGAAGCCCCCGGAAGCTCCTGGGTATTTACGAAATTGTAGGCATGGAAATGATGCATTTTATCTTCAACTTTAAATTACATTAGATGAGCGCATATTACAGAACACAAATATCACAATTGGACTTTCTTCAATTATTTCCTCACTCCGTATGATTAAAGCCGGTCAGAATCAATAATGAAGAGGGTGCGGGGAGGGAGAATGGATTACTTAAACTTGAGGTTCTTCAGGGGCTCCCTCCGTGGTGCCCCAGATCGTCTTTACAGAAAGCTAGCGGGCTTTTCATGTGATGTGAATTCCCTCGTCTATGATGAGGTGTGCGAAGCCCCCTGAAAAATTTAACGTTTAAGACATCTTAAATTAGAGAAAGGATGGCCCACTAAGAAAGACATTCTTACTGAAGCACAAACATACTCTGGTATCCTATATAGTCTTTTTCAGGTGACTTTCACACTGCCGTTACCTGTAAAGGGGTCCTTGAAGTGCGCCGAAAAAAATGAATTTTAACTTCATCTCAATAGTGAAATTGAAATAAAATTAGACAAAGAGTGGTCCACTCATTTTAATTTTTCATTTTCACTACAGCTGAATAAAGGTGACCCCTGAGGATATTTGTTCAAAGCAAAAACGTACCGTTGGTTTCCTATAGAGTCCTTTTCATGAGATTTTTATAGAGTCCTTATCTGTGATGTTAATGTGCAGAACACGCTGAAAAATGGACTTTTGAGACATCTCAGTAGAGAAATTAATGGAAATTAGAGAAAGGTTGACCCCTTTTTCACTTCAGCCAAAAAAGAGTGGAGCTCCAGATAAGGGTCAATTAAGATCATCTTCCTTTCAGAAAGCTTGGGGGCATTTGGTCAGAGAAGGGGACCAGAAGACGACCACCTCCCTGCCTCCCCCTTGCTCAAGTTACGGTAGACCTTCAGCTGTGTACGGCTCGGACACTGGTGATAAGTTTCAGTGACAATGGAAGAGGTGTTCTACAAGAAGTAACCCCAAATCCTGACATATTTAAAACGGGTCCACGTGAAGCGTGTCGAAAAAAAAAACAGCGTTGAGACATTTATTGGAAGACCACTGTTTTTATTTAGTATGCAGTATATGACCTGTTTAAACATTATACAACTTGATTAAGTATCACTTGCGTAGCTCTGTTAGTTCCAGTTTGTATTTTGAAGCCCCCCCCCCCAGTGCCCCCGTGCCCCCCCCCCCCCCCGTAATCCCACCTATGTATAGGAAGTCCATGAGCGCACCCTAGCCTATACAACAATCTGGGCTGTTCAACATATCACCATCTTATCAGCATACCCTAGTGTATGCAACACACCTCAGCATGTACAACACACCCTGGTCTATGTAATGTGGTCACACCCTACTATATATTGCATACCCAGGCTATACAATGCACTGCATTGTAACACATCCCCATCCCCCCCCCCTTCTCAATAAAAAAAATAAAACAAGCAAAAGAAAAAGAAAAAACACAGTGTGTACTTGCTGACCCTGCATATGGTGCTAAGTGTAAATGGTATAATATCTTCTCAAATATGGTGGAGCTTTAGCTTATGCATAGCGAGAAGAGTTTTTATCCAGAAAGAATATAATGTTAATGTTTCACACTACATAAGCATCAGCCAAATTTTGCAATTTTCTGCTTATTTCTCTCCAAATATTAATTTTAATATTTTAATATTTTAGGACATCAATATGGCATATTCAAGGTAAACCAAGCAGTAACTCCTAGTAAATTTCACATTCGAGGATAAAAATTACTGTCACATGACTCTCAAGAACCAATCATGAAACAGGACAGTGTATTACTCTACTTCATGTTGGAGTGATTGCATATATCCCCCATATCAATTATTTGATAATGTCCATAGATGATAGATGGAGGTCTGAGGTATATTTCAGATATATATAATAATCTCATCATTTTGTATGAGTGTTAACATAATTTATGTGAATATTTTCTTCCTGCAGAAACACAACAATGAAATACAAGGGAGAATGAATGAACTGCTCCAGAAGCAAAAAGAAATAGAGAGTTTGAGGTCAGAGTTGCAAAAAATGGAGCATTCAGTAGGCAAACTAGATGTAAGTAACAAGTGAATATTTAATTTTTTTCTCAAATTTCAGTTTAAAGAACTAAAGAATTTATCTGTCTGTCTCTTATCTGTCTTTTTGTAGCGTCATTGCCCTAGCGGCATTCACATGCTACATGACTTTAACGGCTAAAGGGGAATTCCGACAATTTCCTTTAGGAAACAGTTCTCTGTACCCCGTAAGGCATTGAATACGGATACGTGCTGTGTGTGTGTGTGTGTTTGTGACATTTTGCTTGCTAACAGGATATCTGGAGAAGGGAAGGTCTGAATGCTTTCAAACTTGGTACATGGATGCCCCATAGTGAGAGGAAGAGCCCTATGATTTTTTGTGGTGGTCAAAGGTCATTTGGGATCACCAGGGGTCAGACCCTGGAAACCTCATTAAAACAATACCTTGAGATTGGAAACTTGGATGAATGTAATACATGGTACATAGATGCTTCACATTGAGAGGAAGAACCCTATTGTTTTTGGTGAGGGCCAATGGTCATGTGGGGTCACCAGGGTCAAACTCGGAAAAACTTGTTAACACAATATCTTGAGGTAGAAATCTTGGATGAATGTCATACTTGGTATGTAGATGCCTTATTGTCAGTGGAAGAACTCTGTCATTTTTGGTGGGGGTCAAAGTTGATTTGGGGTCACCAGGGGTCAGACCCTGAAAACCTTGTTAACACAATATCTTGAGGTTGGAAACTTGGATGAATGAAATACGTGGTACAAAGATGCTCCACAGTGAGGGGAAGAACCCTATTGTTTTTGGTGGGGGTCAAGGGTCATATGGGGTCACTAGGGGTCACTAGGGGTCAAACTCGGAAAACCTTGTTAACACGATATCTCAAGTTAGAACTTGGATAGATCTCATATTTGGGTATGTGGATGCTTTGTAGTCAGGAAATGGTCCCTATTGCTTTTGGCAGTGGTGAAAGGTCATTTGAGGTCAACAGGGGTCAAAGTCTGAAAATCTTGTTAACATGATATCTCAAGATAGGAAACTTGGATAGATTTTATAGGTGGTATGTGGATGAGTTAAAGTCAGGAGATGGTCTCTGATGTTTTTGGCAGAGGTCAAATGGTCATCTGGGGTCACCATGGGTCAAAGTCTGAAAATCTGGGTAATGCAATATCTCAAGAATGGAAACTTGGATAGATATCACATGTGGGTATGTGAATGCATTATGGTCAGGAGATGGTCCCTATTGTTTTTGAGTGGACAAGGTCATCTGGGGTTACCAGGGATCAAGGTCTGAAAATCTCGTTGACACAATATCTCAAGATACGAAACTTGGATAGATTTCATGTATGGTTTGTGGATGCCTTATGCTCAGAAGATGGACCCTATTGTTTTTGGCAGAGGTGAAAAGTCGTCTGAGGTCATCGGGGTCGTAGTCTGAAAACCTTTTTAAATGCAATATTTCAAGATAGCTGTCCGTCTGTCTGTCTGTCTGTATGTTTTTCCGTCTTTCTGTCTATGGCTTTTATGGAGGTCAAAACGGGCCCATTATGCTGAGAAGATGATACCAATTTTTGTTGGTGGAGGTCAAAGGTCATGTGGGATAACAAAATTATTTTATGAACATGCTAGTATAACATTTGAGAGAGAAGAAACTTACATGATGGGATTATTTGAAATGGAACATTTATGTATCATCGAGACCTCAATACATTTTTGCATTCTGGTGTGAAGGAAATGTGAAGTTGGCCCTGTAATGTTATTGAGATGTGATTGGTATGACCAGTAAAGTGAATTAACTACAGCTTTTACAGTACTCAGGACTCATAAATAGTTTGCTGTGGCTTTTTACTTTAGGAATAAATTGCATTTGTCAGACAATTGTTGTTGAAAAGACCGTCGTGGCTTTTTACTTTAGGAATAAATTGCATTTGTCAGAGGATTGTTGTTGAATAGACCGTTGTGGCTTTTTAGCTTAGGAATAAATTGCATTTGTCAGAGGATCGTTGTTGAATAGACCGTTGTGGCTTTTTACCTTTGGAATAAATTGCATTTGTCAGAGGATTGTTGTTGAATAGGTTGTTGTGGCTTTTTACCTTAGGAATAAATTGCATTTGTCAGACACCAAGAAAACATCAAATAGTTTGCACCTGCGATTTTTTTCCCCTGTTAAACACTTTTAAACATTAGAATAAACATATAACAACACATTTATATGCATTAAGCCAACTTTTAAATGAAATGGGAGGTGTAGCAAGGTAAGAAAGTTACCACATTTCAAAACACTCAGTTTCAACTGGGGCTAAATTGACCAAAATATGATACTTTGATTATGATGAATTTCCTTCGGTTCTGATTGCTCTTGATTCACTGTTGTTACATTTGTTTGCATTTCATTTGACCTACACTGTCTCCAAAAAGTCATGAAAGATCAGAAAAATCCTGAGAATCCCCCTAAAAATAAAGATTTTTGTATCTCTAAAGTCATTGTCTAACGGCCTGCAGATCTTCGGGGGGGGGGACAAGGTAAGGGCTTAGGAGAAAGACCTGAAACCCTCATGGGTTGTCTGGGAAAGTACCTGAGGGGCAGTGGGGCGGAGATCATACTAATTGAGAGTGGCACCTTTGGTGTAAATATGGTTGAGTCAGTTCTAAATGGCAAAAAACTATGTCAGATCACTGAAGGGACTACAGCTGTTGAAAGAAGCTTTATCAAGCTTGAATTTTTCCACAAAGACAGCAACATGGAAAAGAACAGAAACCACTTGGAAACTGTAAGACAGCTGAGGAAGGCGATTTGTGAAAAGTCAAAAGATGCTAGCAGAAGACATCTCCAAAATTTCAAGAATGGCTGTGGGTGGCACTCTAATTGATGACTTTGATGAATTTGTACATGAAGGCTGTGAGGAAAGTGAAACTTTTAAGAATTGGAACTGTTTCTTGAAACTGATGTCATCCCTGGAAAACCTCATTAGGAGTGATAGAGATGGTGATTGGCCGCTTCAGCTCCAATTAATCCAGGATCTCTTGCCACTGTTTGCTGCTTTTGATTCCATGAACTACCTTCGTTGGTGTTCCGTATTCCTCGAGGACATGCATAGGCTACCTGAAACTGCGCCGACAGTGCATCAGGAATTTATGAAGGGAAAGTTTGCAGTGAAGCGGGTTCCAGGATATTTCAATGCGGTGGGTGCCGACATGGCTCTTGAACACACTATCAATCAGTCCCAAAAAAGTCCTTCAGGTATCATTGGTAGCACTAGGAAGAAGCAGTATGTTGCTAAGTGGGAAATAATCTACCATGAGATGCTCACAATAACTAATCTACACAGAGAGTTGACATGCTCAAATACAACTAACTACGAACTAGATGTAAACAGAGCATTCACAACAGCTACCACAGAGTCAGAAGAGAGGAACATTCTCTCAATCCTCCAAGTTATTGAGAGAAATGAGAACCCTTTCGTGACTCCACCAAATAAGAAGAGGCTTCATAATATACAGACAAAGGAAGTGATGACTGAGGAAATCAGCAGTCAGCTTTTGAATGTGAATGGTATTGGGTTGACTGCCTATTAGAAATTTGGCAAGGAGTGGTTTTGCAAGAAGACAATTCGACTTTCAGACACTATTCACAGAACTAACTTGAAAACCTTTGCTTCAGTTCACAAGTTAAGTGATTCCAAAAAAGTTCCTAAAAAGGTATCAAAGTGCAAAGATGCTCAGTTGCAACGGATGCTTGATATTGCTAAGGAGCGAGGGAAGTCCATGGAAGAATTGCTCAAGTTTGATGTATGTTCAGGTTCATATTTGTTTGATGATGAAGGCCTCATGACCAGTGCAACCAAGAGTTACATTGTCCAAGAGTTTGAAAAAAGACAAAGTCCCAAAGAACTGCCACGTAGTTGTTTGAAAACTGGGTGTACAGTTGATGTCATGGCCAATGTTTGCAAAATCAACACGAATGACATGTGAGACTTTGGGGAGTTCTGCAAGAGCCTGATTAATTTCGTTCAGCACGCCTCAAAGGGAGCTTCCAGAATCGACTTGGCAGGCCGTCAGATTTCACGGGAACGTTCCCATGGGTTACCATGGTGAAAAATGACAGAACCCACAAACGGGTTCCCTTGATTTGTGAAATCCAACAGCTTGCTTGGTGTTTGATTCTTACCTTGAAAGGTCCATTAAAGACTCAGAATGCCAGAAAAGGGCGAAAAAGTCACCCATAGATCTACTGGAAATTGATAGAAAAACCCCACTTCCAGTCGAAATGGATAGGTTCTGGCCGTCAAGCAGAAATAAAGCAAAACTGGAAACCCTCATTCATCGCACAGTGCTATGTCATACATGGGACCCATCAGTGACCGAGGTGCTGGTAAGCAGTTTTAACGTGTCTGATGGAACCGGCCCTCTGTCCTACAAGTGGTCTGGTGGATCAGTAACTGAGGCTTCTGAACTGAATGCAGAAATTGAGGAAGCCGACCTGAGAACTGTACTTCATGCTCTTCATGCTACAAAAGGTGGATCAAAAAAAAACTGGTTGTGCTATCTTCAGATACAGATGTACTCATCTTATTTTTGTACCACTGGAGTAAATTGAAATCAGAAGGCCTTGAAGAACTTTGGATAAAAACTGGTGTCAGGGATTCTTCTAGATATGTTCCAGTACATGATCTTGCAGACAAGATTGGACCGGGTCTTTGTCAAGATTTGACTGCTGTGCATACTTTGACAGGGTGTGACTACACCAGCAAGTTCGGCACAAAATATGCAGCTATGAAAGCAAACCCTGAAAAGTAACTACTGCAATTCGGGACCATGAATGACATTGGCAGGCAAGTTTCTGCAGCAGAAAGATACCTGGTACAGGTTTGTAAGAAGCCACAAACCTGCAGAACACTTGACCAACTAAGGTGTCATCTGTACCACCATGCAAAGCGCCCATGTCTGGATGATTTACCGCCCACCAGCATTGCAACGGAATTGCACATAAAAAGGGCATTCTTTGCCACGTACCAGATGATCAATGTCTTGACAAAGACAGACGACGATAACCTTGATCCATGTCTCTACGGATTTGAGGTCGTTGATGACCTACTCGTCCCATGAGAAGGAAAGAATCCAATACCCCAGGAGTATACAATCAGGCGCAATTGTTCCAAATGTGCTACTCAGAGCTGTTCCTGTCGAAAAAACACTCTCGTTGCACCTCATTCTGCAATTGCCGCATTGGTATGAATGCTACCAATGGTTCTGACTGCAAAAATCCACTTGGTTAAATGTATCCACAGACTCTTCTGGTATTATTTCTTTCCTTCTTGTGCTGCCACCTGAATGATACTAAACAACTACCCCTTCATATAGTGTTGCCGTGTCACCCAGTGTAAACATTTTCTATGTGAGAACTTGTACAAAGGGTACAATATAAAGTATAACTGATACAGGTTACAGTTTGACTTTTCACAAGTCAAAATTGAGTGTTTTTGAAAAAAGGTTATTTACAAACCTTGCTACACAACCAGATTCATTTAAAATCTTGCTAAATTCATATCAATCTGTTTGAATACGTCTATTCTATTGTTTAAAGGTGTTTAACAGAGACAAAAAAAATCGCAGGTGCAAACTATTTGCTGCATTTTGAATGTCCGTCAGATTTTGAGCTGACATACTTTTTGACGACCTTTTGACCTCAAATGACCTAGTTATTGAATAAAACTCATAATCAATGTATGTAATCTGTAGATCTCATTAAAACAAACATTTTGAGTGGTAATTCATTTTTCTGGGTTAATTAACAGAGGAGATATGACTGTTTTAGTTTCCCCTACCCCCAATTTTAGGGACAAAAATTTTGTCTCTATTCATGAACATGTGCTCAATTTTCTCACTTGCTACCGGGCTAGAGAATGTCTACCCTCGATTTTTTTTGACACCAGATGGTCCCCTACCAGAATCAGCAGAGTAACTTAGGGTACATCTCATGCACACGAAAACCCTCATAGCCCATACATCATAACTAGTTGTTGTCACCAACTTAAATTATTACTGGAACATGACAATTTAATTATTAAATATTATTTCATTATTTTATTCTCATTACAGTCTGGTGGAGGCTTCTCTCTGGGCAATTATAAGTTTCCTAGTTTCTCCTCTAGCCTGTCAGCCTTCAGTGCTACAAATGGTCTTGGGAGTAAAGGATCTAATAACTGTACACTTGCTACTTTCTCCTTTGGTCAAACAACCTCGCAATCATCAAACATAACACCTTCTACCAGTGCAGGGTTTTCTCTTCCTGGGGGCTTCACATTTGCCCAACCAAAACCTGCGGCATCAACCTTCTCCTTTACTGTTCCTGCACCACCTAGCTTTGAGTCTACCAAGTCAGTAGCAGACTCAACCTCCAAGGAACAACTTGCTACCTTCTCGTTTGGTAAAACAACCTCGCAATCATCAAACATAACACCTTCTAGCAGTGCAGGGTTTTCTCTTCCTGGAGGCTTCACATTTGCCCAACCAAAACCTGCAGCATCATCCTTCTCCTTTACTGTTCCTGCACCACCTAGCTTTGAGTCTTCCAAGTCAGTAGCAGACTCAACCACCAAGGAACAACTTGCTACCTTCTCGTTTGGTAAAACAACCTCGCAATCATCAAACATAACACCTTCTAGCAGTGCAGGGTTTTCTCTTCCTGGAGGCTTCACATTTGCCCAACCAAAACCTGCAGCATCATCCTTCTCCTTAACTGTTCCTGCACCACCTAGCTTTGAGTCTACCAAGTCAGTAGCAGACTCAACCACCAAGGAACAACTTGCTACCTTCTCGTTTGGTAAAACAACCTCGCAATCATCAAACATAACACCTTCTAGCAGTGCAGGGTTTTCTCTTCCTGGAGGCTTCACATTTGCCCAACCAAAACCTGCAGCATCATCCTTCTCCTTAACTGTTCCTGCATCCCCAAGCTTTGAGTCTACCAAGTCAGTAGCAGACTCAACCACCAAGGAACAACTTGCTACCTTCTCGTTTGGTAAAACAACCTCGCAATCATCAAACATAACACCTTCTAGCAGTGCAGGGTTTTCTCTTCCTGGAGGCTTCACATTTGCCCAACCAAAACCTGCAGCATCATCCTTCTCCTTTACTGTTCCTGCACCACCTAGCTTTGAGTCTACCAAGTCAGTAGCAGACTCAACCACCAAGGAACAACTTGCTACCTTCTCGTTTGGTAAAACAACCTCGCAATCATCAAATATAACACCTTCTAGCAGTGCAGGGTTTTCTCTTCCTGGGGGCTTTACATTTGCCCAACCAAAACCTGCGGCATCAACCTTCGCCTTTACTGTTCCTGCACCACCTAGCTTTGAGTCTACCAAGTCTGTAACAGACTCAGTCACCAAGGAACAACCTCTGTCAAAGCCAACAGACACAACAGCTTCTAGTCAACAGACAATGACAACACCTAAATTTAGCTTTGGTTCGGGAATGACGCAGTTTACATTCGGTGGTATGAACCAACAGAAATCTAGTTCAGGGTTCTCCTTCGGTAACTCCCCTGGAAGTGTTCCTCCAACCTCGCAGGCTTCAAATACGCCATTGTCTTCAACATCCACTCAACTAGGAGCATCTCAAGCCACTCCAATTTTCAGTTCTACCCAACAAAAAAGTTTTACATCTGCTTTCAAAGGATTTGAGTTTGGTGGGAAGACTTCAGAACCAAAAACTGAACAGAAAGAAACCATCTCATTTTCTGATTTGGTGAAAAGTCAAGGAGAATTTAGTTTCCGCCTAAATGTTGACAATGTGGCATCTTCTCCACCAAAATCAGGATCAAAATCACCAGTCAAATCCACAGGGTTGAATAAATCTGGAAAGTATTACCAAGGAGAAGAGAGGGATGATATCTACTTTGAGCCGGTGGTAACGTTACCAGAGAACTACAAATTAGAGACCGGAGAAGAAAATGAAGAAGCGAAATTTAGTCAGCGAGCTCAATTATATCGCTTTGATGTAGAGGATTTACAGTGGAAGGAAAGAGGAGTGGGTGATATCAAAGTGTTGTACAACCCAGAGACAAAACACCATAGGATTGTTATGAGGAGGGATCAGGTATGTGTGGTATATCCACTGGTATCTGTCAAAAATGTGCAAACACCCTTTTTGATTGGAGTACCTTTCTTGTCAGGTGTATATAATCTTAAAATTGCTAAATTGGTATAGGCACACACGCCCATAGATGGATCCTGAGAGTCAGATTACATCACTTATCATTGGGGCCATCAGTTTGTATATTGTTTGTTCCTTTTGGTTTCGATGATAAGAGAAACCTATGCAATCATGATGGCGTGTGTATGAGAGTGTGTGTGTGTGTGTGTGTGTATGTGTGTGTGTTTGTGACACTTTGCTTGTTAGCACGATATCTCAAGATAGGGAAGTGTGACAGTTTTCAAACTTGATACATGGATGCGCCATATTGAGAGGAAGAACCCTATTGTTTTTGGCGGAAGTCAAAGGTCATCTGGGGTCACCGTGGGTCAATTTCTGAAAATCTTGTTAGCACGATATCTCAAGATAGGAAACTTGGATAGATTTCATATTTGGTATGTGAATGCGTTATGGTCAGAAGATGGTCCCTGTTGTTTTTGGTGGAGGTCAAAGGTCATCTGGGGTCACCAGGGGTCAAAGGCTGAAAATCTTGTTAGCACGATATTTCAAGATAGAGAACTTGGATAGATTTCATATTTGGTATGTGAATGCGTTATGGTCAGAAGATGGTCCCTATTGTTTTTGGTGGAGGTCAAAGGTCATCTGGGGTCACCGGGTGTCAAAGTCTGAAAATCTTTTTAGCACAATATCTAAAGATAGGAAACTTGGATAGATTTCATATTTGGTATGTGGATGTGTTATGGTCAGAATATGGTCCATATTGTTTTTGGTGGAGGTCACAGGTCATCTGGGGTCACCGGGGGTCAAAGTCTGAAATCTTTTTAGCACCATATTTCAAGATAGGGAACATGGATAGATTTCATATTTGGTATGTGGACGTGTTATGGTCAGAATATGGTCCATATTGTTTTTGGTGGAGGTCACAGGTCATCTGGGGTCACCGGGGGTCAAAGTCTGAAAATCTGGTCAACACAATATCTCAAGGGAGGAAACTTGGATAGATTTTATATTTGGTTTGGGGATGCATTATAGTCAGAGGATGGTCTCCATTGGATTTTGGTGAAGGTCAAAGGTCATCTGGGGTCACCGGGGGTCAAAGTATGAAAATCTTGCCAGCACAATATTTCAAGATAGGAAACTTGGATGGATTTGATATTTGGTATGTGGATGCCTTATGGTCAGAAGATGGGTCCATATTGTTTTTGGTGGAGGCCAATGGTCATCTGGGGTCACCAGGTGTCAAAGTCTGAAAATTTTGTTAGCACAATATTTCAAGGTTGGGAACTTGGATAGATTTCTGATTTCATATTTGATATGTGGATGTGTTACTGTCAGAAGATGGTTCATATTGTTTTTGGTGGAGGACAAAGGTCATCTGGGATCATTCGGGGTCAAAGTCTGAAAATCTTGTCAACAGAATATATCAAGGGAAGAAAATTGAACAGATTTCATATTTGGTTTGTGGATGCATTATAGTCAGAGGATGGTCCCTATTGGTTTTGGTAAAGTTCAAAGGTCATCTGGGGTCACTGGGGGGTGAACAATATCTCAAGGTAGGGAACTTGGATAGATTTCATATTTAGAATGTGAATGGGTTAAAGTTAGGAGATGGTCCCTACAGAGATGCCAAGTCTCTTGATTTAGGTGGAGTAATTACCATTTCCACCCTCGATTCCGCAATTGCGAATATCCTCCAAAAATTGCTCTTTTCACACGTTAAAGATCTTTGTTGAAATCTCAAAGTGTCTAGCTCCCTAAACTGAAAAGTTTAGGCCAAAATTGTATGGTTCGATTGAGCAAGTGGGCCAGTACTTTCTGCCTAGGCTTAACGTAGGCCTTATTTTGGCCTAGCTGACGCTACATCTTTCACAAAGCAGGATCGAGTACTGAAGAGGATCAACAAAAATCCACTTGGCCAAGAACATCAAAAATATTTAAAAGGCATTGGTGAAAAACCCTTATACAACAATCTGCAGTACTTTTTTGAGCTTTAGGTGTAAAGTTTTTCCCTGCCATGTAATTTTCTTCATCATGTCCAATGTCTTGGCACTTTTGTCATTGCCTTATGTATAGCATATATGTACATTTTGAACCTTTTCTACACATGTATGTTTCTGTGTAATATCCTTAGGCTAGCCTACTGGGAAATTTAGCTTTCCTACCAATATTTTATTTGTTCTAGAACATGATATAAAGCATGCAGCAGCATAATTGGGTAGCAGGGTGGTATCTGCAGCAGGTGAAAACTTACAAACTCTCCCATACAGTGTTACGAGAAGCTGTTCAAAAGCTCTCCCATATATATTAGTGTTACGAAGTGTTATTGCAAAATAATGTCTCGACTCTGCAGTATTTATGGGGTTGGTTCAAACCTTTGCACTGAAATCTAACCCTCATCAAAGTCTTAAAAGTATCATTAAACCTTTCAGCTGGAAAGGATGGGGAGAGGGTCCTTAATTTAGAGTGTTGTGAACTCTCAAGACTTTTTGCAGGTAATTATACAAAACCATCAAAACCATCATTATGTCATTTCTTAATTGTACCATGGTTTTTTAGGGTTGCCCTAGCATGAGCGGGGTCCACTTTTAAAGAAGTTTGCATGATTCCTATTTTTCATTTCTTGAAGTCAGCCCGAAGCCTTTTGAAATTGCAATATGTAGAGGCTAGAGGTTTTGTAGGGTCACTGGTGGTCAAAATGTGAATGACAACCTTGTTTAATAGGTGTTAACACATCTTAAAGTGGGAGACTTAAATAGATTTCATGTGTGGTTTGTGAATGCTTATGGTAAGAAGATGGTCCCTATTTTTGGTGGCGGGGCAAAGGTCACGTGGGATAACAAAATTATTTTTTGAACATGTTAGTATAACATTTGAATGGGAAGATAATGGTACATGATGGGATAATTTGAAATGGAACATTTGTGTATCATCGAAACCTCAATGCAGTTTTGGTTATTAAATGCACTGTGGATGCTACTGGCAACCCTAAAACAAAAACATTAAAAGGTTCCTGGTTTGTAGAAGGGGGGATTGGGGGGGGGGGGCAAAATGTTTCCAACAGCCAGAACCTCAGGTGGTGTCTGTGACCAGACTCTAAAGCAATCCACCCACATGAACGTGAGTGTACAAGACATAGATGGTGCATTGTAAATACAGTCTTATAAAGGCTCAAATTGACGTTTTCTTGAAGCTCTAAAGCAATCTGTATCCCCCAATGTTTTATTTTGTTTAATCTGCCTGTTTTTTTAATCTGCCTGAATTATTGAAGGGAGGGCTAAAAGATATGTTACCCCCCACTATTTTCATTGATGGAGCGATTGCCCCCTGACCCCCCCTTCCCCAAAATCGATGTCCCTGTCCTGATTTAGTGGAGCTATTATCACACAGGAGATGGAAAGATCAACCTATGATGGCCCCCAGCAATTGTGGACATATGTAACCATTACTTGTCTGCTAGGTTTCACTTATTTCCTCCATTTACCATGCATACTGGTATAGGAGAGAATTATCAAACAAAGTGTCAAGGTTGGGCATGTCTAAATGCTCTGAAATTGAGAAATGCACCAACGGTTATGGAAATTAATGGAAATAAGGTACTTTTAAAGGTGTGATGAAAAACAGATATTTCAAGATGAAGTTACTAAAAAGTTAGGAAATAATGAAGAACCCACTTTGTATATAAACAATACCAGATGCAATGCAACGGGAGGTTGGATACACTGCAAACCACTCCCCTTTGATTACCAGCCAAAATAATATGTAGGCTACAATTAAAACACACCAAAAAATCACACTCAAATCTTAAAATTGCAATTATTTTCACCACCCTCAACCCTGAAATTCCCAAATTGGCCAGCTTCTACAAGACTTTGGACTAAAGGACTTTCATGTCATGTTACAATTTTATGCTATAGAGACAGAGGGAGCCACAGTTTTTCAGTGTGTCCTTGAGGGAATTGTATCTGAGGATTTATGGAAGGAGTTTATCTGGTGGAAAATTTTGAGGCAGGACTTTTTTTTGTTGGGGGGGGGGGAGGGGGTTTGAAGGGACAGGTGTGCCATGAGACTCTTCATTTTGTGAGGCAAAATGAAATTTTATCCACCCAATCTCAAGGTAAAAAATTTTTCGAGGTGCGTTCTCATTCCAGTTTTAGAGGTGCATATAACTTGTCTTGCGGTATAACTTGCACCACATGACTTTGAAAATTAAATTCATACTAATTGTTTCCTGATGTAACATTGTCAACAGACAGCTTTTATGGGACCACGTAGGTCAAAGCTGTCTGTTGGTGTGACATCATGAAAAAATCAGTTAACATTTCATTTCCATAAACATTTGTTGCAAATCATATATTTATACTAAGTGGCAAATTTTTGTTTCTTTTCCACTAGAGAAGGTTTTTGTAAAAACTCCCAAAAATCGCATCAGAATCTAAATCAAATTCGTTGTAATGTGACCCCAGCTTTACTCCTTTTTCATTATTTTCAGGTCTTGAAAGTTTGTGCCAACCATTACATCACTCAACATGTCAACCTGCAGCCCAATGCAGGTTCTGAGAGGTCCTGGGTGTGGCAGGCAATGGATATATCTGATGGGGAGCCCCAGAATGAACAGTTAGCTGTCAGGTTTAAGACAGAAGATGCAGCCAAAGAGTTTAAAGAGGTGGTAGATGAGGCAAAAAAGAATTTACCAGAGACATCTGAGAAAACTGAACAATCTAAAGAGAGGCAAAAGAAGAAAATCTTTGGTAAATATTACAGTAATATTAATTTGGGTTTTCTTTCAACAGTTTTAGCTTACCATTGTCTTGAAATGTTGCTCACTTTCATATCTTAAATCATGTTGTGATACTTGATTCAGAGGTATCGGTCTTTGAAATATTGCTTGGAGGTTAATTAAATAATATGAAAAGAATTAAAATTAAAATAAAAAAGGGTCCTTATATGACAGATTCCTTAATCCTTAGTATATTGAGAACAAACATCAACCTTTTATCCGCCTGATTTATAAGAAGCAAAAGAAACAATATTTAGCAATGGTCATATGGGTCTAAATTTCTTGAAATTAAATGTAAAATGGAAGAAAATATGAGAACATGAGAACATAGGGAGTCATCCACTTTGTTAAGCCAATTTTGGTTTTCTGGATGACTTCCTTTCACATCATATTGTAATATGTTATGTGATGAAACAAATTAATGAAATGAAATGAAACATAAAGTTGGAGACCTCACTTTTTCTGCACATGGGCTTTTACAAACTTGATCACAATTTGAGGAGGTACTGCATACCTTGTGTGTCCATACCATAATGGGGTAGTAGTTGGTGAGAAGTATATACCAAGGTAAAAGTTACGCCTGCTTGTTTCAACCCATTTTGTAACAACTGGACAAAATGTCACAACTTTTTGCCCCAAATGTAACAAGGTGAAGAAGATTCACATCAGACATCAGTGTTTGTATGTGTGTGTGTGTGTGTGTGTGTGTGTGTGTGTGTGTATGTGACACTTTGCTTGTAAACACTCCATTTCAAGGAGGGAAACTCCAGTGGATTTCACACTTGATGTGTGGGTTTGCCTAATTGAGTAGATGATCTGTATTGTTTTTGGTGGAGGTCTAAGGTCATTTGGGGTCAGGAGAGGTCAAAAGATCCAAACTTTGTAATTTTACACGATATCTCATGGAGGGTAAATGTGACTAATCTCATATTTGGTGTGTGGGTAAACCATACTGAGTACATGATGCCTACTAGTTTTTTTGTCATGGTCAAAGGTCATTTGAGGTCACCAGAGATCATATGGTAAAATATCTTGTAAATTGCTTGTAAACACTCTAGCTCAAGAAGAAAAACTCTAACTTTATACTTGATTTTGGGGTTAGTCACTTTGAGTAGATGATCCCAGTTCTTTCTGGTGGAGGTCAAAGGTCATTTGGGGTCAGGAGAGTTTGAGTTATTGCTTATCAGCAAGTTCCAATATCACCATGATTGGCTCAACACTTCTTCTAAACACTATCTCAAGAAGGGTAACAGTGAGGGATCTCATACTTCGTGCTTAGTCTGTGCATAGGTCATAATTTTTTGACGATCCTTATTAGCTCATACCAGCATGCTGCAGGTTTGAGCTATTGTGATCATGCAGTGTCACTCTATCTATCTGTCTATATCAGTCTGTCTCTGTGTTTGTCTCTCTTTCTTTCCAAAATTTGTTCCAAATGGTTTCACTCCCGCATGCTGTTATGGATTTGTTTGAAACTTTGACATAATGATCTTTGGGTAGTGGGCTATCTGGGGTGTTCAGGAATTTTAGTGGCAAGGTTACATGTGGGCCCTATGGCCCATCTTATGAAATTCTGCAAAATAATCCTCTTCTTCTACTGGTAATCTTGTACACTGTTGATGGTTTGTCTTAAAGTGTACCTCAAGTCAAAAAATTCAAAAATATATATTAAAGACCATGACAAATAGATTCCAACAGTTCAATTCCCATCTTCATAGGACATTCCTGAGTTGAGATATAAAATGTTGAAGTTTATTCACTCAAATTAAAATGGTACATTGCACAATAATTTGTGATGTCATTCTTGTACTACTCAAATTACAATCTTTGTATTTCTTTGTTTTTTCGAACTTTACTGCGCCTTGTACCAAGGTGTGATAGTACTCTTACTCTAATGAGGTGATGTAATTAATTAAGCCCTCCTTGTGCCACGTGATATGCAAGCAAACAGGAAGTGTTCAAGGTCATAAAATCAGTTTTTATTTTAAAGGCAAACAAAGCACGTTATGTGAGTTGTACAACAAGAAAGTCACAAATTATTATGCAATCGACCAATTTGTTTTAAGTGAATAAACTTCAACATTTTATATCTCAGCTCAGGAATGTCATATGAAGATGGGAGTTGGACTGTTAGAATTCATTTTTCATTCTCTTAAATATATATTTTTGAATTTTTTGACTTTAGGTACACTTTAATTGTACTCCCGTAGTGTTTATTTTTTGGGGGGTATTCACAATTTTTGGATCTTAGGCCCAGGATGGCCTCTGGGGTTAATTTTGTGCAATATTACAAAATGCTTAAGTCTGCCTTCGAATTATTGTTCAAAGAGTTGGCAGGCTGTAATACCGATGCTTGGTTTATGATCTGTGGATAGTATGCTGGAATTTTAGGTCCAAAACCCCATTTGGACCCTTTTCACTCAGTTATTGGTTCCTTCATAGTGTACAGAAAGATTGGGTCCAAGGCCCAAGATGTAGCCCTGAGGTCCATTTTATTAAATGAAACAGAAATATTTCAAAATGTTTTAGCCTTCTGTCACATTACTGTTAAAAGAGTTGAAAGTCTGTAATAAGAATGCTTGGTTGGTGATCTGTGGATGGTATGCTGGAATTTTAGGTCCAAACTCCCATTTTGGCCCTTTGGCCCTTTTATGAAATTTTGCAAAACGCTCCACCTCCTACAAATTGCCTTTTACAACTTTGATGCTTGTTTATAAAGAGACTGAGTTGTTGGTACCTTCACTACCTACAGGAAGTTTGCATCCAAGGCCCAAGATGGGGCCCTAGGGTCCATTATTTATAAAAAGTCAATAGCTCAAAATTCTAGTTCTTCATGAGTATCTGCTACACTGCTTCAAACTGGTCTGCCTGTAGAAGTAATGTGTGGGTCATATGTCTCTCACTTTGTTCAGGGAGGCAGGTTATAGTTTTCATTATGTTGTCACAGCCCAATTTACTTATTTTCTGCTTGGTTAATTGCTGACAAAACTTTATCTTTTGTAGAAACAGTAAACAGGGGGAATGGTGGATTGAAATGTAATAGCAAATCTTCCTTGAGAATCATCTTTAAGCTGTTACTGTTGTTGACTTTGTCATTTCTGGTCAGTGACAAAGAGTTGTTAAAAGAGTGGAAGGGATCCCTTTGAGCACATTGTGTATCGAGTAAGAGTTATGCATAGTTTGGTTAAAAGTTCATTTGTCTGGTTATTACATATGATGTCACCAAAGTATCAGGCAAGTTGAATTTAACCAAGGTTGCAAATTAAGTTGAACCCCTATGTGATTGGATTGTGTGTTAATTTGATTTGACTTAATGGAATAAAGTGTAGATACATACTCTTACCAAGCATAAGGTACACCCTCCTTGAGCCAACATTAAAGGTTTGAGCTAACTGTGCATTTGATGACCACTTACAGGTATGAAACAGAGCTAAATGTTTAAATTAAATAGCTGACTCTCTTATGTTTGCTATAATGATACTTGGTTAGCATACCCTTCAGAGCAGTCATGGTTCAAGGCCCTTCCAGTTAGAGGGTGTAAGCAGTCTCCACAGGTGGAAAATATCAGAAAGTTTGGGAGTTTTTTGCTTTAAAATCATGGTATTTGGAGGGATATTTAGACATTAGAGGGAAATTAAGCTTGCTACTGTATGTGTCAACTGCCTCCTTGAAAAAATTGTGGAAAATTTAAATTTCTTCCAAGGAAATAAACATTTCTCCCAGCCCTGGCAGTGCTTCCAATGTATTTTGAAACAACAGCTATTATCACAATTCTCTTCCTACTTATTTTGTTTGCCTGCAAAGTATCTGTCAGAATAGTTCAGGGCTAAAATATTGCATGTATGGTAATCCAAGCAATTAATGTAGTAAATGTCACAATTAGCGGAATTAAAAGGGAAAAAAAATTGTTCCTTCTATTTTGTAACATAATATTGCAAAATGATTAACTCAGGACTTTAGTCAGTTAAACTGAGTTGACATTGTTAAAGTGATGCTTGATTCATAATGAGGTTATTGTGTTTTTGATGTTTTGGTTCATCGTCCTCTCAGAGCTCATGGACTATCTTATAGAATCTGATAGAGCATCTGAATTGCATTTGGGTGGTTTGGAGTCTACCCCTGGCTGTGTCATACCAAAGACTTGAGAAACATAACTTGTTAATATTGTAAAAGAAAGTCATGAAAATTGGTAAAATTTCTATTTTAGAGTGCTAATCATTTGTTTGATGTTAATAGTTAGTGCAGGCCATTATCAATGACTGCTAAGACCTGTGTAATTATCTGATACTCTATTCCCTATTGTAGTTTTTAATTCTTTGTACCTTTCTGAGGGCAATAAATTTACACTGAAGATATCCCAGAACATTTTTGTGACACTCTTCAGGTCGCCTTCAGTTTGTAAGAGTATCTGTGCTTATACAGAATGTCTAGTTCAGGTCATTTAAACTAGTACAGAAAGCATGGGGCTCTTTTAAGGTATGAGCTTCTGCACCATATGTGCTCTAGTCGTTTTTGGTGGAGGCCAAAGGTCATTTAGCGTCACCTGAGATCAGAAGGTCAAAACTTTGTAAACAACCCTTACAAAAAAAGGTGTGGCAGTTGGTTCCAAATTCGCAGGTTTTCACAGGTTTTTTCCACGGGTTATCACAGGTTTTTGCATGAAAACCTGTGATTTCCCTTGACATTGATGCAGGTTGATCATTTGTCACAGGTTCGACACAGGTTTGTCACTGGTTTGACACAGGTTTTATGTGCAAAACGTGTGGTGATAAAAACTAGGGGTAACAAAGAATTCTTCCACAAAACCTGTGGCTTGATATTAAAGGCAAGGAAATGTGTGCAAAACCCGTGTCAAACCTGTGAGTAGAAGGTTCCAAAAACGCAGGTTTGTCACCCAAGAACACACATGATTTCCTTTGTTTTTCCACGCGTGATCACACATGGTGCAGACACAGGTTGACGCACCTTTTTTTGTAAGGGAAGCTATCTCAAGAAGGGTAACTGTATTATTGGAGTCTTCTACTTAGCATGTGCATTGCCCATATTTAGTAGATGAATCCTATCATATTTTGGGGGGATCAAAGGTCCTTTGAGGTCATCAGAGGTCCAAAGGTCATAGCATTAAAACCTATAAACATGGTACCTAAAGAAAGGTAACAGAGAGGAATCTCATTCTTAGCAGATGCATTGTCCATATTTTGCATGTGAACCCTATCATTAAATTGGTGGAGGTCAAAGGTTAATTGGGGTCATCAGAGGTCAGAACTCAAAAACTTGTAAACATGATAACAACTGTGAGGGGTCTCATGTGTTTAATATAGCATGTGCATTGTGGTGCATTGCCCATATTGAGAAGGCGACCCGGATTGTTTTTTGTAATTAATGAAACACTGTCAATTTGAAAATGCGTAGAGCTACTTCAGTGGTAGGGAATCACTAAGCCTCTTGGCTTTCTGGTAAATAACTTGGTATGTAGTAGTTACTGTAAGAGATTAAAGTTGTTGAAACTGAAAGCAACACAGAGTAAAGCAGTATCTCTTCAAACTTTATTAGTGTACAAAATTTTCTGCATGTCTCTCAAAGGCCACAGTTGTGTTCTTGTTGATTGTTCAGGGAACATTCAGTCAATGGTAGAATTTGCCAAATATTTGGGAAACTTTAATTGCCCTCCAGGTATTGATGATAACAACGATGATGTCATTTTCATGGGCGAGGTCAAAGCCACACCAGAACAGGTGGCCAAAGCTGAAAAGCTGATGCTGCCTCCTAACTTTTATTTGTATGAACAACGTCCACCTTGTCCAGGTTGCATAGGGTGCAAAGAGGAAGACTTGAAGGCTAAAAAAGAGGGCAACAAACAGTTTGAGGTTGAACAGAAGTCATCATCCCTATTCCCAGAAAAAACTAAGGGTGAGAGCTTACAAATATTCATTTAAATTGAGTAATGATCCTTAACTTTTGTTGGCCCATTATTGTACAGTGACCATGCATTGCAATGTGATAAACTCAAGGTAATGAATACACAGACCCTACTAATACCCCACTCCATCTTACTTTTGAGTTGCGCTATTTAAATGCAAAATTTAATTTTTATCGTTTGAATGAAACACTGTATGAGTGAAGACGATTAAACAGCCGTGGACCAATAGATAGGGGTTGGACAAATGTGAGATTTTGCTGACCAAAAAACGCACAACGATTTAGGAAAAAAGGCAAAAAATGCAACTTTGATTGCCAGAAATGCAGTCACAATATCTTGCTGCTGAACCAGTTATCTGCTTAAGTAGCGGTACTTGTTTATTCATAGTTTCCATGCCAGCACAAAAGTCCTTTTCAGATTTATTTTTGGAATGTTTTCACACACAATCAAAAAACTATTCCTCACAACTCATCCGTCAAAAGGTGAAAATGTAGCTGTGGTACATCTGCACATCGAACTTTATGGAGCATACCTATTTGCTTTGAAAAGGCGTAAATTTACGGTGATATGGAAAATGAAAATAATAATGGAAGTCGGGCCTTGATTCTGTACATAACCTTGCATGCCTGTACTTCCCTACCTGTATACTGTCTGTGTGTGGCAGTGCTAGTACTTCCATGGTCTGTAGGGCTGAAAGTTTTGCAAAGATCCAGTTGCAGTGCCTGATTCATCAAGCAATAGTCTCTCACACCCTCCCAGCAATAGCCTCACACCCTCCCAGCAATAGCCTCACACCCTCCCTTATAATTACGCAGCATCTAGGTAGCATATACTCTCTGTTCGTATATTCACCAGCAGCTCCCTGTATCCACAAATATGAATGTACGTACAGAGGCATGATCAATACAGTGCAGCTAGGCTTTAGTTGCAGTCTCACGTAAATCCAGGTTAGCCGTACGCACTGCATGCTGGCGTACGTGTAAATCGTTGGAACAACGTAATTTTGGGAATTCCCTATACAGTCAACTCAATGGAGAAGTCCCATTGACTGAACTGTGTGTGAAAGTTGGCTGAAACAATGTTCACAAGAACAGCCTGTTGGTAATATTTTCCTTACTTAACCATTTAAAAATCATTTCAAAAAGAATGGAAACAGTTATCTTTCCAAATTTACAAAGCAAATAAGTACATAACATAGAAATGAGATTGTAAAAATCTGGATCGATTTTTTCAGTTGTAATACACACTACGATATTCACTGTTGCTATTGCTGTACCATGGCAGCTCTCTACAACTAGCGCTAGGTGGGCTACCGGGATATGTAAACTAATAATGATAGGCTTAATGGAGAGTAAGGCGATGGCTGATAAGAACTGATAATTCGGCATATGCATGCCATATGTGTACGTGTGATGTGTGATGCATACAGCGTACATGCAAGGGTTTTTACGTTAGTATAAGCTTCTTAAAGACACACACTGTTGTACTGTAGTTTGGTTGGATTTTCTATAACTTGGGCTTAAATATTTTTGTTTTTGGGGGAATGGCGCAATTGTCCAATCCCTATCTGTAGAACAAAGTAGTACTTTCTTTTGGTTTATTCCTTTCACTGGACACACCCTGGCTGCATCCACATTTGTTACTTGCATTAACCTTTATAGTGCATTATGCTCTACTAATGCATGGTCCATCATTGCTTATCCTTTAATTGAAAGCTTTTTGCTGGATACTCTTGAATATACCATTCTGTGTGATTATTGTCATTTGTGAATATTTACTTAACTGATTTCCCCTGACTTAGTTACATTAATCTTTTCAAATGAGAGAAGCTTTTTAGACTTTTATCATCTGAAATGACATAGTAAGGGTTTAGGTGGAGGGTGGAACTTACACATAACCCCCTTTTAAAGGGGTGGAAATATGTGCCATACAAATTAAGCGCTATTTATGATTCCTTGTGAAGCAAAGGAACCTATGCGGTCACCTTGACGTGTGTGTGTATGTGTATGAATGTGACAGATTGGAATGCAAGTTATGTGGTGTGATAACTCAATAACATAGTAATTGATTTTTCATAAACTTGCTGCATACATGTATGTTGTTATGTAAACATGCCCTATTGTTTTTGGTGGTGATCAAAGGTCACTGGGGATCACCAGAGGCCAAAAAGTTCCATTTTTATCATGGTGTCCCTTGTTCAAACTGTGGCATGATTTTAGATAAGGTAGATTGGTAGGAGGTGGAAATATTGTAACATTACCTACAATCATCTGAAAGGGACGAAATGTCAGAAAGAAATGTTTTATTGATATCTCACCTCTGGAAAATTTTAGGGGATGGTGTAATGGTTATTAGCTATGTTCATCTAAGTGAAGTGAATGTGCTGACCTAATTTGGTGCCACTTGACCTCATTTGACCTTTTGACCTTTGTGACTTCTTGTGACCCCTGGATTCATGTTGTTCAGACGAACCAAAAAGGCAATTATACTACCCTCCTATGATGTTTCTAACTTGAGTAATTGACATTTTAGTGACAGGTGAATAGTGCATGTGCATAGATGCATTGGAATGCAAGGTATGTGGTGTCATAACTCAATAAACCAGTAACTTTTGGGGTTGGCAAAATGGAAAGTTGTGTACGTCTGAGTGCCATGCATGTGTTGACCTAATTTGACCCCAGTTGACCTCGTTTGACCTTTTGACCGTTGAAACTTTTTTGTGGTGACTGGATTTGTCTTGTTGAAACAAACTAAGAAGTCAGTTTACATCCCTCCTTCAGTAAGATATTTTTCTAACTTGAGTGGTTGACATTTAAGTGATAGGCTGGTAGTATGTGTTTGCCTGTTATATGCATTAGAGTGCGAGGTTTATGGTGCATTAACTCAAAACCATGTAAAATGATGTAATATAGGGACATCCCATAACTTTGTATTCGTGTAATGTGCACATGCTGACCTACTTTGACCTCTTTAAACCTTTAGGTCTTTTTGCCATTTTAATGATGCCTGTATTTGACTTGCTGAGATGACAAAAAAGGCATGCAGTTGAAAGACTGAATCCTCCTACAATATCCCAAACTCAAGTTAAATGACTTTTTAGTGGAAAAGTCACGCATTTGTGCTTGTATCTCAGGGAAATGGGAGGTTTGTAGTGTGATAACTTGAAAATCCAGTGAGCAATATCTCTCAAACTTGCAAGTAATTTTATGGTCTTGAAATGGAATGTTCCATAATATTTTTGATGAAGGTCAAAGGTCATTGAGATTGAAGGTACCATATCTTTCCTTGCTATTCCCTATACAAAATTATCTTTAAACACAATTGGAACCATGGTGCCCTTGGGCTCTTGTTAATTTCAGGATTCCCTCTACTGAACTCAATAACACCACTCCGCTATGTTTAAGGGCCGGTTGGGCAGGCTCTGCAACTATAGGGCCTACATCCAATCATATTCACAATTTTTTTTAATGGTTGGAAGTGATGACTTGACTCCATTTAACTATAGTCAAGTCTCAAGACTTGTGGAATTTTTAAAACTGGAAAAAGAAGGCATTCACAAGGATTCTTTTTTTGTGTGCTTTAACAGTTTAAGTGTAATAATGTGCTTTTACAAGTTTGACAAATTACAGTGTTGAAATCAACCAGTCTGAAAACTTAGGGAATTTGCAAGAAGCCTATTTCTAACCCACCACCACTGTTTGTTTTTTGGCCCTGCATTGTCTTTGACCCAATCATATCCCTGCCAGAGAATGTAGACCTGAAGACGGGGGATGAGGGACAGGAGGTGGTCTTTAAGGAGAGAGCCAAGCTGTATCGGTATGATAGTGACACTCAAGCATGGAAGGAACATGGCGTTGGAGACATGAAAATTTTGAGAGACCTCGAGACAGGAAAGGTGAGAATATTGATGAGGAGGGAACAAGTTCTTAAGGTGAATAAATAAGTTTCATTAATTTAGAAGAAGATTTGCAACCGAACACATTCAGGGTTTGTTATATCCCAATTCACCTTGCGCAGGAATGATTTTTTTCAGCTGATTGGATAATCATGTTTTTTAGCTCGTAGCCTATCATTGAGTTGCTCTATACACACTCCCAAATTGGGCGTCATTTTGCCTCTAACACCAGCTGTTAGCTCTTGAACTTCCTGATGTCAGTGCTAGTTTTCAATTACAACTTGGCATTTGCATATTAGGAGACAAATGGATGGAAAATAGGTCTACATGAACGAAGCAATAAACAAGATCTTCAACATGAGATAAAGGTTTTACCAAACACAACATTAAAAATAGCAGTGGTCAAATGTAGTATTATTGTGAACAGTTTTTTTTACCATATAAAGTCAAAATTTATTTGAGGTCAAACTTGTGAATGCTTGAGGGAAAACTGTCAAGGAGTGGGGGGGGGGGGGGGCAGCATCTGCAAATCTGTCACCTTTGTGCAGTGGGTCAGAGGGGAATTGGATAGTTACCATTGTGAAAAAGGTGGAACCCATGCATGATTTTTGAAATCCTACTGTTTAATGGGAATTCTTCTTTTATGAGCTTCTGCTCAAATTAGTCATGACATCTCTAGCTATTTCCATTCCTCATGGTTACCCCTGGTATTGCAGAGAATGGATCCCATGTGACATGGTGACAGTCTGTGACATGGAATTCTGTAACATTTTGAGAATTTTGTGACTGTGAGAATTTTGTGACTGTTTGTGTCAAATTGTTTTGTAAAATGCACTGTGCAGCAACATTTTTACACATCTTCAAAACTCATCTTACATGTAGGCCTAGTGTAATTTACTGGGCCTCATTAGCTGTCAGTGTTGATGGGTTTACATTGATTTTCTGCTGCATCAAGCAGTGGTTCCATTTTTTTAACATAGTGAAATTATTGAATTCATCGTGGTCACTGATAAATATTGTGTCTCGCATTTGTGACAAATGCAAAGTTGATGTTACTTAGCAGGGTTTAAAATAAGACTTTAGCCTTTAGAGGCCAATCAGGCACTAGCTCATGAAATTTTCTTGTAACTTTATAGTATACAGTACCAAATGCACAGGCTGTGCAGTGCATTGGAGAGGTTCATGTACATACTGTTCAATTAGACTTGAATTATTTGTAAGCCAACCAGGCCCCTTTTCCTGTAAAATGTATGGCCTGATGAAACTTCTAGGGTCATGGCCCAAGGGCCCCTGTTACTTAGTCCCCTGCTTAGATACACAAAAATTACAAAATTGCTGTGACAACTGAGTCTCCCCTGTGACATATTGAAAATTTTGAGGTGTGACAAATAGTCACAAACTGTGGCTTGCTATAAAACATGAATACATTCTCTGGTATTGTCCAAAGTCTTTCATGCATTTTTTTTTAGGTTTCCTCAAACAAGATCATGGACCATTGGCCTTCTGAAATTGCTTGTAATGCTCATTTTTACATTTGTCCAAAAAGTTGTAGGCTGTGAAATGTTTTTAATTCAGGTCAGCTAATTAAGTGTTTCTTTGTTTTGTTTATTTATATTTTTAGGTTTGTGCCAACCACTGGCTTACTCTTGACATGCAGTTATTACCAATGAGCGCCTCAGACCATGCCTTTGTCTGGAATGCCATAGACTTTGCTGAAGGGGAAGAATGCCATGAAAGGTTTGCTGTAAAATTTAAAACACCTGAATTGGCAGCTGGATTCAAGAAAGCCTTTGATGAGATGAAGAAGGGAGCTGAACCAAAGGTAGCACCAGCAGAAGAGAAACCAGTCGAAAAAGTTGAGGATGTAAAATCTGCTGCATCTTCCGTAGAGGATGATTCAGGATATAGATTCCATCAGGCTGACCCGGTTGTAGCACACCCTGAGGAGGGAGAAGAAGATGAAGACTATGATGGTGAATATGATGGAGAGGAGGATGGCTATGGAGATGAAGAAGACTATTATGAAGATGACGATGATGAGTATGAAAACTATGAGGACGATGAGGAGGGGGAGGAGGAGGAGGAATATGTTGGAAAGGAGGCACCCCCCAAAGAGGTAGGGTAACCATTTCTCTTATATTTTTTGTTTGGGTTAATTTGTTTTTTTTTCTATGATTTTTTCTTAGACTTACCTGTAAGTCATGATTGCTTGATTAAATACATGATTTAAATCATGATTTTTTTTTAAAGAAGAATAAAGAAGTCACCTACCTTGCTGTTTATCCTGGTCATGGTCTCTAAAGTTATTTAAAGTATGGCAGTGTTTTCTTTTCAAGAAATAACTTTTGCACGGATGAAAATTTAGTCATTTCTTCCTGAAGAATAATTTCTTCAACCAAACTGCCAAAAATTCAAAAGATTCAACTTTCATGATTCTTCTTAGTACATAAGATTCAAATAGATGAAGCTGTTACTGGTATGTATTGATGATACAAAGTGGTGTAATGGTGAATAATGCCATTTCCTTTGTATGTTGTGTTGATGCATTGTATATGCAATATTTTTCATTGATTTTACTATTAATACGAATATCCAATAATGTTACAAACGTTAAAAATACAGTACTGATAGTCAACATTCTTATTTATTTAAGACCTAAAAGAAGTATTACAGTGTATTTGATTGTTCTCCGGAACCTACTGCCGTAGTGCATGATGCTCAGCACAAGCAGTGGAGTAGGGAAAACAAGCCAAAGAGCCACAACTGGAAAAAAAGTCCGTGGCTGGCTTGACTTGAACCAATAGGTTGGAAACTGGGCCATAAAACTCTTAATATAAACCTTTTTAGCCATTTTCTCTGACAGGGCTGCTGGCAGCCCCTCAAAATCCCATGTGGAGAACATTACGCTCTTGCATAACTGTATAGTGAAATTCAGGGCTTTAGTCGTTAGATTTTCCAGGTGTGCATAAATCACACTCCTCAGGAAATTAAGGAGTTTGGTTTTGTAGGTGTGATGTTTTCTGAATCTGTAAATATATGAGCTCCCATCTTCTTCTTCTTGTGGAAGACTCCTCACAGTGATGTGAAGGGAGTGGTTGTGTATTATTGCAATGACATGCCTCAAAATTAAAGGCCTGGAAATTGGGTAAATACCATTAGATGAGTATGTACATCAAAAGAGAAGTACATATTCAACACCTAGAAATGAAGATAAAATAGAAACTGCTTTGCGAGAGTGAGACTTGCATTCACTGACAAAACAAGAAATTTTAAGTACCAGGCTGACAGGCACAAGTTTTCAGCATGTTAAACTCACATAGCCGACTGCTATGATTTTGCAGTTTGTATACCATTTTAGAATTGCATGAAGATCCATGGTAAAGACATTCATTCAGGGATTTCACCAGAAACATACAAAAAAGGGGGTGCATTGATTGCTGCTAAACCTCTAGTCTAACTCGATTCTGTCCAAGGATAATGTTATAAATGGATTCCGGGGGACAAAAGCTTGCTTCAAGGGCCCTGTAAGGTGCAATTTGAAGGAGTTTAAAGGCCATTTATTTGTGTTAGTCTAGACATTGCTAAAAAAGTGTCCTAGCTTTAGAAAAGAAACAAAGATATTGGCAATTTTTAAATTTTATGGAAATGAAAAGAGGGGGATTTTACCCACCTTCGTTTGGAAACTTTTGGAAAAAGGGGGGAGTGCAAATCCCCTCTTTCCCCCCTTTGCCGAAATACTGGCATTAGTATGACAGTAATGATAAAATATCCACTTCTCCCAGTTAACCAGAAGTCCAAAAAGCCTCAGATTGGATTACATTGGTAATGATCATGTAGATCCCCATGCCTCTTCTTGATCCATTGCTGGTAGACTGTCTCTAGTCTACATGGGGCCCCTGATTAGTTGAATACTAATTGATCTGGCACATACATTATGACATTCCTTTAAATCTGGTCATGAAAATGTGTACAAATGTTTTCATCTATTCTTTTCACTGTACTAACTGGTTGCAAGGACTTGGATTCTTCATGAAAAACACTAAGAGGAGTAGTTGCCATATAAAGCAGTATGTGGAAAATGGACATACATGTGCCATTATTTTGTTCATTGATATTAAAGTTTCTGTAGTTAGTTTGAAATGATCACTTTTGAAGGGATTTCCCCTAAAAGGAAGTCACATCTTATTGTACTCATTGAGAGTGTATGGTCTTAATCAGCTGTACCTTTCATCCTCAGCCTAGTTTGTCAGAAATGTTTAAACCCGCATCAGGATCCTGGGATTGTGATATCTGCATGGTGAACAACCCTGCTGATAAAACTCAGTGTTTGGCCTGTAGCACTCCTAAACCAGGGACTTCTCAACCATCAGAGGGAGCTTCAAATGACACCCAGGGAACAACGTCAGGGATGGGAATGGTATGTTCCTTTTTTACGAGCGAATGTGAAGTAAAGCAGCTGCTTTGTGGACTTATTACATTGTTTTCTTTGTGTGCTTTGTTGGTTTTGTTAATTTGTTAGTGTTTGTAAATTAAAAGGGGTTAACCATGAATACAGATAATTTATTTAAGGATGTCTCTGGTTTCATTACACATTGAGGCATATTACTTGATGGATATTTCAATTACATGGTTCCTGCAAGGACTGTATGGGGTTCTCAGAAGCCCTTTCTATAGTTTTTGTCAACTGCCGTTCTTTATGACATGGTCGCTACCCTTCTTTTATTACAGTTTGAAACATCCGAGCAATCAGTTGACATTAAAGTTTAGGTGTGGTAATAAGAAAAACATTTTTTTTTTTTTTTTTATCCTCCATGCCTGTACTGAATTTTGAATTTCCTTATTTTATAATATTTACCATCGTGCTTAAAGATTGGCTGTATGACTAATATTTACATGATATTGCGTTATATAGCTCAAACAATGCAAGAACTGTTTACAAAAAGTCAATAAATACCCACAATCGAATAAAGGTGTTTTAACAGTGGGCTGCATATCACAATACATAATAATTCATATAAGAAAAACATTGAAGGGGTGATTTCTTTTCATAATCAGGCAACTTACAACTGAAACAAGAGAGACAAAATAAAGTTATATTTTATTTTGTTCAGAATTGAAGACCGTCACAGAGGGTTAGGAATAGAGAACGGATAAGATAACACAGTCTCCCTGATGCGAAAATCGCGCAATATTAGCTGCATAGTTTTCTTCTGAAGTAGACGTTTCAACTAAAACATAAATCGCCCTTACCAATAGGCATTTGCTTTGCCGGTGACCACATGATCAGGCCAACATGATACAGTTGACGACATCAAATGCTACGGTGGCTTAAAAAGGCCATTTCTAGATTTTGATGTGTTTCAGTGGAAAGTCAGATATGTGCCATGCCCAGGGCTATGCATATTACCACATTTAAATAACTTAGTTAACCTCAACCCAAGTTTTTTTGTTGTGTTTGGTGTTTTGTTTTGTAAATATTCTCACATTAAATTTTTTTATTGGTGGATGTACTTAATGAAAAGGTCGCTACTATGTGGCATGGCATTATAAGATTGAGCAATCTTGTAAGACAAATTTAAAATGGTTCCTTTGAGCAACCATACTGTAAGGGAAAAGACCTACTAGCTGTGTACTTATCCAACTGAAGAAAGAGGAGGCAGGTGAGAAATTTGATAATGTTTATTTTGTTGAAATTTATTAGTAGGAATGGGGTGAGAGATCTCAGATGAGGGAGGAGAAAAATAACATTATCTCTCTCTAACCTTACTCTCCATTTAGCCAAGATGATAGCTAAGTTACATCCCTTCTGATCTGGAAGTATATGCTTGCTTTGTTGATGACCATGCAATGTTTTCACATAAGAGTGATCCGGTTAAACTGCTGAGCTGTAATAAGCACTGCCATCGAACAATACTGAGAACTTTAAGCAAGTTAAAAAACAAACTGAAATTGTCATTTGTGATGAAATTTTGATATTTTGAACTTACAATGATAAGCGAAACCAATGCAATCATGAAGGCGTGCGTGTGTATGTTATGTATGTATAGGTGTGTGAGGGGGTGTGTGTATGTGTGTGTGTTTGTGACACTTTGCTTGTTAACACGATATCTCAAGATAGGAATGTGTGACAGTTTTCAAACTTGGTACATAGATGTGCCATATTGAGAGGAAGAACCCTATTGTTTTTGGCAGAGGTCAAAGGTCACCTGGGGTCATCAGGGGTCAAAGTCTGAAAATCTTGTTAACACAATATCTAAAGATAGGAAACTTGGATAGATTTCATATGTGGTAAGTGGATACGTTTTAGTCAGTAGATGGTTCATATTGTTTTGGGGGTAGGTCAAAGGTCATCTGGAGTCACCAGGGGTCAACGTCTGAAAATCTTCTTAACACGATATCTCATGGTAGAAAGCTTGAATAGATGTCATATGAAGTATGTGGATGTGTTATGGTCAGGAGGTGGTCCCTATTGTTTTTGGTGGAGGACAAGGTCATCTGGTCAAAGTATGAAAACCTTGTTAATGCTTTATCTCAAGGTAGGAAACTTGGATAGATTTCATATTTCGTATGTGGATGCATCATAGTCAGTAAATGATCCCTATTGCTTTTGGTGGAGATCAAAGGTCATCTGGGGTCACAAGGGGTCAAAGACTGAAAACCTTTTTGATGTGATATCTCAGGTTAAGTAGCTTTGATAGATTTCATATTTGTTACGTGGATGGGTTATGGTCAGGAAATGGTGCGTAATGTTTTTGATGGAGGTCAAAGGTCATGTGGGGTCACTGCTGGTCCAAGTCTGAAAATCCTGCTTATGCAATTTCTCAAGATAGGAAACTTGGATAGATTTCATATTTGGGTATGTGGATGCATTGTGGTTAGAAGATGGTCCCCATAGTTTTTGGCAGAGATGAAAGGTCATCTATGGTCTCCAGGGGTCAAAGCCTGGAAACCTTTTTAAATGTGATCTTTCAAGATAGCTGTTTGTCCATTTGTCTGTCTGTCTGTTTGTCATTCTAGCTATGTAAGGCTTTTATGGAGGTCAAAAGGTCATCTGGAATGACAAAATTATTTTTTGAACATGCTAGTATAACATTTGAATGAGAAGATAATGGTGCATGATGGCACTCTTTGAAACAGAACATTTATGTATCATCGAAACCTCAGTGCATTTTTGCATTCTGGTTTAATTTAATGTTTGCTAATGAAAGAGATCAAAATACTGTAGGAAAGGAGTCGTGTAATTATGGCTGGTGTTGTTAATCACTAGGTTAACTGTTTGAGCTCAATTTTAATGGACTGGTAGTCCCACAGTGAAGTGCCATTGAATTGAATCAAAGTACAGGGTGTGTTACCATCCTTCTTACAGTGCAAACCCAGAGCAAGAGCTACTGGTAGAGGGTAGAGAGGTCACACCAATATAATGTAGGAGTTTCACCAGGTGCAAAATCAATTTTTATCTTTTAGTGCAGAACATTTTCATGTGCCAGATTGTTTTCTTGTTGGGGAGAGGGGGGGGGGTGAAACAACCCTCCGTAATGTCGCAGTGGTATGTAGAATAACCTCACCACACTATGTGCGTGTGGGATGCATGCGGAAAGTCGATTGAGGTGTGTGTGTTGGCCTGATATTGCATGACCACAGCTGGTAACAAAATGTTAACCTCAGGGTTTAAAATAATTTTCATAATATTTTTTCACAAAATATGTTATAATATTTTGCATTGTAACATTTAAATGCTGTTACATACTGTGCCATATCTGTAGTGAATCTTTCAATCATGAGGCTTTCCATACAGGACCTTCCCCACTGAAGCCATGTACTGCTACACTCCTTCAGTGTAAGTACACACAATTGACAGAACTGAGAGTGTGAATGAATAAATGGAGTGCTCCACCCTTTCTTCAATATACCATCAGTATTCCAATTTGAATTTTTGCCATTTGCCATGCAGACAACAAACCTTATGTGTCCCACCCTGTGGTATGCATTCCTGAATCAGATCAGTAGGCCTTCAGTACATGACCATATGCATGTAGTACAGTACTGGATTTAGGTCTCCATAATAGCTGTACAGGGTTATCAGGTTACCAGGGTTAAACAAATGTCATCATTGAAGGCAGGGTGTGGGGTTTTGTCTTGAAAACATTTTCTTGAAAGTGTAAGGTCTACAGGACATCCTATGAAACCAGTCCTCTTTTTATGGTTTAATTTAGTCATGGAGACATGGTAATGGAGTACCAGTCCTTCGCAGTTGCAAAAAGGAGCAGGTGGGGATGGGAGTGGGGATTGAACATATGTATTTTTTACAGAGGATGCTTAGACCCCATACAGGCACACTGTTTGGTCATTGCTGATGTTCATTCAGTCAAGGAGACTGCAGAAAACTGTCACATCAATGTTGTCCTGTCAGCGACGTTTTGGAATGTCCCGACCGTGACACCAATTTTTTCTTAATTGTCAATTTTCTGGTCTAAGGAGTAGTCCCTTTAAATTTGCATTATTGCTTTTCAATTGGAAAGAGGACCCTCGATGAAACTTGCATACAAACCCACGGAAGCCTCCCAACATTCAGAGGGATTTCAGTTTTATGTAAACTCTGAAATTTCCATGTCCACTTTCTGTCCCGTCCATGACACACACTAAGGAGGCTATAATTACATGAATTAATGTCACTATTTAAATGGAGACAGCTGATGTTTATTTCAGGAATGCTGATTCTGAAAAA
Source organism: Holothuria scabra (assembly GCA_037179385.1). NCBI lineage: Eukaryota > Metazoa > Echinodermata > Holothuroidea > Aspidochirotida > Holothuriidae > Holothuria > Holothuria scabra. Next base: position 45,618,822 of record CM074190.1, read on the forward strand.
AATGTATTACACAGTCATTCATCTACTAAGTATGATTAATGTTTTAATTGTGCAAAATGTCCTGTCCACAACAGAGAAACACTGAGGAATTCCCCATATTCCAAAGTTGGAAAAAGCTTGGTGTCCCAATTTCTTCATTTTTTTTAATAATTACTGCATTATTACTCACAAAAGCAAAAGAAGAGAAAGTAATACTTTGCAACACCTCCAAACAGGACCAAAAACCTTGTATAAGTTTCTCTTCATCTGTAATGCTGATTGGTAAGTTCACTGGTATTGATATGGTCGTACAGTCCACCGTTACAAACAGCAGATCTGAAGGCCCTTCCAGTTACGTGCATAAAGGTGCTCACAAACTTACTTTGTAGTCATGGCAGAAAGTGGCAACTTGCAAAAAGTTGTGCGTGTTGAAATTTGTAATTGGTCATTCCATACAAAATATCCCAAATATGCTGCTGCAAATCAAGTCTAGCTTTGGGAAGTTGATCAGGATGTGAGGATTACTTGTTTTCTGTTTATCATTGCTACAAATACCAATTGTAAAAAGATGGCCACCACTCGAGCCGCTGTACAGGCCTGTTATTAATCCATCAGATTTCAATTTGTTGTCAAAGAACCTCATCAGTCCTTTAAATTTTTATGCAGTATTATCTCCAGCATGATGGACTCAGTCTGAAAAGACTTCATGAAGTCATAGGGCACAGGCTACAACTCTTTTCTACAGTAACTCACTGCATGAAGTAGTGCAACAGATTCAGTCTACCCTGTATCTACTCCTTTCAATCCCCACACGTTTTCCTATCTGATCCTGTTTTTTCTTTGTTGAGACTTTTGCCCCATGTGAAGATCTGTTTCCTTTACAAACAAGATTATTGTGACAGTTCTGGATCTTCCCCTCCACCCCTTCCTCAGTATCAATAGCTACAGGTAAGGGTTTGCTTTTTTTTCTGCAATGGATAATTTACAGTCACCCTTCCAGCGGTCATTGAAAACATTTCCCATGGTCATTGAAAACCTGGAAAAGTGAAAAATTTGAAAATTATTTCAAGACCTGAATAAAGTTTTGAAATTTGGGGAAATCTGAAAATTCATAGAAAGGTCATGGACATTTGGTTTCAATTTTTACACTGAAATGTTTAAAGTGCATTCCTACTTGTGACTTCAAAATTTGATGTTGTCTTCAGGTCAAATTTTGTCAAGGTGTTTTTAAAATATCAAGAGAAAGTTAGTTAATAGTTAGATGGAGTTTTACAGTCCAGTTTCCAACCTATTGGTTTAAAGGGAAAGTTTGACCAAAAATTTAATTTTGACATGTGAAAGAAGAACCAAATCTACTCAGTGTTATGAAATTTCCATTCAAATCGCACATGTATTTCTCGAGATATCAACAAATGAAGTTACTAGATTTGTGTTCCAAAAGGAGCTTGAGGGCAGCAGAGATTATATCACTTCCTCACATTGACAAGGAATACTTTGTTTCCTCTTGTTTCTCAGACTGTTGTGTAGACCTTGACATTAAAAGGATAGGACCTCCCTCATGGAGATTGCAAAGTCTGAATAGTTCTCATGCCACTAATGCAAGCACATTTTGATTATATGGGTCTGTTGAGGAGAAAATAAGCTGTAAAGTTTAAAGAAAAACAAAAGACTGTCCATTAATGTGGGGATGTGATGTCATTTATGCTTGCTTCAAGTTCACTGTTTGTTGAAAATGTGACAACTTTACTTGCTCATATCTTGAGAACCACACATCAGATTTCAATGCAAATTTCACTAAAATGCTTAGAATAAGTACCCCTCTAACATATCAAAACTTGATATGACCTTAAACCCTTCTTTTAACTTGAGCTGGCCTCAGCCTTTTTCCAGTTGTGGTTCACTGGCTTGTTTTCCCTACTCTATTGCTTATGTGGAGCATCACACACAATGGCAGTAGGTTCCTTTTTTAGAGTCTTTGGTATGACTCAACCTGGAAAGCCAAACCCTGACCTTCCGCGTCAGAGGCTGATGCTCTACCGTTAGACCAAACGGAGAAAGGTCGTGGATGGGAGATTTATGTTTGGTACTACTGTAGGAAAGTCTTGGAAATGTTATATAAATTGATTCATCAGAATGTGCTGAAGATCCTGGTCAGTTTCAAAACATAACATTGAGCTGAATTGTGCAATTTGTTTTGGGTAATTTTAGCAAGTATGTATATTCTAAATGGTTCCAAAGTAATGACATACTGTTGTCAGGAAATCATACCTACCTTTGTCCTGTTAGTATCAACATTGGTTCCCATCAACCAATAAGAATAACACTGTTCAAGACCATCAAACCCCAGTGTTTTGCCAAGCAGTACATGTTAAATCTCCCCCCACCACACCCCACCACCACTCACCAAATTTTATCAGAATTCACTTTTTTTCTAAAAAAGTAGCACCTGTCATTGTTGGACATGACATTTTTTGCATGCACAATTTTGAAAAAAGGTCTCTGTGTGCTGGTCAACACAAAGTTTTTCTTTGTTTTGCCAAAATACAAATCGAACTAGGAAAAACTTTCAGTCAGAAAGTGGATCCTAGTTGTACTTACCTAAATTTTAACATTATTTTCACTAACATTGTTTTAATCTTTTATTCACTAGTATTTCAAATATTAGCAAAATAAGAAACAGACATTTTGGGATCCCCCACTATTTCAATATCTGTTCTTCTTATTGGCTATATTAACACTTTTTTAAAACTGCTTTGTGATTGGTTAACCAGACTAATTTTCCTCTCCAGCTTACATTGTAACTGGAATACAACACTGAATTTGCTGCCAACTACAAAATTAAAATAAATGTGTAACAATAAGCTAGCCAACATATTATTTTGTTTTATTCTCATTACAGTCTGGTGGAGCCTTTTCTCTGGGCAATATCAAGTTTCCTAGTTTCTCATCCAGCCCTTCAGCCTTCAGTGCTGGGAGTGATTTTGGGAGTAGTGGATCCACTAAATCTACACCTGCTACCTTCTCATTTGGCCAAACAACCTCTCAATCATCAAACACAACACCATCTAGCAGTGCAGGGTTCTCTCTTCCTGGAGGCTTTACATTTGCCCAACCAAAACCTGAAACCACCCAAAGGTCCAATTCTGGTTTCAAGATGCCTGCAGCATCATCACCCTTCTCTTTTACTGCGCCTGCACTACATAACTCTGAAACACAGAAACCTAGTTCATGGTTCTCCTTTGGTACTTCCCTTGGAAGTGTCCCTCCAACCTTGCAGGCTTCAAATACGCCATTTTCTTCAACATCCACTCAACCAGGAGCATCTCAAGTCACTCCGATTTTCGGCCCCACCCAAGAAAAAAGTTTTGCATCTGCTTTCAAAGGATTTGAGTTTGTTGGGAAGACATCAGAACCAAAACCTGAACAGAAAGATTTGGTGAAAAATCAAGAAGAATTTAGTTTCAGCCTAAATGTTGACAATGTGGTATCTTCTCCACTAAAATCAGGATCAAAATCACTCGTGAAATCCCCAAGGTTGAATAAATCTGGAGAGTATTATCAAGAAGAGAGGGATGATATCTACTTTGAGCCTGTGGTAACATTACCAGAAAACTACAAATTAGAGACTGGAGAAGAAAATGAAGGAGTGAAATTTAGTCAGCGAGCTAAATTATATCGCTTTGATGTAGAGGGTTCACAGTGGAAGGAAAGAGGTGTGGGTGATATCAAAGTGTTGTACAACCCAGAGACAAAACACCACAGGATTGTTATGAGGAGGGATCAGGTATGTGTAGTATATATACTGGTATCTGTCAAAAATGTGCAAAACACCCTTTTGGATTGGAGTACCTTTCTTGGTAGGTGTATATAATCTTAGAAATACAGACTCAGTATAGGCTCGCTTATCTACCCACAGATGGATCCTGTGAGTCAGATTACGTCACTCATCATTGGGTACATCAGTTTGTATATTGTTTATTGTTTTGATTAAATGCACTGTGGATGCTACTGACAACCACAAAATCCAACATCAGAAGGGTCCTGATTTGGTCAATAGGGGAGGGGGGGCTTTAGCCCTCCTCCCAAAATTTTGCAACCCCCCCCCCCAAATTGGACAAATGCTATGCGCCTTCCAAAGGGTGATGCTCCACTTAGGTAGTAAAACGTGAATTAGCCTCCCCCCCCCCCCCAAAAGAAAAAAAAAAATAATGTCTGCAGAACCGCCCCTGGCATGAAATTGAAAATTAAATTCACACAAATTGTTTCGTTATGTTACATTGTCAACAGACAGCTTTTATGGGATCTAGTGTCTAATAAAAGATGTCTATTTATGTGATGTCATGAGGAAAAATCAGTTCACATTTTCTTTCCATAAAAATTTGTTGCAAATCACATATTTAGACTAGCTGGCAATTTTTTGGTGGTTTCCGACCAGAGGTGGAGAAGATTTTTGTAAAACTCATAAAAATTGGATCAGAATCTGAATTGAATTTGTTGTAGTGTGACCGCAACTTTACTCCTTTTTCATTACTTTCAGGTCTTGAAAGTTTGTGCCAACCATTACATCACTCAACATGTCAACCTGCAGCCCAGTGCAGGTTCTGAGAGGTCCTGGGTGTGGCAGGCTATGGACATATCTGATGGGGAGCCCCAGAATGAACAGTTAGCTGTCAGGTTTAAGACAGAAGATGCAGCCAAAGAGTTTAAAGAGGTGGTAGATGAGGCAAAAAAGAATATACCAGAGACTTCTGAGAAAGCTGAACAATCTACAAAGGAACAAAAGAAGAATTAAATTGGTAAATATTTCATTATTGGATTTTGTTGTATTTGAAAATATTTTTAGTTCAAAGTGTACACAAAGGGTAAAGTTTCTGAAATATATTTTACAAAACATAAAAGATGATCAAAGTGATTCACTTCCCATCTTCAATGGACATATTCTTGAACAGATGTATGGAATATTGGAGCTATTGACACAAGTTAAAATGGTAGATTGCCCTATATTTCATGTGATGTTAATTCTTGTACAGCTCAAAGTACTATCTTTATTTTTGTAGGTGTAGAATTTCACCACACCTTGTATAAAAATCTGTTTAAATAATTTCTTATATTTTAGTTAAGAAGGAATTGGCTTGTATTGCCCTCTCTTTCCAACATGATTTGCAAGAAAACCCATAGCAGAATAAGAAATAAGGGGCAGAAAGTATAGCTGTAAAGCTAGATGATTTTTCACTAACTCTCATCCCCTCCCCCACCCACATTGACTACAAGAGCTGCAGGGTAGCCAGGATTGAGAGTGCAGTGTATCAAATTCAATGGTAAATTTATAAATTTATTCTTGCTTTAACCATGGAAGTATTAGGTAGTAGATTTATGTAGCATCATGCTGTAGTCTTGAAATTTGGGAGTTGGTGAATATGATCCATCTTTTAATTTCTAATACATGTTACCTTGAAATTAGAGTGTACAAATATTCTTGAAATGAGTGATTCTAAATGCCAGTGATATTTTATATTGTGCATTACATAATTAAGAAGTATTTTTTCATTTCAGTTTGTTTGATGTAAAGTACAAAAGTGTTATCAAAAGTTCTCTTCATAAGGTTTACAAATTCATTGTACTGTCTATGAATTGTTAAATTTTTTATCAAAATTTGTAAAAGCAAAGAAAAAAATCTCCAGTGGTTAATTATTGGCATGTCAAATAAGGAAAATAGCTTTAGTCAGTGTTAAACCACACACTCAGCCTTGCCAATGAACACTGGCAATAGCTTCATATCACAGACTTATATACATGGACAGAGCATGTAACGTGTACGTCCTATCTGTATATGGTCGTCACCGACTGGGACAAAAAGGCGCACCAAGATGGCCAGGCCGTGAAGCAATAAATCGTCTGATTTTGCGAAGACTCTGTTATATTTTCCACAAAAGTTAAACGTGAACGGAAAAAAATCTCATATTTCTGCATTAGGTGAAGTGATTTTGACCTTACCATGCCATATTTAAAAAATATTTCAACTTTCTTGCAAAATATTGGGATATACTTGAGCAAGTCCAAACTTTCATACAAAACCATAGCAGACAGCCATCTTGGTGCACTCTTTCTCACATTACAGTAGAGACAATGTACCGTGCAGTATGCTCTGTTCATGTATAGGAAGTCTGTGCTTCATATCTACAACAACAGTACGTGCTACAAGAGATTCATGGAAGTTACAACATTTGGATTAGCCAAGAGCTGGAGAAGAAAATTGGTTCCTGATATTTTTGGAAACATTCGCCCTCTCTGCCTGATTACATCTTATCACCTCAGATAGGAAATAAAGTACACCACACACACTTTATATAGTTAAGTGTCACATCTGATTAATTTATTGAAGATATAAAAATTCAGAGAAAATTTTGTAGCTATTAACAGGCTACTTTATAGGTATGTGTTATCTGCTTTTTGAGCAGTGTTAACACACTGAAAGCACAGATCACTTGACGGCACAGATCACATAACAAACCCAGATACCAGTAAAACCCCACGTTTCCTTTTATCAACTGATGTCTGTTTGTTGCATTTTTAAGGAGCAACATCACATCATGGTGATAGAAATTGTGTCTTTGTAAAAATGAAATCTTGAAAGAAATCTAATGGGGTGACTCAATGTGACTAATCTATCATTGTGTGTCCATAAATTCTAGTTGAGAGTACAGATTTTCAGTACAACATATTTTATGCAATATTTCCCTCTAATAAAGTCCACTGTGTGTTTTTCCATGTACATGAAGACCAACATAGGGTAGATGAGAAGTCATCCAAACCAGCTGATGAAGAGACTCCTACAGAGGAGGAGAAGGAGAAAGATTCCAGCAGAGAAATCATATTCTCAGCTCCAGCAGATTTATCATATGCAAATGAAAACAAAGACTGGGAACTGAGGGGAAAGGGACAGTTTCAGATTCTTTTTGACAAAGACACCAAAATCTACTCGGTAGAGATGAAAAAATATAAAGACAATTCATTGTGTGCCAAACATCTGATAACTAAAGGGATCCAGTTGATTCCGGTAAGAGGACAGGATAGATCGTACACATGGTCAGCCATGGATTCTTCTGACAAAGAGGATTCTCCAGTGCCTATGGTATTTGCTGTGAGATTTAAGGATAGAGGAACTGCACATTGTTTTCAAGAGAAGTTTCAGAAGGCTCAGACATCAGTAGTTGTTGCATCCCCAGGTATAAAGTTTAAAAAATAAGAAAAGATTAACACCACAGGTTGAACAGGGAAACAAATAAAAAAAAATGACAATAAATTTGTCAAATCTTTAATATCAATCAGGGCATTTGATAAAAGGAAAATCGAAATTAACTTATTTTTTTTTGTTACTTCTTGACAAAGAGTTGCAATTATATTTCTCACTGGTTGACAAGTTACCCAAATTCATCAAATTTTATGTGGGGTAGAGAGGCTCTCTTGAAATAGCCATTTGCCCAATTGCACAGTGGCATTAGCTAGGTGGGGGTCAGACCAGCAATATAAATCCATATGGAAATAAAATCTTGGAGTCACCCTGACTTTAATTATTGCAGTAGACTGTCCAGTCCCAGGATTGGCTCTTGAGAATCATGTAACAATGTTTTATCTTTTCATTTGTGAAATTTACTAGGAGTGGCTGTTTGGTTTACCTTGAATATGCAATAATGAAGTCATAAAATTTTATGAAGAATTCCTTTAAGAGAAAAGAGAAAAAAATGTGATGTTTGTTTAAATGTTGCTTCCAACTTGAAATAAGGAATTGGGTGTCTACTCTTGCCCTTTAAACTGTACTATATACAGGTGGTAGAACCATTCACAGGCAGCTGTTTGTTTATACTTCTCTCTAATATCATTTAGAGTTTGTAAATGTTGGAAAAGAAGGTGTGTCAATTACTTTGTTCCTTATTTTTGTACATATTATGCCAATAATCTTTCCTGTACATCTTGCCTTTTAGATTTAAATGATTATTGTCAGTACTAAGAGTGATATATGCATAACATTTTTTTCTGGAATGATGTATAGAAACCTTTATTATTACATTCCATGGTAGTAACTGAAATATGTGAATTTTCAAAATTTGCAGGTCTTGATTTACTAAAATGTAAGCAATAAGTTTGATTTATGTTTTTATATTAACTTTTGTTCTAATAGTGACATTTGTGGTAAGTTTTTGTAGGCTCCTAGTAAATATTACTGCTGCATTGTGTTTAAAAATTAAACACTAATTAATTAAGACTAATGAAACATTAGTAAGATGCTGATTTCAGTGTGCTCTCTGCACATACTTTTCCCACGTCCTTGGCTCTAGGTGATCACATTCTCCATGTCATGTTTTAATCCGCATGAACTGAGTGTGTTAACAACTGGTGCCCTTGTAAATGATCGAGGTTATATATGCTTAGGCCTAAAGACTTGCAGGACTAATGTAGTTCTTTAGGTTACTGTATTTTATGGAATGTGAAGCCTAAGTACATGTTGATTGCTGAGCTTTAGGGTGTTTTATGAAAAATAAAAATATGTGACAGAGAAAAGGGCTGAACTTGATGGACCCAACTTGTTTGAATAACTGTGGCTGGATGATAAAATAGCATTATAGAAGGATGACTGTGTGCATCTAATAATACGGCGATATGTATGCAGTCTTTCTTGCAATAAAGGAGAAGGGTTATTTATGGTGAAACCCATATGTTTGGAAAATAGATTTCTTAATGTACCAGTTGTTTTTCAGTGCTGATCATTTATCTTTGTCCTCAACATTTCAACAAGAGGGAATTTGACAAATGGCAAAGAGATGGCAAAATATTGCCGAGTAAATTATAAAAGAAATAGTACTTTTATGTGCAGGTGAAAGGTCAGTAACATCTAGAACAGTAACAAAGTTATTGAAAATTCTTGATCTGTAAAGTCTTTATCTAATGATCTCCCCTTGAGGGGTAGCTTTTTGCCTAAAATAATGCAAAGGAGGGTGAAAATGAAGATTGGTAAATGAGTTACCAGAATAAAGTTTACTGTAGATGAAGTCATTGGGAAGTCTTACAAAGACAATTTCAGTTTGTCAATAATTGTGGCAGTATAGAGGCTTTGCAGTTAAGTCACAGATCCGCCATACAAGAGGGCAATCGATTGTGCCAAGTACACATGGCTTTTGGCTGAATGCACTGCACAGTGTGCACTGTGATATACACAGTTTGTACACATTCATTGGGCAAGCTTGTACGGTGTGGTCTGCTGCATAGTTACATGTACTTCAACATGGCAGCAAGGGAAAATTATGACGTCATATGAAAAGCCTCTGTTGTAAACTTAACAGGAAATTTACAGGGGCAGAGAAAAAAATAGAGCGAATCATTAAAGGGGAAGTTTAAGGCTAGCAAAAATTTAATTTTCATATGTGAAAGAGGAATAAAATCTACACAGTATGGTAGATATGAAGCCGGTAGATTTGTGTTCAAAAAGTGAGTTTGAGGGCAGCAGAGCTTATATCACTTCCTCACATTGACGAGGAATGTTTTGTTTCCCTTTGTTTCATCAGACTGTTGCGTTGACCTTGAAATTAATAGGAGAATGACCTCCCTGTGGGGCATGCAAAGTTTGTAAAATTCTCATGGCGCTTATGCAATCACATTTTTTAAAGTATAGTATTGTTGAGGAGAAAATCCAGTATAAAGTTTAAAGAAAAACAAAAGACTGCCCATTAATGTGGGGATGTGATGTCATATGTGCTTGTTTCAAGTTCACTTTTTGTTGAAAATGTGAAAACTTTACCTGTTCATATCTTGAGAACCACACAACGGATTTCAATGCAAATTTAACCAAAATGCTCAGAATAAGCATGCACCTCTCTAACATACCAAATCCTGTTGTGAAGGTCTATTTCTTGAAATTCTTGTACTTTGACCTGGCATCATTTCAACATTCAATCTGGTGTAAATTTATTGATATTTACCTTGGAATCAGTCTGAATCTGCCTATGCAGACCTACCTGATCAGGATGAATCCGAACTTCTGAACAATGTGTAGGCTACCTCGGTATAATACCGAGGTAGCGTATTCTTCCAAAGTTCCAACCGGACGGTAATGTACGTACGCACACGTCATGCGAACGGAGCTACCATTCGGCGATTTTCCCATAGATGATACGGTTCGCTCATTTTTGGCGGATTCCGGATTCCAATCTGTTAAAATAACTAGGTGTGTGGTTGAGGTTCTTGGCAATCACATTTCAAAGTTAGGTCGCAGGTTTCTGTAGTTTTCGACTGTTTGTGACCTTTCATTGCAATAGCATAGTCTAGAATCTAGATCGTTGTTTGTTGTTGTTTGGTGGGTTACATATAGTCTCAACTTTGAATTGGTTCAAGGCTCCCAAGTTTCTTTTACTTCTTCTCTGATTTTTTTTTTTGGGGGGGGGGGCGTCCCCTCGCTAAGAATTTTAGGGGGGACGTCCCCTTGCTAAGAAAAATGACGTGTCCCCCCGTCCCCCCGCTCCCGTCGCCACTGGTCAGCCCCCGCGGAACACTCACGGGAGGCTTGGCCAAGTTTATTCGAAGACCCCTTTAACAGTTTAATGTCGCAAATAAAATCCTTACAAAATGTCGGCATTTTTTGCGTGTAGCCTGCTCAAAGTCGAAGTTAAACCAATCAAACCGGTAATTATTGATTCCTTGCCGTAGGCAGGCAAGGAATCTATGCGATGGTGATGTCGTGTGTGTGTGTGTGTGCATGTGCGTGTGTGTGTGTGTTTGTGACACTTGCTTGTAAACACGATATCTTAAGATAGGAATGTCCGACACTTTTCATATTTGGTATATAGATTTATCATGTTGAGAGGAAGAACCCTATTGTTTTTAGTAGAGGTCAAAGGTCATTTGAGGTCACCAGTGGTAAAATTGCGACAACTTCGAAAATAGCTTGTAAACACGATATCTTCAGATAAGATTGCCCGACAATTTTCATACTTGGTATATAGATTTGTCATGTTGAGAAGAACAACCCTAATGTTTTTGGTAGAGGTCAAAGGTCACTTGAGGTCACCAGCGGTAAAATTGCGAAAACGCCGAAAATGGCTTGTAAACACGATATCTTCAGATAGGATTGCCCGACAATTTTCATACTTGGTGTATAGATTTGTCATGTTGAGAAGAAGAACCCTAATGTTTTTGGTAGAGGTCAAAGGTCATTTGAGGTCACTAACAGTAAAATTGCGAAGACTACGAAAATGGCTTGTAAACACGATATCTTCAGATAGGAGTGACTGACACTTCTCATACTTGGTATATAGGTTTGTTATGTTGAGAGGAAGAACCCTAATGTTTTTGGTAGAGGTCAAGGGTCATTTGAGGTCACCAGCGGTAAAATTGCGAAAACGCAGAAAATGGCTTCTAAACACGATATCTTCAGATAGGATTGCCCGACAGTTTTCATACTTGGTGTATAGATTTGTCATGTTGAGGGGAAGAACCCTATTGTTTTTGGTAGATGTCAAAGGTCATTTGAGGTCACTAGCAGTAAAATTGCGAAAACTGCGAAAATGGCTTGTTAACACGATATCTCCAGATAGGAGTGACGGACACTTCTCATACTTGGTATATAGGTTTGTTATGTTGAGAGGAAGAACCCTATTGATTTTGGTTGAGATCAAAGGTCATTTGAGGTCACCAGCTGTAAAATTGCGAAAACGCCGAAAATGGCTTGTAAACACGATATCTTCAGATAAGATTGCCCGACAATTTTCATACTTGGTATATAGATTTGTCATGTTGAGAAGAAGAACAACCCTAATGTTTTTGGTAGAGGTAAAAGGTCATTTGAGGTCACCAGCGGTAAAATTGCGAAAACTTCGAAAATGGCTTGTAAACACGATATCTTCAGATAGGATTGCCCGACAATTTTCATACTTGGTGTATAGATTTGTCATGTTGAGAAGAAGAACCCTATTGTTTTTGGTAGATGTCAAAGGTCATTTGAGGTCACTAGCAGTAAAATTGCGAAAACTACGAAAATGGCTTGTAAACACGATATCTTCAGATAGGAGTGACTGACACTTTCCATACTTGGTATATAGGTTTGTTATGTTGAGAGGAAGAACTCTATCGATTTTGGTAGAGGTCAAAGGTCACTTGAGGTCACCAGCGGTAAAATTGCGAAAACGCCGAAAATGGCTTGTAAACACGATATCTTCAGATAGGATTGCCCGACAATTTTCATACTTGGTGTATAGATTTGTCATGTTGAGAAGAAGAACCCTAATGTTTTTGGTAGAGGTCAAAGGTCATTTGAGGTCACTAACAGTAAAATTGCGAAGACTACGAAAATGGCTTGTAAACACGATATCTTCAGATAGGATTGCCCGACAATTTTCATACTTGGTGTATAGATTTGTTATGTTGAGAGGAAGAACCCTATTATTTTTGGTTGAGATCAAAGGTCATTTGAGGTCACCAGCTGTAAAATTGCGAAAACGTCGAAAATGGCTTGTTAACACGATATCTCCAGATAGGAGTGATGGACACTTTTCATATTTGGTATATGGATTTGTCATGTTGAGAAGAAGAACCCTATTGTTTTTGGTAGCGGTCAAAGGTCATTTGAGGTCACCAGCAGTAAAATTGCGAAAACGCCGAAAATGGCTTGTAAACACGATATCTTCAGATAAGATTGCCCGACAATTTTCATACTTGGTGTATAGATTTGTCATGTTGAGGGGAAGAACCCTATTGTTTTTGGTAGATGTCAAAGGTCATTTGAGGTCATTAGCAGTAAAATTGCGAAAACTTCGAAAATGGCTTGTTAACACGATATCTCCAGATAGGAGTGACGGACACTTCTCATACTTGGTATATAGGTTTGTTATGTTGAGAGGAAGAACCCTATTGATTTTGGTTGAGATCAAAGGTCATTTGAGGTCACCAGCTGTAAAATTGCGAAAACTTCGAAAATAGCTTGTAAACACGATATCTTCAGATAAGATTGCCCGACAATTTTCATACTTGGTTTATAGATTTGTCATGTTGAGAAGAAGAACCCTATTGTTTTTAGTAGAGGTCAAAGGTCATTTGAGGTCACGAGTGGTAAAATTGCGAAAACTTCGAAAATAGCTTGTAAACACGATATCTTCAGATAAGATTGCCCGACAATTTTCATACTTGGTATATAGATTTGTCATGTTGAGAAGAAGAACAACCCTAATGTTTTTGGTAGAGGTAAAAGGTCATTTGAGGTCACCAGCGGTAAAATTGCGAAAACTTCGAAAATGGCTTGTAAACACGATATCTTCAGATAGGATTGCCCGACAATTTTCATACTTGGTGTATAGATTTGTCATGTTGAGAAGAAGAACCCTATTGTTTTTGGTAGATGTCAAAGGTCATTTGAGGTCACTAGCAGTAAAATTGCGAAAACTACGAAAATGGCTTGTAAACACGATATCTTCAGATAGGAGTGACTGACACTTTCCATACTTGGTATATAGGTTTGTTATGTTGAGAGGAAGAACTCTATCGATTTTGGTTGAGATCAAAGGTCATTTGAGGTCACCAGCTGTAAAATTGCGAAAACTTCGAAAATAGCTTGTAAACACGATATCTTCAGATAAGATTGCCCGACACTTTTCATATTTGGTATATAGATTTTTCATGTTGAGAAGAAGAACCCTATTGTTTTTGGTAGAGGTCAAAGGTCATTTGAGGTCACCAGCGGTAAAATTGCGAAAACGCCGAAAATGGCTTGTAAACACGATATCTTCAGATAGGATTGCCCGACAATTTTCATACTTGGTGTATAGATTTGTTATGTTGAGAGGAAGAACCCTATTATTTTTGGTTGAGATCAAAGGTCATTTGAGGTCACCAGCTGTAAAATTGCGAAAACGTCAAAAATGGCTTGTTAACACGATATCTCCAGATAGGAGTGATGGACACTTTTCATATTTGGTATATGGATTTGTCATGTTGAGAAGAAGAACCCTATTGTTTTTGGTAGCGGTCAAAGGTCATTTGAGGTCACCAGCAGTAAAATTGCGAAAACGCCGAAAATGGCTTGTAAACACGATATCTTCAGATAGGATTGCCCGACAATTTTCATACTTGGTATATAGATTTGCAATGTTTAGAGGAAGAACCCTATTGTTTTTGGTAGAGGTCAAAGGTCATTTGAGGTCACCAGCGGTAAAATTGCGCAAATGCCGAAAATGGCTTGTAAACATAATATTTTCAGGTAGGATTGACCAACACTCTTCATACTTGGTATCTAGATTTTTCATGTTGAGAAAGAGAAGCCTATTGTTTTTGGTAGATGTCAAAGGTCATTTGAGGTCACTAGCAGTAAAATTGCGAAAACTTCGAAAGTGGCTCGTAAACATGATTTCTTCAGATAGGAGTGACTGACACTTCTCATACTTGGTATATAGCTTTGTCATGTTGAGAGGAAGAACCCTATTGTTTTTGGTTGAGTTCAAAGGTCATTTGAGGTCACTAGTGGTAAAATTGCGAAAATGCTGAAGATGGCTTGTAAACACGATATCTTCCAATAAGAGTGACCGATACTCTTCATATTTGGTATATAGATTTGTCGTGTTGAGAAAAAGAAGCCTATTGCTTTTGGTAGAAGTCAAAGGTCATTTGAGGTCACCAGCGGTAAAATTGGGAAAATGCCGAAAATGGCTTTTAAACATGATTTCTCCAGATAGGAGTGACCGACACTTCTCATACTTGGTATATAGGTTTGTCATGTTAAGAGGAAGAAGTCTATTGTTTTTGGCTGAGATCAAAGGTCATTTGAGGTCATCAGCGGTAAAAATGCGAAAACACCGAAAATTGCTTGTAAACATGATATCTTCAGATAGGAGTGACCGATACTCTTTATATTTGGTATATAGCTTTGTCATGTTGAGAGGAAGAAGCCTATTGCTTTTGGTAGAGGTAAAAGGTCATTTGAGGTCACCAGCAGTAAAATTGCCAAAACTTCGAAAATGGCTTGTAAACACAATATCTCCAGATAAGAGTAACAGATACTTTTCATATTTGGTATATAAATTTGTCATGTTGAGAGAAGGAACCCTATTGTTTTTGGTAGAGGTCAAAGGTCATTTGAGGTCACCAGCGGTAAAATTGCGAAAATTCTGTGCCTAAAATGTAAAGAAAAATCTATCAAGCATTGTCAATGTGAAAGCAGGTAAGGTATTTGATGGCAAAGAATCAGTAAGCCTTTTGGCTTTCTGGTTTAGTTATTAGCATCAAAATTTTTGGTAGCATAGTTAGCTTTTCTAGTCAAAGCCAGGGAACTCAAACGTAGTTCGCGTACATCACTACATGGGGTATTATGTAGCAGCCTCATTGAGTACTAACCTATAATGCTTAACGTTATGGCAGGAGAACTTGATTTTGAGCTGGTACTTGTACCACAAACTTATTTAAAAAAAATAAAATATCATGACATATACCCCAAAGTAAAATCACTTTGAAAACCGTTTGCATTGAAAGCTAGCTCTGACATTCGATGTCTTGTTCAAAGCTCGATGCTGTATTGCAAAAGGAGGTAAAAATTATGAGAAAACAAAAAGAATAGAAAAGGAAAAAACGAAACAACCAAAACAAATTGTCGCGCGCATGCCGTGCGCACCATGGACCGCATCGACAGTGCTAGGCAGAAGGCAACCCATGGTAGGCTTTAGGTACCATCAGATTCTCGCAAACAGTGATTATCACATCGTGTCACTGCGTCCCTACCCCCAGGAACAGGCACTTTGGGATAGGTTTTGCGCTGCGTACGAAAATTTTGCACCCCAATATTTTCACTTGCCCTTAATTTACCCTCTCCCAATTTTTGCATTCTGGTGCAGACACCGTGACCACAGATTAAGTTCAAATTGGAAAGCCATCGTTCAAATATTTAAATTTTTGATGGAATTTGATGAGAAGTGAGGCTCTAGGTGTCCAATGCCATTTACATCAAATACCATCCTTTTTAATTTTTTTTGTAAATGGCATTGTCATCCCACTGTGTTTCCTTCAAGGCGGGGGTGGGGAAAGGTGTAAAAAGGATTGATCCTCCTTTCAGTAGGAGGAAGTTAAAACTCCCTTTTTCGTTTTCATAAAATATTTCCACATGATGTCAGTATCTTTGTTTCCAAGTTACTTAAAAAGAGACACATGCAGCTAATGTTTGAACTTAAATAGACATTATAACCCTTTAGATTAGCAATGTTTGAACTGAAATAACCTTTATAATCCTTCATTCAGATACAATCTTTATAAGGGTCTTTGAAGCAACATTTCCCCCTGAACCACCTCTTCATCTTTTTCCAAGGGTGTCAACAATTTGAACTCGAGGTTTGGCAGCAATAAACCCACTTTCTGGCGCAATTCCTGTCACACCTTTGATAGCATGTGTTTCATCGATTCCACACATTCTTACCTGTCTGTTTTAGTGCGAAATTGAACCGCTGTAGTGCAACATTAAAAATCGACGATGTTTTATTATGCATTCTTCTCACATAACATCAAAACATCGGCTACATATTCGTGCCATATAGTCGGTGATTCAGCCCAGCGGTTACTTTTCTTCACAGCTGAAAATTCCATTTGTAAGGTATTCTTCACTTCTGTACATTAGAATCTTCCGTCGACCATACCCGCTTTATTGGTTTTGTGTCAATGTAAAAACAGAATGGTGCGGTTGGTCGTAGATCCGGTCTTTTTCATTCTAGACACACCTATTTACGATGGTACAGTACTTTTATGTATGATGGTTCAGCGTCATCATTTATTTGTGACGACTCGCACAACTTGGGATTCCCGGATTTAATGCTGTTTTGTCACAGTAACTGAATACTGCTTATTTATATATTACTTCAGGTACGGATCCAAGGGTGGGCGTGCTGGGGGATTTCCCGACCCTAGACCTAACTAGTTTTCTCAAAACACAATTACAAATAGCAAGAACCTCGTATGATATTCTGTCCGGGAGAGCATGATGGAGCTTGCTTTTACTTCGTCACAACAATAAAAAAATTGGAACAGCTGTTACAGGCCTACTACTTATGTCGCCAGCGTGACACAGTCGCAAGTTTGCCAAGGGGTGGCACTAGGATTTGCCCGACAGGAGGCCAAGCTCCCCGACAGGGGGCCAGAATCTCGAAGCCCCGACAAAGGTAATGAGTTCCCAATGCGAAGTGAATGGCAGAATTTGAAGCGAGCATCGTGCGGAAACTTTGGGATTTTTTTAAACAAATACGTAAAGATTCGGAGCTAGAAAATTTGATACTTTTGAAAGAATTTGACTTTTCGTAAAGACCATTAAATAATTGCGGTATTTATGATGTATCTGCCCTTCATATGTATATGATCAAATTCCAAAACGTTTTAATGGCGGTTGAAATTCGTTTAGAGTCAGTAGCGTAGCCAGGGTTGTGTCATGGTTGGTATCATGTGGAAGGGGAGGGGCTGGGGGCACGACTTGAAGGAAAAGTCTAAGAAACAGAGAGAAAAAACCGCTATTATAGGAGCTTTTTACATTGCAAGGTTGGGTCATGGGGAGGGGGGGGGGGCTCCAACCACCCAAACCACCCCCATGGCTACCCCACTGTTTGGAGTTACGTATTTTATTGACTTACTATGCTCTCAGAAAAAACTGGAACTTCTTTTTGCCCGAAAACTTTTAACCTTGAACAAAGACTTGACACTGGAGAAATTTTGGATGTCCATGAAAGAAAATGTGGCTTTTTGGTGTAGTGAAAGTGGATTTTTTGGGCTCGGGTAAATATTGGGTGAACTGCCTTTTAAGGGCAAAACTTAATAGAAGTTCGGAGTGATTGAAGTTGCCTAGCCTTGGATTTTTCCTTGTAAGGATGTTCACGGACGAAGGAAAATGTTCCAAAATTATTTCGCCTTTCTTCACAAATATTAGAAAACCTGAAGAAATCTTATGAAAAATTTTGGGTTCTTTTTAAGGACCTGCATGACCTTCTTATCAGAAAGGTGGTTTATCGGGGCTACTGAAATTCACCATGCAGGTTAAGATCCTCGGGCGATACTGATAAATTTCCCTAAAAAGTTAGGCTTCCTCTTAACATCTATTTGAAAATCTTTAGGCCTACGGAAGCATTTCAGTTTGTGGGGGGGGGGGGGGGGGGGCTAACCAATTTTACCTGAAGAAGGTAATCCTGTGCGGAAAACTATCTACGCGGAGCGCGAGCATTGGTTGGCGCAGAGTGCACAGCAAAATTTTGAAAAGTGGCTACCCCTCAGACAGCCGGAAATTCCTATGCAGTCTTGTTAATAGCATCAAAGCAGTCGCTAATCCGAGCTTTCGTTTGCAATAAAATGCTTTACTTGAAACAAATTGGCAAAGTAGTCAGACATTATTTCTGATATTGATATAAAACGGAATGCTGTGCACAGGCCTTCAATATTCTGTTCAGTAAACGGTGCGAGTGAAACACTATTTTAACGGAGCGTCACGATTGGTTGGTGCGGAATGTACAGAAAATTTTGAAATTTTTCTGAATTGATCATGTTGTCTATAGAATGTGGCTGCCTGAACTTCCGAACACAGACAATTTTTCTTCCAACGCCTTTTGAAATAACGTCAATGCCCCAGCCCCAGCCTCCTACATCTTTGGTGGAAAATTTAAAAAAATGTTTTTCTTGTCGAGATGAATCGAAAAATCGAAGTTTTCATTAAAGATCAATCTGCGCGATTCTATATGGGCAAAATCAAAACTGATGTCGGTTAAGGTTTAATATTTTGTCGTTCTGTGAAAGTGGAAAGTCTTTTTACCTTCTTTTAAGAATGTTAAAAATCTAAAAATAATATTAAAAAATCGGATTTTTGTCAGAAAAGTTGGGAATTTTGGGGGTGTTCTGGAAGAACATGGCCTGCCGGTAAACAAAAGGTAGAAGACTATGGGCGGTCGGGGTGGGGTGGGTTTTTAATCTTTTTTCGTATGGATGAAGTCTCCCCGACGAAATTGGAAGAAGGTAATCCTGTGCGGAAAACTATCTACGCGGAGCGCGAGCATTGGTTGGCGCAGAGTGCACAGCAAAATTTTGAAAAGTGGCTACCCCTCAGACAGCCGGAAATTCCTATGCAGTCTTGTTAATAGCATCAAAGCAGTCGCTAATCCGAGCTTTCGTTTGCAATAAAATGCTTTACTTGAAACAAATTGGCAAAGTAGTCAGACATTATTTCTGATATTGATATAAAACGGAATGCTGTGCACAGGCCTTCAATATTCTGTTCAGTAAACGGTGCGAGTGAAACACTATTTTAACGGAGCGTCACGATTGGTTGGTGCGGAATGTACAGAAAATTTTGAAATTTTTTTGAATTGATCATGTTGTCTATAGAATGTGGCTGCCTGAACTTCCGAACACAGACAATTTTTCTTCCAACGCCTTTTGAAATAACGTCAATGCCCCAGCCCCAGCCTCCTACATCTTTGGTGGAAAATTTAAAAAAAATGTTTTTCTTGTCGAGATGAATCGAAAAATCGAAGTTTTCATTAAAGATCAATCTGCGCGATTCTATATGGGCAAAATCAAAACTGATGTCGGTTAAGGTTTAATATTTTGTCGTTCTGTGAAAGTGGAAAGTCTTTTTACCTTCTTTTAAGAATGTTAAAAATCTAAAAATAATATTAAAAAATCGGATTTTTGTCAGAAAAGTTGGGAATTTTGGGGGTGTTCTGGAAGAACATGGCCTGCCGGTAAACAAAAGGTAGAAGACTATGGGCGGTCGGGGTGGGGTGGGTTTTTAATCTTTTTTCGTATGGATGAAGTCTCCCCGACGAAATTGGAAGAAGGTAATCCTGTGCGGAAAACTATCTACGCGGAGCGCGAGCATTGGTTGGCGCAGAGTGCACAGCAAAATTTTGAAAAGTGGCTACCCCTCAGACAGCCGGAAATTCCTATGCAGTCTTGTTAATAGCATCAAAGCAGTCGCTAATCCGAGCTTTCGTTTGCAATAAAATGCTTTACGTGAAACAAATTGGCAAAGTAGTCAGACATTATTTCAGATATTGATATAAAACGGAATGCTGTGCACAGGCCTTCAATATTCTGTTCAGTAAACGGTGCGAGTGAAACACTATTTTAACGGAGCGTCACGATTGGTTGGTGCGGAATGTACAGAAAATTTTGAAATTTTTCTGAATTGATCATGTTGTCTATAGAATGTGGCTGCCTGAACTTCCGAACACAGACAATTTTTCTTCCAACGCCTTTTGAAATAACGTCAATGCCCCAGCCCCAGCCTCCTACATCTTTGGTGGAAAATTTAAAAAAAATGTTTTTCTTGTAGAGATGAATCGAAAAATCGAAGTTTTCATTAAAGATCAATCTGCGCGATTCTATATGGGCAAAATCAAAACTGATGTCGGTTAAGGTTTAATATTTTGTCGTTCTGTGAAAGTGGAAAGTCTTTTTACCTTCTTTTAAGAATGTTAAAAATCTAAAAATAATATTAAAAAATCGGATTTTTGTCAGAAAAGTTGGGAATTTTGGGGGTGTTCTGGAAGAACATGGCCTGCCGGTAAACAAAAGGTAGAAGACTATGGGCGGTCGGGTGGGGTGGGTTTTTAATCTTTTTTCGTATGGATGAAGCCTCCCCGACGAAATTGGAAGAAGGTAATCCTGTGCGGAAAACTATCTACGCGGAGCGCGAGCATTGGTTGGCGCAGAGTGCACAGCAAAATTTTGAAAAGTGGCTACCCCTCAGACAGCCGGAAATTCCTATGCAGTCTTGTTAATAGCATCAAAGCAGTCGCTAATCCGAGCTTTCGTTTGCAATAAAATGCTTTACTTGAAACAAATTGGCAAAGTAGTCAGACATTATTTCTGATATTGATATAAAACGGAATGCTGTGCACAGGCCTTCAATATTCTGTTCAGTAAACGGTGCGAGTGAAACACTATTTTAACGGAGCGTCACGATTGGTTGGTGCGGAATGTACAGAAAATTTTGAAATTTTTCTGAATTGATCATGTTGTCTATAGAATGTGGCTGCCTGAACTTCCGAACACAGACAATTTTTCTTCCAACGCCTTTTGAAATAACGTCAATGCCCCAGCCCCAGCCTCCTACATCTTTGGTGGAAAATTTAAAAAAAAATGTTTTTCTTGTAGAGATGAATCGAAAAATCGAAGTTTTCATTAAAGATCAATCTGCGCGATTCTATATGGGCAAAATCAAAACTGATGTCGGTTAAGGTTTAATATTTTGTCGTTCTGTGAAAGTGGAAAGTCTTTTTACCTTCTTTTAAGAATGTTAAAAATCTAAAAATAATATTAAAAAATCGGATTTTTGTCAGAAAAGTTGGGAATTTTGGGGGTGTTCTGGAAGAACATGGCCTGCCGGTAAACAAAAGGTAGAAGACTATGGGCGGTCGGGGTGGGGTGGGTTTTTAATCTTTTTTCGTATGGATGAAGCCTCCCCGACGAAATTGGATCTTATCCCCGACAGGGGTAGGCCAGCTTTCTCCGACGGGGTGGGAGCACGGCCGCCTCGTCCCCTTGAGTTGGCCTACGTGTGCAATATGTGAGTCACGTGGCTGTGAAGGGTCGGAAAATTGTACGTAATATTGCCACAACCCATTATTGTATAAAGCACACGTGTGCAAACTTTTGGAACACGATGCCAAATGTTGCTATTGCCATCTGGAGCCGCAGTAGAACATAGAGGTTGATATGAAGTTGGTATTTCACCCTTGTGTTGACCCCTTCCACCATCCTTTCCACCATTAGATTAAACGATGTGCCCAATGGGCAGACACCCAGTGCCGGTGTCAGAATATCGGAATGGGTGTAGGGGCAGCTTACTATGGACAAAGTATAATGTTAGGGAGCCAAACTTTTCGGACTCAGTGCGAAACCGAGCTCAAAACGTGGCTGAGGTCCTGGGAGAGAAGCCCCCGGAGCTCTGAGATTTTGAATATCTCTAAATGAGAAATTACGTCTCAGCAGAGGAAAATTATTTATATTTTTCGATTAACCCAACTCCTAACCGGCCTGAGTTTGGGGCGTTGGGGAGGATTGGGGCGGGCGAGGCCAGAATATAGGGGGGAGGGGGGGTGCCTACACTTGTCCCTTCTTAGCACCGCCATTACAGGGCCCACATGTGTCCGAATAAGTAAAGTAATGTAAGTCAGCTCATGGTTCTTCATGATTGCGGTGTGGTTGGATCTCTATTTTGTCGACCAAGATGTCAATTCCTTTTTTTATTCAGATAAAATAATGTCTAATAAAATGAAATAGTCAATGTTTACAAGTTTCAGTACGACGTTCATGACGTAGGAGGAACAAACGGAGCAAATTAAAGTTGTTTTGCGGGTATCAACTTGCACAACCCTGGCATAAAGGGATGGTGACCAGACATAAATCACGGCGGAGAAATGGAAAAACGAAAAATACGTTCCCTTTTTTGTCAGTTTTGGGGAATAAAATGTTCTTTGAGTAAATTAAGCCACGTCCACACTATGCGATTCGATGAAACGCAACGCGTTGCAACGAGATGGTTCAGACGCGTTGCAAAGTGTGGGATGCTGTGCAACTAGTTGCAAGCACACGCATAACCCAGTTTCATGCGACCCAACATCAGTTCGGTCGCATATGAAAGTGAAACGTGCAACTGACAACAATGACGGACTTCTGGAATGAATTAAGTTAGTTAATTATGGAGTTTTACGGCCCAGTTTCCAACCTATTGGTCGGCCTAACGGCCTTTTTCCAGTTGTAGCTCACTGGCTGGTTTTCCCTTCTCTATTGCTTATGGGGAGCATCACGCGCAACGGCAGTAGGTTCTGTTAGCGAAGTTCAGTTAATCGAGATGGACAAAACATATTCCCGTCTCTTCAACTTAGCAAATAAAGAGTATGTTAAACGTTAGAATTTTGCGTGGATCGCTTCATGGACCTGCGACTTGTTGCATAATGTGGACACAATGCTCTTAAAACGAGTTAGTCGTCGTTGCCTGAACGCTCGATTATTCATTATCTTATTGCTACTCGCCGATTCTCCTGCAAGGAACTCTCTTCATGTTTTACAGTCACCTAGGGGCTTAGATTATGACCCGTGCCATATCAAAAAAATAGTCCAAAACCAAATTTAGTTTTGATTTGCTAAAAAGGAACATACTCTAAGACTCAAGCATTTGATTAAAAGTTCTCTCTTTAACATCTTCGGTTCTCTAGAAATTAGAAATTGAAGTCGACACAGGTAATCTGTAAAAAGTGAATTTGAAGCATGCAGATAAGATGTCATGGATTCACTTTACTGGCCAACGTTTTGGTTTTCTTCACATTTTTCATCCTATTAGTATGACGTTGAATTGATAAGAGATGCTATTTTGTCCCTATGGCATGTAGTTAAATTTCCATTGCACAGGATGCAGCTATTGCATCAATGTATCAAAGTTTAGTTGCACTATAAGATGGTAAATTAAAACAAAACATTGGCCAACAATGAGAATCAATGACATCACGCCTGCTTTCTTGCGAAAGCCCCAGTGAAAATGAGGAGGAGTGAGCATGCCCCGCTTCCGCCTTCCACTTCCCTGGTCACAAAACCCTTTTTTGATCTTTCCAAATCTCAAAAATGCAAAATTTTCTGCACGCTTCTCACACCGCAAGGGGCAATTTGAAATAAAGAAATGCTCGTTCATAAATACGTACTAGGCCAACCCACTGGTTAGCATAGTGGTTAGAGCATCCGCCTTTTAGCCGGAAGTCCTGGGTTAAAATCCTAGTCAAGTCATACCAAAGAATTTAAAAATGGGACCTGTTGCCTTCTTGCTTGGTGCTCAGCATATTGATGGGAGCAGCCTGGGTAATACTACATACCGAGTGTTAAAACCGTGAGCGCCGAAATGGCAGCCAGGCTTGTATGGTCCCAAGGGACCTGAGAAGGAGTTAAGGAATGAGCAGATTGTGAAAGATTTATGTACAGTGCCTTGATCACTATGGATATGTGCGCTATATAAATCCCAGGTATTATTATTATAAATAAGTTCGGTAAACGTTTCCGAGCCCTGGAAATGAAAAAAACCGTACATTTACCATAAGTGACACCACATCATCAAGACGCACCGGCAACTCTATTGCTATTTTAATAAATAGTCTTTCATAAAAGTCCTAATGTTCTCCAATAATATGAAGTTCTTGATTTTGAAATATTTTGTCTGAAAAGGACAGTAAAGTTTGGAAAACTTTTGAAGTGTCATGGATAGTGTCAGTTCGTAGGCCTTAGATAACTTAATGTAGCAACAACGATGTTCATTCGTCGCGCAATCATTCTCAGATTTGCCACCAACATAGGATTCCGAAGTGCAGACTCTTCAGTAATCCCCCTTACAGGAAACCCTATATCCAAAACTTTCTGCACTGAAAACTCCATATCGACAAATATTTGTTTGAAAGGGGCAAAACTTTCGGCGTGCTCCATGCAACGCAATTTACGACCCTTACGTTACGTTCACACTTGTACGGGAACGGTAACGGCAACGGCAAAAAATTCACCCATTTAAAAAATATGAAGGTTTATTCACACTGATAAGGCAACGGCAATGCGATCTTCCGGCAATTGACGAATACCTCATTCGGCAACAATAGAATCTGTCGTGGAGCAGATTATCCATAGCAACAATGTAACCTCAAAGCCTTCTCAAAATATCGTGCACCCACCATCTTCTCCCCCCCCCCCATTCTTCCGAACTAATTGGTACAGTATTGCCATTAAGCAAATCAGCTTCTCATCAATGTCTGCCATGTGTTCGATAATGATACAAATTTGTCAGCTGCTAATTCCCGTTAGTATCCTCCGGTAAAATTTTAACCGTATGCTGCAGCTATTCCATATTGCCGTGGCCGTTACCGTTGCCGCTGCCGCCATATGTGAACACATCTTAATACAATAGTGTTCACACTTATAAGAAAAAAAAACCTAAATTTGGGGATTTGCCCTTTTCCCCAGAAAAAGTCTGTTTACCCTCCTGCTACTTAGCTACCACTTACAAGCCAAAGAAATGACAATTCTGGCCGTCTGGGGGGTCGCAATTTTTCAAAATTTTCTCCGCGCCAACTGAAGGTGGCTCTCCGCTAAGAAAGTCTTTCGAGCAAGACCTCGTATTTCGGGCAGGGAATGATTGGCCGACCGTACTCAAATGCTCTCACATACACCATCATCAAACACCTTTAACCCAGTCAGTTGAGTAGTCTGTGCAGATGGAATTTTTAGTTATTAAAGTATCAAAATGTAATTAATGTTCAATGTTTGCAGAGGGCATAGATATGCTGGAGTTGTTGTCTAGTGTAGCATAGCTGGCAAAAAAACAACCTAAAAAAAAAAAACAAAAAACAAAAAACAATATTCCCACCTTTGTCAGTGAGCAGTTTCATTTGAGGAAATGAGTTGCGGCATTTCATTTTTTACATAAAAAACCCCTTCTTCCTCGTCGAAAAAAACCCGAAAAATTTACCATCAGAATGTACCATTTCGTCAATAATGTAGGGTCATACTGCTTCTTACGCTACTGTTGCAAACTAATGAAGAAACTGCCAAAAAATTTATAGTTTTAGCATTTGTGACCACATTTAATGGTGGCGCCAGGCTGTTAAAATTGCGGGCAAACTAAGGGCAAAGGAAACGTTCGGGGCTTAAATATTTTCGGACGCATCGAGAAACCTCGCCCAAAGCCCCTGCTTCTGAGGGTGGGGTGCAAAGGGGCCGAGCCCCCGAAATCTCTCATACTTTAGCATATCCCTTGAGAAAAATTAAGTATCTCTTAAACCTAAGGTTCAGGAGAGGAATACTACTTATATTTGTTGTTAAACCCAACTCCTAACTGACCTAACTTGAAGGGGGGAGGGGTGGGAGTGGGAGAGAAGGACCAAATCTGGCGGGAATGGGGCACATGCCTCCTCTTGCCCCACCGTAGCATTGTCGCTGTACATATTTATCTTATCATTTATCATATTTATCTATCTATCATCCTTAGTTTCACGATACTCCTCACCAGGGATCTCCTTTTTCTCCCCAAGGTGCTTACCACTATTGGCATCAAGCATTGATCCAGGGAGCTGTTATATGTGAACACTGTAAACTGACGAGTTACACGCTCATTACTATTTCGTCCGAAAAACAAAAGTAATGTGTTGCATGAAGGAGATCTAATATCTCGTCAAAATGTCAACTTTCTAAATTTTGTTATTCTGGCGAGATAGTAATAACTGTGTGACTTGTCAATTTGCAAAAAATGAGGCATTAACGAGATCTGATATCTCGTCAAGATGTCAGTGTTAGTCTGAATTTTGTTATTTTGGTTTGAATGTTTTAAGTGTGTATTTCGTTAATTTGGAGGATATTGTTGCATTGACGACGTGTAGTAAAGCCTTTATCGCTTCAAACATGCGAAGACGGTTCGACATTAGAACTTGCCGTATCGTCGTCTGACGGGGCTGTTTATTGGTTTCTTCCTCCCTCCAGAAATATATCTTACACTATGTACTAGCACAGCACAGGTGCATTAACTGTTTGTGCACGTACAGACATGTAACGACAATAGACTTTTCATGCATCCAGCGTACATAAAGGTACGACATATAATAAATCTAGGTGCTGCGGTTTCACTGACTTTGCAAGTGAAGACTTGTGTTCTTATTTTCGTTGTGCAGCGTGCGAGAACACCTTTGCCTCGGTGTAGATTACCTTTAGAATTGCAACAGTTATAACCCCTTTTACATAAAAAACCTTGATCATTTGATCGAAGAGACGTTAAAGGGGCCAAACTTCTCTAAATAAACCGATTTGATCTCAACATACCTGAACAGGATGTCCTCTGATAGATCCTGGACTAAGAGATGGCTAAACCTTGATGTTCGATTCAAGCGTCATGTAAATTCATGACGAATTGCTGCATTAACGAAATCTAATATGTTATCAAAGGGACGAAATTCAAAATGGAGTTACATTAACAACTCGTCAACCCGTCAATTTGCAGATTGCCATTTTGTTCAATTGATGTCGGTAACTTGACAATGTTATGTCCCTTCTAAGCTTTCGTAGCTCGGAATACACATTTTCTATGCATGCGCGTGATTTCCAGGTTTGTTAGCCTTCAAATATTAACAGCGGTTGAAAGGTCAAGAATCGCGTCATATGCGGGTGATCAAGAAACATGAGCGTTTTGCTTCATGAACTGGCACAGTATGTGACATTATTATGATTAGATCAGAGGCCTATATCTTCATACTTTGGAGCTGAACTTGAAGACACGATTTACTGTGTACTCTGTATAAAATCTGTGTTTCATATATATGAATTTAGGTCTAAGCCCGCCTGATGTGTAGGTTTACATGAAGCGCACATAATTAAAACCGAGTCGACAGTGAAGTAACGTACTACGACGTTAGCGCGGACTCACTTTCACGAAGGGTTTAGATGAATTTAATTTGTAGTGATCGATTCACTGTCAGTCTAAAAGATGCTTGTAGCAGAAATGAAATCTTCATCCAATAAGGTAGTGCGCTCATTTTTCCGTGCATGAAATTTTGAGCAGTGGCATATAGGAGACCAAGGAGACCAGGGGGGGGGGGGGCAAGGGCAGACTGCCCCCAAATTACCACAAAATTTTTAAATTCGGGCAGGGCTTTGGGAACAAATCGTACAGCCACTTTAGTTAAAAGAAATGGCATGAAATTTGTGCCCAAAATCTTAAAAAATATGTCCGAAAAAGGAAAGAAACCCTTTAGTCGCGGTAGAATTTTCATAGAGAATCAGCAACTTGAATGCCAAAAATCGCTAACCTATTATTCGTGATTTTTACTTTACAGCACATCGCTGCATGGTTATGGTCGAATTTCCAATCCGTTGAAGCTTTTGCCCGAAAATAGCAAAGTATCATAGTGAGGGTAACATATTTACGAAAAATCAAAGAGATAAAAATTCGCGGCACATTTTGAAAGCCTTAGGCTTGAAATGAAACAATCATCCTTTAGCCTGTTTTTAACTCTTATGTAACTCAATGCCCGATAACTTTAATACTTCAAATCTTTGCCCGAAAACAGAAAACGCTATGTTCAAAATGAAATTTTCATAGAAAATAAAAGAAAGATAAACATTTGCGACACATTCGGGCAGATTGTGAAAAAGGTTTCCTCATCCCAGCTTCATACTGTACTCTTTCAAAAACTTTGCCGGAAATGATAAAATATTCGGGTGAAGGCATGCTTGGACCTTATCAGTTGCGAAATTAATTACACCGACAGTCTGGAAAGTGTTCAGATGCAGTGCCCAATAGTTTGCCATCTATCATGCCCAGAGTCGAATCGGGTAATGGTTATGAAAATGGGGTAATTTGTCTTTCGATACTATAATGGTACAGTGTTAGAACATCTTATAAGAAGGCTGCCTGAAAATTCATCTATGACGCTGCAGGTAAGCAAAATGACCAAGGTATACAAAATGACCATTTATTCTCTTCACCAATTGATGACGATCAAACTAGATGTAACGTGATTAAAGATGATCACAAAAATGGCAGCTATTTTCAAATAGATGATTTCCTCGATGTATAGACAAGGATGGATTTAATGTTTTCCACCTTAACAGTCGTAGTCTCGGTAAAAACTTCGATTGTATTACAGATTACCTGGGACTACTTGATCACAATTTTGCAGCACTAGGTTTTACTGAAACATGGTTTCGTGACAGTGTTTCACCTGTCTTGGGGATTGATGGTTATTCATTAATAAAAAATCATCGGAAAAGTAAGTAAGGGGGTGGTGTCGTCTTATTTATTAAAGATGAGTTTCAGGCACATGTTCGTAATGACATGCCAGTCTTCAGTGCTAATATTGAAAGTATTTTTGTGGAAAAAAGTGTACCATTTGTTCATCACAATGTTATTATTGGGGTTGTTTATCGTACACCAAGTGGAGATGTCGAAAGTTTCAATAATTCCATGTACAGTATTTTAAGTAAAGTGTCAGAGGAAATCAAGTTTGGTTACATAATGGGTGATTTTAACATTGATCTCATGAAAAACATGTCATCAGATTTTATGAACGTTATAAAGTCAAGTGGGCTCCTACCAACTATAACTCAACCTACTAGGGTATGTAGCACTAGAGCTTCCCTTATTGAAAATATCTTAGTGAATGTCAGTAGGTTACTATTGATCCGAATGTAAACATTGATGTGGGTGAAATCCCTGTAACGTTATTCTTTTACACAAACTAGCCCATTGCGGCATAAGAGGTTCTTCACTCTCCTGGTTTAAAAGCTACTTACATAATCGAAAGCAGTTTGTATCACTTAAGAATTGTAAATCTGACTACTTAAATGTTAAATGTGGAGTTCCTTAGGGTGCTGTTCTTGGTCCTCTGCTATTTATAGTCTGTATGAATGATATCAGTCTTGCTTCCAAACAATCTAATCTCAACCTATTTGCCGATGATACTAATATTTTTCTCAAATAACGACCTTTTAGCATCACATGTTAAACATGTTGAAGTTGTTCGATCGCTTACTGTCCGAATATTCTGCACGTACAGTACCCGTATACTTACCGATTGTCATTCGTTCACGGTTGGTGACCGAACACATTGGCTTCGCTAATAGCCAAGAGCTGTCATTGCACAACTAAGGGGAATCCCGGATTGCGTTACTCCGTCATGTACAAGCAATATGAACCGGAACCGAAAGTGTTTTACGCCTACGTAGAAAAAAGGCATAATGATATTCAAAGCGAGAGGAATGGTCGCTACACGCACTAAACCAATCCAGGAAATCCCGTTATTACGCGCCGTTGCTCACAGTTGCTATGTATGTGCATTGCTATTAGCTGTACAATGTTTACAGTAATTGTAGCATAGAAGAGCGACTTTTTCATCCAGTTCTAGGAATAAATACTTACTTCTCTGCTAGATCAGCCAGCCTGTTGATATTGCTCAAGGACAAAAAGGTCTTCTTAAGTGAGTATTCTCTTGTTCAAAAATAACGTTGATGGTAGAAAATTTCAATTTAGGCTTACCTAATACATTTTTCACTCGGAAAAGCCTCTCCTGCATTGTTTTCTTTTACACAAGACCGCCATTTTAAGTTTTAAGTGTAACTTGCCAACAACTGCTTCGTAAACGGTAAAGGCTACCACTTAAAAAGTCCTCTTAGCTTTATGAAGGACTCCTCTTCATTATCGATTTTAAAGTAGACACAAGCTAACGGTAATTTTGCTGTCTCATTTTTCTATATTTTCCTTAATGACATCTTCATTTATGCCGCTACCTTCTGTAACCAGAATGCAAAAAAGTATTGAGGTTTTGATAATGATATATAAATGTTCTACTTTAAATAATGCCGTGATTTACCATCTTCTCACTCGAACATTATACTATCATGTTCAAAAAATAACGTTGTTATCTCGGATGACCTTCGACCTCCATCAACAAAAAAATAGAGACCATCTTCTCACCATGGGAATCCACATACCACATGTGAAATCTATTTAAGTTACCCACCATGAGATGTGTTACCATGTTTTCAAATTTGACCTCGAGTGAACGCAGAAGACCTTTGATCTCAATAAAAAGCAATTGGGACACATTGGGACACATAGACCGAGAGACAGAAAAGCAAACAGATAGACAGAGTGAGGCTGCTGGCATATCAAAATAGCTGAAATGGCTTTTTCAGCTATTTTGAGCGACTATCTTCTGACCATAACGCATTCACATACCAACTATGAAAGCTATTGACTTTACTACCTTGAAATATTGTGTTGATAAGGTTTTCAGACTTTGACACCTTGTGACCCCAGGTGACTTTTGAACTCTATCAAGCACAACAGGGACCATCTTCTCACCATAATACATCCCATAAAAAATCTATTCAAGTTTCCTACCTTTAGAGAACGAGCTATCAAGGTTTTCAGCATTTTGACACTTGGGGACCTCTGCTGACATTTGACCTCCACCAAAAACAATCGGGACTACTCTCTCACTAAAACATATCCACATACCAAATATCAAATCTATCCAAGTTTCCTACCTGAAGATCTTGTGTTTACAAGATTTTCAGCGTTTGACCCAAGTGACCCAAGAAGACCTTTGAACTCTACCAAAAACAATCGGGACTATTCTCTCGCTATAACATATTGCATACTAAATATGAAATCTATCCAAGTTTCCTGTCTTGAGATATTAAGTTAACGTGGTTTTCAGACTTTAACCCCTAGTGACCCCAGATGACCTTTGGCCTCCACCAAAAACAATTATTTTCTTAATTCTCTAAATATGGGCATCTTGTGTTCCAAGTTAAGATATCGTGTTAACGAGCAATGTGTCACAAACACCTGATCCTGATCCTGAATGGCCACGTCGTAATCGACGAAGCCCCATCAGTGGCTGCTCGAAAGCTTGTCTCCTCTGCGCATGTGAACCCTCTCGTGGGATGCGAGTCCGCCAGGGTTGCCGCGGATTCTGTTGCAGTAAGAACATCGTAGGGAGTCCGTATCATGGGGTGTGCTCTGAACAGACTGTGAACGCCCCGCATGTGCCCAAAGAGACCAACTGGGGAGTGGCAGTCCTTGAGGCAAATCATCTGGCAGATGTAATTGGTAAAGTCCGACCTGCATCTGTTGCTTCAGCTGTTTCTTTGCAGCTGTGTTAATCCTCCTTTCATACTCCATGTGGTTAACTCCCTGGTGTATATCAGCTTTCTATTTGCCTCTGTCATAGGCAATGCTCAGACTACCAGACGTGCTTATAAATACCACATTTTCCTAGGTTCTTGCGAAGAGTGTCCTCATACCTGAGTTTCAGACCCATGTTGTTTGCCTAGAAGGAACTCGCCACAGAAAATCTGTTTGGGAATTGTTTGGTCATTCATACGTACAATATGCCCAGACCAACACAGTCGACTTTTGATAATGTGTGATTCCAATCTGGTACAGTTGGTTGTGTTGAGTAAATCCTCATTGCTAACACCGTCCGGCCAGTTTAGGTTTTGCAGCCTTCGCAGGCATCTCATATGGAAAGCTTCAAGTTGACGGATGTGGCTCCTGCATGGAGACCATGTCTCACAAGCAAAGGGGGTGTTGGCACAATGCATGTCTTTATGGAGCTTGATTTTTAGTGTAAAGCGGGATTCTTCTCTGCTGCCAGGCCTTTTTTGAGGGCTTCCATAGGCACCTGCTGCATTTTATTCTGTTATCAATTTTGGCATGGAGTTGGCCATTATAGCTGATAATTCCTCAAGAAAGCCTAAAGTTCTTCACTTGGTTGAGATTCCTTTGGTCAATGGGTATGAGCCATCATGAATGCATGGGTTCTCTTTTCAACGAAACCAAAAAACGACCCATTCCTCTGGCCACGCTATTGATAGTTATTTAACAATGTCAAAGGTCGAAGGGAAAGAAGCAAGGATTTGCATGATACCTGGCATTTATTACCTGCTGTGCAGCCGCTATTTTTAAGCTCATTTCAAGAAAATATCCTTGTAACTATTTAAAGAATGATTAGAATTCGTTCAGATTTTAATGATTTCTAAACTTTTGAGTGTAAACGGCATTGATATAGCTCTACCAGCGATTGTTGCGTCCGTCATCTAATTCTGGTACATTTGGTTAGGAGGTAAAGTGAATCCTGAGTACTGCAGTTCCTCAAGATAAACCACAAAATAGAAATACAGATCTTTATAGGTCTGACTTACTTTAAAAATTTATATATATATATATATATAGATGCAACGCAGTCTAAAATTGCGTCTTTCCCCTTGTTTTATGGCGCCTTTTTAACACGCCATGCACCATATCAACGTCGGGTTCTTTCGGTGGGTATAAACTACTCACATATAACTAACTGTTCCGAAACTATTGACTAAAGCCGGCAAAACCCTATATATGTCGCCACGTCACTATCGCTCGTCCATCCCCTTCTTCTTTATATCAGGTTAATGTCTTTGACGTCTGGGCGGGGTAAATGTAACTGGTTGGCCACGTTGGCGGCTACTGCTGGCACAGTAATTGTGACGGCGACTCCTGATCGGAATCCTGTAGGAAAAACGGGTAACAATTTTACAGTTTTCATGGCTTCCCAATGTTTCCGAATTACATCTCGTTCCCCAGCATGTTACGGAGCAACTAGTGGGGCATCCTAGAGTTAACACAAATTTTATTGCGGGAAATAGGAATTACTAGACAACTCTCTAGACAAAATGACAATTTTCTAAATTTTGCCATTTTTACTAGGTGTACTGACTCGGCAAGATGGCAATTTTCCGAATTTCGCCATTTTGACATGAGGTTCTAACTCGGCAACTCGACAATTTTCCAAGGTTTTAAATTTTGACGAGATGTTCTAACTAGGCAAAATGACAGAATTCCAAATTTTGGCATTTTTACACGATGTTTTCTGAACTTGGCAACACGGCGATTTTCCGAATTTTGCCATTTTGGTTAGATGTTCTAGCCCCTGTTCTAACTATAGGCAAAATGGTCACTTTCCAAATTTCGCCGTTTTGACAAGATGTTTTATCTCAGCAAAATGACAACATGAGAGGTTGATCCCACAGAACCCACAGTCGTACAGTCTTAATATCTAGTCAGAAATCTAATTGAACAGGTGCACAGTTATTGTAATTTTTTGTTTACTTTCCTACGGAGACGTTAAGGTGCCGTCAAATTACAAACTTAGTCACCACCGGTACATTATCGTAACATTTTGCAACAAAATGACGAACTGTTTACTTATTATCCTCGCATTTTTCAGGAAATTGATGAATTACCTTCTTGTCAGATATCAAAAATTTAACAATTTTTAGAAAATTGATGAATTACATACTTATCACAAGTGATCAAGTTGACGTTTTGCAGAAAAATGAAGAATTGCTCATTTGTCGGATCCCAACAAACTTGCATGTTGCAGAAAAATGAAAAATTACACATTTATCAGATTCTTCAATTTAACATTTTGAAGAAAAATAATAAACTACTCACTGACAAAATGTCACCAATTCTACATTTTGCATAATTACGATGAATAATTGTATCTCAACAATGTAACAATTTACAGAAAAATGACAAATAGCGAATTTTAATTTCCACATTTTAAAGGGGGTATGATAAAAGT
Source organism: Holothuria scabra (assembly GCA_037179385.1). NCBI lineage: Eukaryota > Metazoa > Echinodermata > Holothuroidea > Aspidochirotida > Holothuriidae > Holothuria > Holothuria scabra. The sequence continues at coordinate 45,652,940 of CM074190.1, forward strand.
TGTTTAAATTGTAACTAGTCAATAAAATATCCTATGTTACCTACCGAACATTGCTCTATGGTGTGATAACGGTAATTCGAACGTATAAATAAGTCTGGGGTTTGGACGTAAAGTTTCAGAGGCTCCCTAAAATTCGAAGATGGGTTGTGGTAATATGCATCAGCTCAGTGGCGCACCAGGAGGGGGATTGGACCATGTTCCCCACATGGATCCTAAAGTACGTACTTTAGTAACACTACTTTTACTTCAAAATGTAGCATATGTGGCACAAGATTGTGTTAAAGGACGCTTACTTTTTCAACAATTATCAAAGGAGAAGGGCCCACCCCCTATATATATATTTTTCCCATGCCGGCACAGTCCCCTAGAGTCAGCTATTCAGTGGCGTAGCTACGGGGAGCCTAAGGGCCTAGGCCCCCCAGATTTTCTTCAGGCCCCCAGATTTTTTGCGCCATGGAAAGTAATTGAGAAAAAATAAAATGTTTAAATAGAAATAAATTTCCTTCAAAAACGGTAAACAAGAGGGCAATCCACGAAGTTGCATATCTCATCGCTAACATATGCGCAAGTTGGTTACAGAACTTGAACTATTTATGTGCTAGAAGTTTCATCTGTGCTGTTTTTATGCTACAGTAGAATGTCATTGACAAAAATTACCATACTAAAACTCCATGCCACAATCCTTTGAAATTCCTATTTTAAGTCCAAGGGAGGCGATTTTTTTCGTTCCAAGGAACGGAATTTTTTTTCGTAAGATAGCAAGTGTTCACTTTTTGACATAGAAACTGAAGGGGTACAGACCAATCAAGTTCTTGGAACTATAGGTGCACCCCTTATTCCAAAAAACATCATTTGGATATTTAAATTCTGACACCGAATTATAAAAGAACTGGAGAAATAGGCTACCCAATCTTTGTAACGCTTGCCCATTTAATCCAGTAGGCCTATCTAAGATTTTGGAACAAATTTATATTTTAAGATGCTGTTATCCCCTTGCAACACTATGAAAAAAACAACGTGCTTGGCTGTTACACTAAACTGATACGGATATGGACGCAATGATTATAAAAGTAAGACGCTTTCGGGGACGCTTTAGACAAGTGCGTAATTGTTATTATTCAGGCGCTAGCTGGGGCGTATTCTCCATTTTGACGCGACGGCAAACTTCATGTGTGTCGAGCTGATATGTACATCAAGTGCGTCTCAATTAAAAAACTGGTCGTGTGCGCCATGTTGAACGCGTGGCGTTAGAAGATTTCCGGCCGACCCACAAACCTTTTCTGCGCACTGGCCTGTGGAGAATCCTAGCCCGTGGCAAGGAAATTGTCACGTACGTTTTTTTGGCGATGCTTCAGAACCGCCAAGTTTTAAGGGCACTAATATGTAAGATAGGTAGGCCGTATGCCTAACCTAATGTTAGTCACCCACAGTTTCATATCTTGGGTTATAAGTCAAGCTTATGAATGGCGTAGGTCTTGCCATGCCTAAGCCCCAGACCTAGCCTACACACCGTTAACCAGCTTCAGACTTCAAGTCTAGCCCTAGGTTAGACTTTAACTTTCATACTACTAGGCCAAACAGTTACAGGAACTTTGGAGTGAAAACAACTGTCTGGATAGACCATATGAGAACACTCTAGATATAAAGGCTATCAAAGTGAAGTGCGAGCAGGAACTTAAAATCTCACTGCAGCATACAAGCTAGTGAAAAAGAATTTGAGTTGTGAAGAAGAGACTGATACTACGAAGTACTAACCTATGTCTGAGGCTCAGTCTAGCTTATTTATATTAATTGATGAAAAATAGGCTAGTTACAAAACATTAACCTTTGACCATCTGTAACGTGAACTATGTCCTTGGTTGCCATGACAACCAAACATATCGGTACAACTTGTCATGCCTAGGCTATTACACTTAAACTTTCAGATTTGTGGGATGCTCCCGTTAAGAGTTAAACTAAAGTAAATACAAAAAAGTATTTGACACCCTGTCACGTGACCTTTGACCTTGGTTGCCATGGAAACTACATATTTAAGTAGAACTAGTCTACCCTATTATACTTGTGAAGTTTCATGTGAAATGAAGGCTTTCTTTTGAAGTTTTAGTACAAAATATTAAAAAAGTTGTCTTTTGCAAAATGTGACCTTTGACCTCTGACCTCTGACCTTTACTTCCGAGGGTTTGGAGGACATAAGTTCCTACCCTGGGGTACCTAACTACCAATTTTGAAAAGAATCGGTCCAGCCCACTAGGAGGAGTTTAAGGGGAAAAGAGTTTGTTTTACGAACAAATGATCACTTGAAAAATTTTCGTTCCACTCTACCACTTGACCTTTGACCTCTGTTGCTATGGCAACCACATATTTTGGCAGGTCTAGATGCAATCAATATATGTGTGAAGTTTCGTGTCAGGAGAACGTTTCGGTTTGGAAATATAGCAGCAAAGGAGATTTCACTAAATTTGACCTTTGACCTGTAACCTTTGACCTTCACTTCCGGTTGTGTATTAAAACGCAATTGTAAAGGCACCATCCTACCAAGTTTGAAGAAAATCGGCCCAGCCGTTTCCAAGATATTATGAAAACAAAATTGGACACACACACACACACACACACACACGCACACTCACCCACTAACATTGCGTCACACCAATGATTCCTCAAATTTCCACGCTTGGCGGGGCATACTTGTGACGCAATGATGGATAAACTGTCTCGCTCGGTACTTGAATTAATTCGACCGGTTCTTCCGACAGCTCACACAGCTCGATCGGCAAGGCGTAAGTTCCCGGCTAAAGGGTTCTGAGGTTCGAGTACTGGGTGGACCACAGTTTTCCCATCATCTTTCGGTAGTAACGTCTTTCATAACAAGGCAAAGGTTGCCAATGTTAGATGTAAAAATTCTACAAAAATTTAAAATTGCCACTGTTTCCGCTACTTATCATCTTCCTTCAGTTTCTATATATATATATATATATATATATATATATATATATATATATATATATATATATATATATATATAACGCTGGATCCTACCTTAGGTCGACATCGACCTTAAGTCGACATATACATATTTCACATATTTGAATGTATCTGCACATACAGACACTAAAAAATTCAAATAAAATACCACCATAAACTTCAACAGCGCCAACAATAATATGTATGGTATAATTATTAGGTATGACGTACGCACAAGTTGTAATAAAATAAACAAAGTATTAAAGGTATTTTGCAATATTTACGTGTTAACTTAATGTACATTTTTAGACAACGCAAGATATAACACCCCTTTTTTTCACGTGCAAATCTACATACTAAACATTGTGTTTATTACGTCTATATACAGACACAATAAAGAGGGCGCCATGAAGGTATTATACATGCACTTATTTCATTAAGAATGTATGCAGAAGGGGTTGAAATCGTGAACCAAACATTAGGTCGACACGAAAATGTTGACCTATCGTAATTGTCGACCTAATGTACATTTTTAGACGAAGGAATGTCGACCAAAGGTAGGATCCAGGTAAATATATATATATATATATATATATATATACATACATATATATATAAATATATATATATATAAATATACATTATATATGTATATATATATATATAAATATATATATATATATATGTGTGTACATATATATATATACATATATATATATATATATATATATATATATATATATATATATATATATATATATATATATATATATAACGCTAATTCCCACCTTAGGGGGAAATTGTTATATCTGCGCGTACATAGGGCGAAAAATAACAATAAAATACATAGGCAAAAGAGTTCGCCCTAACGTCCAAACATATGAACAACGTTATCTCAATTGCCAGCCATCCGTTCATGTTAACAGCTAGGTGTCCGTAAATTTGACAACTTTGAAGTAATCAAATCTACTTTGTAAATCTAGGAGGGCGCCCTTGTTAGTTTACGTATTCCTATAGAAAAAGTGTGTAGAAACGTTATGGCGAAACTTATATTTCGCCCCCAAAAAATTTTTCCCTTAAGGTCGACTTTTCAACAACAACTCCCCCTAAGTGCGGAAATAGTGAAATATATATATATATATATAGCCTATATATATATATATATATATATAGCCTATATATATATATAGCCTATATATATATATAGCCTATATATATATATAGCCTATATATATATATATATATATATATATATATATATATATATGTATATGTATATAGGGTCGAATACTGCGTAGCACTGGTAAAGTATGAAGGTAAACAAATTGGAAATAAAAACTGCTAAAATTCGGAAGAAAGCATTCAATTCTGTGGAATCAACCAGGGCTCACATCTTGCAGTTGGAAGGGCAAGGTGAACAACCAAAATTTTTGTTGTTTTCCTCGACTGAGGCTTTGTCCTGGAATTTTGCCCGAACCAAAATGTCCCGTAATTTTTAGGGCCGCTTGAAGGCAACAATGAGGGGTTGGGGAAAGATAGACCTTAGCCAATCGGTACTCTGAAGTGTGGGCATATGCTTTTTGATAAATTTGGCTAGTGGTGGTAGACCGGGATGGTACTCAGTTACCAATGGCACTCTGTCGGAATTGCGCTGACGAGTTTTGTACGTCAGGGTTTGCGAGCGAGGGGTTTCTTTTGCCTTTTTGATGGCATTTTCAATTGAACCCCGAAAATACTGCCGGTTACGGAGGTAACCAGATAGTTCCTTTGCCCGAGTGTCAAAATCTGTTTCAGAGGAACAGATGCGTTTTATGCGGAGTGCTTGACTGTAAGGAATGTATTTGGTGCAGTGCGGAGGATGGCAACTGCTGGGTAGAAGGTAGCTTGTCCGTTGGTTTGTTGAACAAGTCTGTTTTGAGTGAACCGTTTTCTATGGTTACAGTGGTGTCCAGGAAGTGGACACTGGACCTGGAATGGTCGGCCGTAAATTTGATGGTGGGATCGAACGAATTGATGTTCTCAATAAAAATGTTTAGACCGTCTTCACCGTGGGGCCGGATCATGAAGATGTCGTCTATGAAACGTAACCAAATTTGTGGTTTCAAATTTTGTCGAGACAGAAATTTTTGCTCGAAGTTGCCCCAAAACAAGTTAGCAAATGAGGGAGCCATTTTGGTTATCATGGCTGTACCATGAATTTGGAGGTATATAGTGATGAGATTGTTGTTGGTCAGAATCAGATGCATGAGTTCGCCTAGGTCTTTTTTGGTGGGAGTTTTGCCCCGAATCGGATTGAAGGCGTTGGTGCAAGCGGAGATGCCTTCCTCATTTGGTACGTTTGTGTACAACGAGGACACGTCAAGAGTGGCCAGAATTGTGTCCGGAGGGAGATTTTTTATCTTCCCAATTTTGCGGATGAAGTCCGTAGTGTCCTGAACGTAGGAGGGGAGGAATGGAACCAGGGGTTGGATAAGCAGGTCAACAAATTTTGAAAATTTTTCCCTGGCAGTCCCGTTGCCGGAAATAATAGGTCTGCCCGGACTACCCGTTTTGTGAATTTTGGGCAGAAAATAGAAACGGCCTGGTTTAGGATTTACCTGGAGGAGATTCGGGCCGGTTTCAGAGTCAATAGAGCCGTTGCGAACCATATTTTTGATGGCCGCCTCCACTTTTTTTTCGCAATTTCCGAAGTGGGATCTGAATCTAGACGTCTGTAGTGGTCGGGATTGCAAAGTAATCTGATGGCTTCCTCCCTGTACAATTGAGTCCCCATTGCAACAATCGCTGAGCCTTTTTCCCCCCGGCTTGATAACAATATCACCGCGATGCCGTAGACTTCGAATGGCCTGACGTTCACTTTCTGTGAGATTGTCGCGAAAATCTGGGGAAGGGGTGTGGTTTTTCACATCCTCTTCAATGGCCGAAATAAATGATTCCAGTTGCGGACAACGCCCCTTTGATGGGTTCCAGGTGCTTTTTGGTTTGAATTGATACGATATATCGTTGTCCGGTGGAGAATTTAGGCCGTCTTCGTCAGCAAAATACTCCCGAAGGCTCAAGCGTCGGAAAAACGCTTTCATGTCTAGCGATAATTTTTGCGTGTCAGTCTGCCTTGGTTTGGGGCAGAAATTGAGTCCCTTCGAAAGAATTTTAGTTTCTCCTTCAGAAAGCTGACACGATATGGTTACACCCGCGGTGGTGGCGGTGGAAGGCTCGCTTACCGGTTTACGAATAAATCTGCGAGACCTGCTTTTCTGAAAATTTGAAATCACTTGATTTGAAGTGACAGTCACTTGGTTTGAAGTGACATGATCTCTTTGAAACTTGCGTTGTTGCCTAGAATTTAGAGTACGAGAGAGTCGGAGACAGTCCTGAGAGATAAACCGAAGCTTGTTTTGAAGCCCGGATTTGGGAAGCTCTCTTTTTAGCTTCCTGGTTTTTCACTAGTTGACACTGGCATCCGGGCGGATTTGTAAAATGTCCACAAGGTCCGGATTTCATGTGTTGCCCACATGATCCATACTTCTGCTTTGCGGTTTAAATATTTTGAGAGATTTACTCGTAGTATTTTAATTTTGACTACGTAATGTACCAATGACTGAACAAATGCCATTTTGCATCTAGACACCACTGAAAACCGGAAAACATATTGTTTATTTGGCAGTATGTATGTCCCTTGTAAAATCTCTACAAAGACTAAAAATGAGTATTTTGAAATGTTTCATGCTCCCCAAAAAGGAAAATCTTAGAATGTTGGCTACAATTAGTTCAAAGTTTTGTCAAACATAGCACCATTTTGCATCTAGGAAATCTAACGCAAAGAAAGTTTCTCAGAGGGGGACACAACTATTTTTGGTTTTCCTTTTAAAGCTCAAATGCATTCAAATATTGACGCATTTGCGATCTACGTCCTCCTGACAGCCTGAAGTTTACAATTTTTCCCAAGGGAAAGGGAGATACCGGCTCCCTTTAGTCTCATCCCCCAGGCCACAGATCAGGTATGCCCAGTTTTGTGTATTATCATTATTTGAGAAGTGGTAGACATGAGATTCGTATTTCAAGGCTGGGTACATCCAACTTAAAGCACGTGGGAATTGCCGTTTCCGGCCATCTTAAGGGTTTGTAAAGCCTAAGATTTTCTTGTACGCTCTGCGCCAACCGACATGTGGCGCTCCGCTTAGATAGTCTTGCCGCGCCTTCACCTAGGAGTTACCAGCCCCCCCCCCCCCCCACACGTTCTTAAGTGCCGTCAAATTACAAACTTAATCACTACTTCATCTCAACATTTGAGGCCACCTGAGCTCACTACCAGTGACCTAAAGGTGTGAAGGTAATATTTGGTTCTAAAGGCCTAAATGTAATATTTGGTCGCTTAATTGCCGCCGGATGCTTTTCATCCATAGTATGTGCATACTTCATGAAGCACTGTCAATTAAAAAGAAAAAAAAAAGACTTAAGTCTCAGAGGCAAGGAACCTCTAGGACTTTAGGTTTTCTAGTCATCCTTTTATTTGACCATGTATGAGGTAAAATATGAAATTTGGTGAGAATTACGATCACACTTGTCTCCTTTTTGATGAAAGTTTAAAATCTGCGTATGTTTGCCCATTGGCCAACGACCTCTCCGAAGAAGGGCCCCATTTTTAAAAATTTTTCCGCCACCAAGTTAAGACCTCTACCAAAATAATTTGAATTAATTACTCAATAAGACCAACTTACACACCAAAAATGAAATTATTTACATTAATCCTTATTGAGATAATGTGAGAATTTTTAAGCTATTTGCCATTTGACTTCTTGTGACCCCAACTGACCTTCGACCCCCACCAAATTCAAAAGGGGCCATTAACTTTATAGGGAGAACACACACACACTAAATAAAAACATAGTCATTCTACTCTTCTTGCATATCAGGTTAACAAAGTGTTGGCCTTCAAAGACCTTTGACCTCCACCAACGACTACAGGGATCTACTCAATGATCGCCGACCTCCTTTATCTCAAAGGAGTCATTTACCAAATACGTATAAAATACACTAAATATTAAAATAGTCAGACTTTTAACATTTTGACCACTCGTGACCCCAAACAACGTTTGACTTCCATAAGAACCGATAAGGATGATCTATTCAATATGATCAACCCGCACACTAAGTATGGTATTAGCCACACTTATCTTTCTTGAAATACTGAGTTGACAAGAAATTTCTAAGGTGTTTATTTACAATTTGACCTCTCCTTACCCCAAATGACCTTTGACCTACGACGAAATCTACAGGGACCATTCACTGACTTTCAAACTGTCACAGGCCACCATATTTATGGTCCCATACCGTAACAACTAACGAGGTACAACTGTACCCCAGAACCAGAACCGGAACCGGATAATTTTTCATTATCCGGCCGGATGTTCTGGTCGAACCGGTTATCCGGTGTACTTCTAGGCATTGGCGTAGTCACGCGGAGGGTTTGGGGGTAAGAACCTCCCCCCCCCCCCTCGATCCAGCCTTGCAATGCAAAAGACACCTAAAATACCGTTTTTTTTTCTCTCTTTCCCTACAGTTTTCCCTCATATCGTGCCCCAACCCCCCCATAACAGCCCTACCCCCCCCCCATTACACCAAAACCCTCCACATGACACAATCCTGGCTGCGCGTCTTGTGTAAAGACACTAAACTTTTCAAATATTCTTAAAAAGGAGGGCCATTCCTTTCCCCGACCCCCATAGACTTACGAGGCGGGGCATGGGAGCGGAATGTGTTCAAGTGCCGTGAAAATAGTTGGCCATTTATCAAGCAAAAATGTTAGCAGTGAAATCATTGATAGTAGGGAATCCCGGCAGTAATACAGACAGTTTTGTCAATTCAACTTATCTTGAATTGAGGCAAGAGGCACAGTTGAGAAATATAAGCATATTTTTCAATTCCGTTGTATAGTTTTTCCAAGAAAAGACTCAAGACCATCTAATCTAATAATAGGGGTAAATTTTATGTGGTAATTTTCTAATCACTTAGCATGGCTTATTGCAAAACGAAAGACAAAACAAAAAACTGTTCAGATTCTTTTTACAAGCATGGCAACGCAAATTTTGGCCATTCGAGGGGTCGAGATTTTGTAAAATTTCCTCTACGTTCCCCGTCCACCGACGGTGGCGCTCTACTAAGATAGTATTTTTGACAAAATAGCATTTTCGGGTCAAAGTATTTTTTAATAACTCTCTGATCACTTTGCAGTTTGCGAACTTGTTCTAAGGTGGTGATTTTATTGGAAACGAAAAACAAGATAGGGACTGCTTGGATTCTAGGTAAAAGTCTGGGGAATGCTTAGATTCTACGTAGTAGTCTGGGAAATGGTATTTCCGATTTTTCGAAATTTTCTGTAGGCTCCGCGCCAACCGACGGTTGTGCTCCGCTTAGATGGTCTTCATTGCGTTTCTTACGCCTGGCGCACACTATACGACTTTGCACATCGCAACTCAACAAAACCGTCGTGACCTAGTTTTGAATCGTCGTCACGGTTTTTAGTCGCACGACATGGCCACGCACACTATACGACTGGCTATCGCGCATTGTCAGTCGAACGACTACACGTCCACACTACTACTATACATATTACGATAAAACAGCACAGAACAGCATACAGTTTGTAAGAGTACTATACTTTCACTGTGTAGCTAGCGTACTAGGCCTACGCAAGTTTACAGATCACTAGTGATGTCGACTGCCTCGGCAATCTCCTCAACGGGTTTTTTTCCAAGCAATCCTATAGGAATAGCTTTGGCTTCCACAGTTATAAAGTACATGTCGTTGCTCTCACATTCCTTCGAGTTTGCCTAATCTCTACTCGCCGTACTCGTTCCATATATCCATCTTTTCAATTGAATATTTATACGAAGTTACGTCAAAAGTTGTCACTGGAACCAGCATCAGACAACTTTCACAGTATTTATATCACGTGCATATAAATCAGTAATTTTGATTGGTCATATTTTTCAGTCACTTGCGACTGTCGTCGTACAGAGTCGGGAAGAAACAACATGTTCGTTTTCCCCCACTGAAGGCGATGCGACTTAAAACTGGTCCTAAAGCTGCCAGTCGCAATCGTAAACCCACGCAAACTACACGAGTGTTGAAGATCCGACGATCGAGTTGAGTTGCAACGCGCAAATTCGTATAGTGTGCGGCTAGATTTATATGAAACGCCCAGAACTGGAATGCTGCTGTTCGCCAATGCCAATCAGTCACGCTGTTTCATTTCATTGAGTCATAGAAGTAAGCCAATTTCAAAACAATTCTTACTTGGAAAGGTACCGATAGAGATACATGGCATTAGATTGTATGTAAAGACATAAAAGTTTCACTTTTATCCCCATCAACCACCACAATTCAACTATTCCTGTCAAAGTCGAAAATCTTGCACCATTTTGCATCTAGGCTCCTCCGAAAAGGCCAAAAATTTTCACCTGGTAGAGGGACACCACGTTCACCCTCGCCGGCGATCACTCAAATACTGCATGACCCCCTTGAGAGAAAACCTGCGTACACCACTTTGTGGTTGTTATTCAGTGTTGTAAGTAAGGATTAATGTAGTAGTTAAAGCATGGAAGTACTACCGAGGTAGTACTTCCATGGTTACAGAGGCAGTTCCCCGTGGCCAAAATGAATTACTATACCCAAAAGACAATACCACATTGCAGCTCCCGAGGCCGTAGCCAAGACCAGGGAAAAGAAAGACCGACACGACTGACAACACAACCGTTGCCAAACCAGTCCAAGCCCCTGTCGTCGTGGTCGTTTTGACGTTATTTTCAGATAGAAATTTAATAGTGTTTAACGCAAACTTCTGTTGCATACTTCACAATGTGAACAGGATATATTATGCGGGAGAGAAAACAAAGATGGTTATTTCCTGGTGCAATTTCAAAGTAGGCTGCCAAAAAAAGCTAGATTCATTACTCTGAAAGAAACAGCCCTCGGCTATGCCTTAAAGTGACTACTTTCTCCTTACAGCTTTGTCATGCCAGTGCAAGGGTAACAAAAGTCTGAAATGAAGTTATTAGATTCTATTATGAAATTATTCCCCCCCCCCCCAAAAAAAATCGGATTGGTAGAATAACCTTTCACCTGTAAATATCATCGGAAATGCCACGGCGACCTTTTGCAGTAATCCCATGTGATCTTTGCATTTTAAAACTGAGCGCTGCCTTACTTTTGTGACTTTTATCATTTAACCATTGAAATAAAGTGATCCCCTACTAAGGCCAGACTCAAGAGCACAAAACTGTAGACGTGACGTCTACAGTTTTGTCAGCAAAGAAAACTTTTTATGGGATAAGAGATGTAAAATTCTTGCAGAAAATATTATAAAATACTTTGCTTTGCCAAAGTAGGAACGCCTACGCCCTTATCGTATCCCTTGGACAAAAACTTGAACTAATTTCCAGCTTGACCTATAATGATCTGGATCGGACGACTCCATAGCATGCAGATACCACAGTATGTTTTGTACCCTTGAAAATATAATCTGTCGAAGCGTTCTGACCTTTAAATGAAAGAGTCCTGAAAGGAAGTCTGGTGTACAAGGAACGACATGCATCAGAATTATATCTTAAAAATAATGCTTTTCAAATTAAGAATATTTGCCTGCACTTCCTCTATCGGGCACCATTGTGAGAATCGTTAGTAAGATAAAAAGGGGCGGATTTAATAAGGTCACTAAATATAAAGAAGGGGATTTCATGTATGGCAATGGCACAGGCCAGAGCGACCTTACTGTACATGGCCAAGGAACAGTGCCCTTACTTCACTGCGAAGTGTAGTCCTGTCGATAATGGGCCTAGGCTATTAACGAAACCCGCACCCCTCTTTGAGCAGTGTCCGCGTGAGAATGTCAAAACGGGGGGGGGGGGGGGGACTAAAGGCGAAGGGTAATGTAGGAGGTGGCAAAATATTTTGGGCACCGAGATACGAGACATATCTCTGGAGGAAGAAAGAGGTCTCTGGAGAGATATATTATTTATTTTTTCCGGTGTTTCACTGTTTCAGTAAGATACCCCCTATGGTGCAAAGACGCACATGTCTTCAGTCATTTAGCAATCAAATTAAAAAGTGGAAAATCAAAAGAGAAATACTGCCTTTGTTCATTGGAAAGTGTTTTTATTTTTAAAACATGTCAAATACGTATTGACAAAATATAATAGATTATTGTAAATAATAGTACACAACCTTCTTTTCAAGAAATAATTGTATTGTTTCTCACAAACAAAAACCCAGTTATTTGTTGCTAATGATTTGTTAACTCAAACTTTTCAAATTCAAATAGTGCAACTTTCATCTTGCATTATATTGATTGCGTTTCTTGTTTAGACTCAATAGTTTGATAATAACTGGACCCATAGTCTTTGTATGGGGTCGATAATCACTGTTATTAACATGAAATCTCCTAACTTGCTAACGATTAAACTAAACCCTAGCCTAATCCCTAACTCTAGCAAAGAATATATTTGATTTAATGCAAAAGCAACAGTCAATCAAGATATTCCTTTTAAAAAAGTGCGCATCAAGTGTTTTTATGCCATGTTTGAGCCAACATAAATGCAAACTATAAGTGCGAAACATTTACTATCTGGTTCTTCTCTTCTCAGTCTTCTGGCCCTTTAGGATTAAACCCGAGGCTAGGCCAGTGTTTATTGTTCCTGTTGGGTGGTCAAATGCCATATATTTAATTCTATGTAAAGGACAAATAGTGATGAAAGAATATTAAATACTACTGTTATTTATGTGAAGTTTAAGCAATTTGGTGAATAGCCCAGGGGAAACTACACTGCATAATCTAGGTTTCTCGACCGATAAACCAAGATTTTCGAGTTGATGAGTCCGATTCTTCAGATTATTGGGTATTTGGCTCGAAAAAGCCGAGATTTTTTCGACAAACATGATTTATGAAATCGATATTTAAACCAGATTCATCAATTCGATAAACTAAGCTTACCCAATTTTTGACACTTTACGTCGACAAACCAGGTTTGTCAGCCAATACACCAAGCTTATCAATCATAAGACCATGTTTTTCGGCGCCGAATGTTCAATATATCGAAAATCTGAGTATCTTATTGATAAACCAGGTTTATCAAATGACTTCTTATTTGAGAAATTTGGAATACTTGGTTTATCGGTCGATAAACCAGGTTCTCGAATTATTGGACATTTGGTGTTGGTGAACCTTCTTCCTTAGTTGATAAATTTAATGAGAATCTTGGTAGTTTATCAACAGATAAACCTGGTTTATCGAGTTAATGGGCATTTGGCTTCCCGTAGTAGTATCCTTTCCTTCAATTCAATGGCATCTCACAAGTTAGAAAGTTTTTGAAAGAACCATGCTACGTGACAGGTGACGGGGAGTAAAGATAGCCGCACACTTACACGTTTTTGCACACTGCAACTAAAATCGATCGTCTGATCTCCAACAGTCGCGCCCTCTGTAGTAACTAACAAACAAACTGACCGACCGACCGACCGACCGACCGACCGACCGACCGACCGACAGTCGTGTAATGTGAGTGACTTTACGACTGCAACTAGCAGTTGCAAGACCAGTTTTAAGTCGCGCCGACAACGTATAGGTTCTTCCCGACTTAAGTCGGTGCGACTAAAAACTAGTCTTAAAGGGAAATACTGCGTTTGTTTTTCAAAGAAATTTAATCCTTTTAAAACCAATATTTATTAGCAAAGAGTGGTTAATAATTACAAATAAAACATTATGGTAGACTTCTTTTTAAGAAATAAGTTCCCCTCAAACAGAAATTCAGTTGTTTGTAGCTCAAGAATAATTTGTTCACCCAAACTTTAAACAGTTTCAAAAGATGCACCTTCCATAACTCTTCTTGTGCATAATATTTTGAGGAGATAGAGCATTTTCTGAGGTTTATTGTTGAGACTGAATGATGTGAAAATGACTAAAGCTATTTACTTTCAATGCTATTTTGGAGCATTTTAAACGCAATATTTGCCTTAAACGTTGCTTTTAACAGTTGTAGCGACGATCGAGTTGGGTTGCGTTGTCAAAGTCGTGTAGTGTGGAGCTAGCTTAAGATCTGTACAAATACTTTCACATTCCTTCTCGACTTTCTGGTGAGTAGCCAAGGGGAAACTCGACTACATAAATATTTGCACACGAAATATGATGGAATGATAGCTAGTTCCTTTCCATGAAAAGGTCAGAATGTCATTAAGTCATTGAGATTGTGCAGTTCAACTCTATCCTGGATTGTCCCGAAGGAATTTCAATATAAACATCAAGCCTGAGCAGCAAAACGTAGAAAGGTGAGAAGGCTGCTATGTTCACAAGCAGTCTACGAGCAAGGAACAATCTCAGATATTCAGAAATGCTGCAAGTATTGAAAGGTCATAAATGTTGTTGTTTTTGATTTTTGAATGCCGCAGCTGCAACCAGCCAATCAAATAGTTTTATAAACACCCAATAGTCATTTGAGCCCTTCTGTAATTGGCTGTGCACCTTTAGGAAACTCAGTTTGAATCTAGTTGTGCTGCCATTTAATTAAGGTATAGTGCCTGAATTACTGCTGAGGGCACTATACCTTCACCGAGGTGTTGTTAGGGCTTAAGTTAAAGATTGCGGTTGCAGTTAAAGTACGTTTTCCTAATATTCAACCTCGTGCGACATTGTGAAGTTGGGGGTCCACAAAATGGCATTTCGTTTAAGAGAAACTCAGGAGCTTTGAGGAGATAGACTTTATAAATGCCTACATTACTGTGAAATTGGCGCCAATATATTGCTAAGTGCATAGAGCCAAAACATGATTTCGTATAAGATCGAAGCCTTGGAATGGACTCAAATGACAATAATCTTTAAGGTCAAAGGCAATTAACAATGGCATCAAAACGATTTTGATTTCAATTTGGGGAAAAGTCAAGGGATCCGTGGGCTTGGTCAAGGGTCCAACTTGGTATGGATACGAAACAAAGGGCTCCCAGGAGCAAACACTCGGAAGTTTGTGGAATATGAAGTAATTAAGAAGGTTAACGTAACAAACCTCATATATCAAATCAATAATGTTTAAGCAAGTTCAATTCTGCGATGCAAAAAAATTTATTATGAAAATCGTTGCAAACTTCAATGTTGAGTCTCTTAACCTGTTAAAGACTTAGGTAATAGGTTTTTGTTGTAAAAGTATTAAAGACGACAAAAGGAAAATCAAAATCAAGGGGACGGTTGAATGGTACTACGTCATATCCAGTGGCGGCACCAGAATGTCAAAATGGGGAGAGGCTGAGGGAAAAATAACTAAATAAGGGCAAAGGATAATGTTGGTGGACAAAAACATTTAGGGCACAGCGCGGGACCGAGCCAAAGCGTCCGTTCGTGGGGTTGGAGTCCCGGGGGTGAAGCCCCTCGTAAGCTTTTAGCATATCTCTGGGTAAAATTATTTAATTCGTTGGAGAGGTATTTTATTTATTTTTTTATGGTTAACCAAACTCGTTACTACTACAACTACAACTACTGTATTATTTTTTTTGAGGGGGAAGGGGCGAGTTTGGGGACAGGCCAAATCTGGCCACCTCTTTCTAGCCCGTGGTAAATTATGCAAGTTCTAAGTAATAATAATAATAATAATAATAATAATAATAATAATAATAATAATAATAATAATAATAATAATAATAATGATAATGATAATGATAATGATAATGATAATGATAATGATAATGATAATGATAATGATAATGATAATGATAATGATAATGATAATGATAATGATAATGATAATGATAATGATAATGATAATGATAATGATAATGATAATACTGATGATGATAACGATGACGATGACGATGACGATGACGATGACGATGACGATGACGATGACGATGACGATGACGTTGATGACGACGATGACGATGACGAAGACGAAGACGAAGACGACGACGGGGAGGGGGGGGGTGGAGGGGGAGGGAGCGGGAGCAGGAGCAGGAGCAGGAGAAGGAGAAGAAGCTTTCCCCCATTGTTGACTCCGACTACCAGGTATGGCGGAAGACTGAACGAATACTTTGAAGTTGTGTTTAAAGGCATATCGTAATGGCTATTGACTTGTATCACGTAAGAAATATCCCACACCATGTCCTCCAAACTCGGTTGGAATGCAATTTTCCCAACGTAAGATATCTGATATCCACTTTAAAGACTGGTTATTTTTGTTCAAAATAATTCCACTTTTTTTTTAACAAAGCCACAGGAAGTTAGGAAACTTGAACACATTATGACAGACTTCCGTTTGATTTTCTTTATAATTGAATGAGTGTCCCGTTTGTCCTCGAACTTTAAAAATGTTGTAATGTTTGGATATTATCTGGCCTAGTATTACCCTGCTTCATCTGTGGGGTATAGAAAACAATGTTGCATAACATTCCCTGCAGCGGCATTAAAGTTGTAAATAATTTGAATGAAATAAATACTTAATGTATCGCGATGACATCACAAATTTCCCACATCCAACTAAACCTCCCTTCCTGTTACCTACGAGTATCACTTCCTATATACGCTCTTTTCTCAATTTTGAAGGAGGTCAACCCTCTGCCCAAATAGCAAGTTGGACAATTACCGAGCAAAACATCTCTCCTCTACAGGCATTCTTTATTTTATTGAGTTTATAGGGTTGGAATACGTACAGTAGGCTAGTTTCAAATCGGTAGCTAGCATCTTTTCTGAAGCAAATATACTGTAAATCAACACATGTATTTTTCAAAGTTCCGTTAAACCTGATGTATTAGTGCATCGTAAGTGTAAGTCTCTCTTCCTTGTCTTCTGTTTACTTCACTTCTGTTCAAAATACTTAAAGTTGTCACGGGAAGATCCTAATATGAACGCATCGTTGACCTGAAAATAGCGTCAATACTTGATTTACACAATGTAAAGGTGACAGGAAATCATATTCCATTTATAGACAAACATTTTATCCAGCTCCAAAGAAACCTATCACAGCATGCGGAGCCATGTTTGCAATCGTGCTCGATAAAAGGTCGTGAAATTTTGTTTGTCTTAATGTCTTGATGTAGTGATAGTAATTCGCCTCGTCAATGTGTTGAGCAGTGGCTCTATCGGCCAAGTCGTGACGCCAGTTAAAATTTTTACGGTTCACTTCGTCACCAATTGGTTTAAGTCTGGCCAGCCACGGTATCTCTCTCAATTGTTATATATTAGGCCTACTCACTGGTTCAGTTGTTTTCCCTACTTTATTGCTTACGCGCTGAGCACTTACAAAGGCAGTAGTAAATTCTAACCTTAAAGTCTTCCGTATGACCAAGCCAGCAGTCAAATCCTACACCTTTAACACTCAAATTGACTCAATTCTCACATTTTGGTTTGTCACATTCATATACTGAGACATGTTTACTATATCTGATATCAAACTTGAAGGCAGTAGCGTACGCAGGATATCTCTGAAGGGGGGTGGGCATGCAGTATGTTGAGTGATCGCCGGCCTGGAGGAGGTGTCTAAGGGGACTTTCAAGGAGCCTAGATGCAAAGTGGTGCAAGATTTTCGACTTTGACAGGAACAGAGTTAAAAGTTGGATTGTGGTGGTTCATGAAAATAAAACTGAAAAGTTTGTGTCTATACATGCAATCTAGTGCCATTTACGCCACATTTCGAAGTAAGATTTTGGCTTTAAATTTGCGTACTTTTAGGAGCCAACATAAAAGAACATCGCTCGGCACAGGGCGGACTGGAGCATTTCAGCTTTCTATTTTTTCGTTCGACTTCATTTTGCTCTAAAGAAACTTTAAACGGAGGCCACCATTGGTTGGCGCCGAACGTAGAAAAAATTTCGAAAAATCAGAACCCTAAGATGGCCGGTAATGGCATTTTCTAGACTTATACGAAGAATGTAACGAGTGGTTATCTTCTTAAAATGCTCGAAAAACTTCAAAGTGATCAGAGGGTTAAAAAATACTTTGGCCGAAATAAGTAGTTTTGCCCGAAAGACTATCTAAGCGGAGAGCCACAATTGGTTGCCCTAGAGCGTTAAGAAAATTTCGAAAATCAGACCCCTGAGATCGCCCGAAATAGCATTTTCCAGACTTATACGAAGAATGTAACGAGTCGTCATCTTCTTTTGTTTTCAATAAAATGATCTCTTCAAAATAATATTGCAAACTTCAAAGTGATCAAAAACTTATTAAAAAACATTTGACCCGTAAAATGTAACTTAGCCCGAAAGACTATATAAGCGGAGTGCCACCATTAGTCACGCGGAGCGGAAAGAAAATTTTGATAAATTGCGACCCCTCAGATGGCCGAAAATTGCATTTTCATGCTTGGAAAGAGAATCTAAACAACCGCATATAACCACATAAAATGTTCTACCATTATTATATACATGATCTTGATTCCTTTCAGGGAAACTATACAAGCGACTGAAAAAAAATATGCTAATGCTTCTCTATTGTGACTCTTGGGCTAAATTCAATATCCGCTGAATTGATGAAATTGTCTTTGACTGCTCGAACTCCCGATTGTTAATGATTTTACACCTAAAGCTAGCCGCAAACTATACGAATTTGCGCGTCGCAACTCAACTAAACCGTAGTGACCTAGTTTTGAATCGTCGTCACGATTTTTAGTCGTACGACAGGGCCACGCACACTATACGGCTGGCTTGGGAACATTGTCAGTCGAACGATTAGGGAATGCATACCCGCGATTGACACTTGCACACTAGTGCTGTACATATTACGGTACAACTTTACAGAACAGCTTACAGTGTGCAACTATACTTTCAGTGTGTAGCTAGCATACAAGACCTATGGAAGTTTACAGCACACCAGTAATGTCGACTGCCTCGGCAATCTCTTCAACGGTTTTGTCCTAGAATTCCTATAGGAAAAGCTTTTGCTTCCACAGTTATACAGTACAGGTCGTTGCTCCACTTTTCCACGAGTTTGTCTTATCTCTACTCGCCGTACTCGGTCCATACATCCATCTTTTCAACAGAATATTTACACAAAGTTACGTCAAAATTTGTCACTAAACTCCAGCTTTCATGGCCCCGTCACTTACGTCTATGACGGCCGGGGAAGGAGTTTTAGCAATGGGCTCTTCCCTTTAAGAATTCTTATAAAGATTAATGTCCTCAGAGGCAATCTGTGCCACCAGGGTAATACAGAGTCTACCTTTTCGAGTAAAATTTGAAATTTGAAAAATTGCGTATTTGCAGGAATAAAAAAAGTAGCATCACTGAGGGCCTTGCAGAGACAATCCTTCCCCCTGAAAAATTTTTGAAACATTGAGTGTCCTTACATGCAATCTGGTGCCATATATGCTATCTTTTGAAGTAGAATCTGTGTTAGTAAAGTAGGGCTACGAATTTTGTAGGATCTAATAAAAAAAAAAAAGAAAAAAAAAATACGAAACCCGTGAGGGGGACATGACCAGTGGCGCAGCTACTGGGGGGCAGGGGAGGGGGCAAGATGCCCCCCGAAAATAATGTGGGGAAATTTGATGAATTCTCTTATTCTAACAAAAATTTCTCATAATTTTTGTTAGAATAAAAATTGTGAGACATTTCTCATACATAATTCGTATTTTCATGCCACACATTAACCCACATTTCGTCAGTGTCGCATGAACCGACCCTACTCGCGTTCCACAGAAACGTCCTCGCAACGTAGCAGATTGAATGTTCTCTTGTGTAAGCGCGGGTGTTATGATGCAGTGCATTTCAGTGCACAGGAAGCTGTTATTCAGGAATTTAACAACAGCTGATACAGTACAACTAACACTGAAAGGCTGTAAACCCGAACTTATCCGCTTGTAAACAGTCTCTGCGTTGTACACTTTGGGAATTCAGTAAAAGGATGTGAAAACTGACAAGTCACTAACGTAGACCCCCCGAGGTTATATTGTCCTACATATATAAACTATATCGATTTTACTCTGTGTACATAACAATGGATGGGGCTGAAACAATCCATGGCCAACGATAAACTTAACATTAGTCTAGAAATTAGAATGAACGGGATCCATGGGCATACTTAGATTTTGTTACTTAGCCTAATCCATGGAGGCTTACAGGCTAGTTCGGGAAAATAGCTTTCTGCTCACTTGGGGTGTAACAATAAACGGGTCCATGAGTACCTTGCAGCCTTCTACACCTAACAGACTGCTGTTCTAACAGGATATCCTGTGTGATCGAACCACTATTTGGCCTCCTTTCAATGGCGTACGAAGGGGGTACTGGGACATGCTCACCACCCCCCCCCCCTCACCGATGCCATTTTTTAGCTCACACATGTACACAGTACATGTGTGAGGTTATCAAATGGGGCAGATGGCGTCAACTTTTTAACAAAAACCTTCTTCTTCCTCACTTTTGGAGATTTGGAGCTAAAATTTTGGTGTATAATTGCTTTAGAAGAGAGCACTAATACCTACCTACTTACATTCTAATATAAGAAATTTAAGTTGTGTTTTAAAACTCTTTTTTTTGGGGGGGGGGGGGGGGCTGAGTTTATTTTGCCTGCTGGGCAGTTAGTTGTTTATTTACTGCACTAACAGCAGTGTGCTTGTTTGTGTGTTCAGTTCTTATGTTGCGCATACATGCAGGCTATATAACCTGGTTCTTGATGTTACAGCTGGTTGAACAAAGCATTTACAGTACTGTCACTGTATGCTTGTGTAGGTGGTCTCATAATCAGCTGTGGTTGGCTATTGTGGATAGAATTACCCCTGTAACCAAGGAGTTACAACAGACCCTGTAGTAGGGACTTAATATTGTTTTATTTTATATAGTTTTATTTTGATCAGCACAGAGCCGTCCAGTGTTTACTTGTGGATTTGTACTGTAGGTGCAACTGAATGTACTTTGCAATACTTGAGCAGTTTACAGGTACACCATACAAGACTTATTAATGTTATCATACTGCCTATTAGTACTGCCTATAAGAATACACAATCCAGGTTTTCATGATTTGAGAAAACATGTAGTGGTTTTTAGATGTACCATAAAACTATATCAAATGTAGATTTATATGCAGTAAAATCACACATGTTTTGTCTTCACTATTTTTGACTTCCTTGCATTTAATTTTGTAATGTAAGGAGGTTTAGGAAACAGATAACAGATAAAATTTGGTTGAACTTTGAGTTCCTGTTTTTAACAGACAAAACAAGTTGTGTGAGCTTCACAACAGCATTGCTGTTCTAGTCTTTGTTCTTAAGAATACGTAGTTAAACTTTAGTAACACAGATTTTACTTCAAAAGATAGCATACGTGGCACCAGACTGCATATAAGGACACCCTTCTTTCAAAAATTTCCAAAGGGGAAGGATTGCTTCTGCAAGACCCCTCAGTGATGCCAATTTTTTTAGTTCCTACAAATAGGCAAATTCTGTCAATTTTTACCTAAAAAAGTAGGCTCTGTATCCCACTGGGGGAATGGATTAAAATAAAGACTTCATGTTTAGATTCTCTTTACAAGCATGAATACGCTTTTTTTGGCCATCTGAGGTGTCTGATTTATCGAAATTTTCTCTATGCTCCGCGCCAACTAATGGTGGCGCTCCGCTTGGATAATCTTTATGATAAAATAACGTTTAGTGGCCAAGAAAAATGGCATTCCTATACCGATCAATGCTCTTTTATTTTGACTCCTAAAAGTGTGCAAATTTAATGACAAGTTTTACTTCGTAAGGTAGCATAAATGGCATAAGAATGTATCTGAAGACACAAAAGTTTCAGTTTTATCCTCATGAACCACCACGGTTCAACTTTTAACACTGTTGCTGTCAAAGTCAAAAATCTTGCACCATTTTGCATCTAGGCTCCTTGAAAACGTCAAAAAATTTCCGGAAACCCCTCCCCTTAGACCATACTGCAAGCCCCCCTCCCTTCAGAGAAATCCTGCGTACGCCACTGCGTTGGTACATACAAATAAACCAGATATTGTTGACCAAAATAATATACTTTGATATTTCCAATTGCTCTATGTTATACTTTAAGATTAAAATGCAGGTAATATTACAAAATGATATGGTTATGTTGTTATACTTGTAAATTTGCATATTTTATATGAAATACATACACAGTGACCGGGAGAAATTTGGGGGAAATTTCATACCTTTGCCACCTCTGGAAAAACATCCTAGCTACGCCACCGGACATGACCCGGTGGTCCCCCCTTTTATGCGCCACTGTTCAAAGGTTAGGTTAGTGTGTAAGATATGATGTTAGATTTAAGTTGGAATATTACTCTTGAAATTGACAACTTTACGTGTTATACCGTGTAGCGGTCAATTCAAGAAGAGTCTTAAACGAGGGCTGTGTTCATTGCTGACCAGCAGTCTTGCTTGTCCTATTCTTTTATTAACTTAGCTTTGAAACAGTAAAGTAGGTCTCCCGTTAAAATATAAAAAAAAAAACACCAGTTTAGTTGAGCTACTGTTTCACATTCAATGCGCTTGGAATTGGTGTTGTTGATTCCATAAAGTGTTTCAAGCCTGTATTCGAGGTTAACCTCGACCTTGGACTGCCAGGCTTCGTCTGCAACACAAACATTGTCTCGTGTACCACAAGACCCATTAATGACACAGGACAGAAGACTGTACTCGTTTCAGATGGGGTGATGGCATTCTCCATTCAAGGAAAACTATCGTTTTATTTCTATTAAGATTTTACTTTCGACGTCGCATATAGTGAGAATCTCTGATAGTTTTGTATCGTATGTTGCCCCCTTTTTCTCAACACAAGGAGTTACTTCAGCAGCACAACGTTTACTCCAGGAACAACATGGTTTGTTAATATTTAGATCACACCCGAGAATGCTGGCGTGAGCTGTGGTGATAGCAAGGCTTACTCTATCCAGGGATCTCTAGCAACTCGATGCTCTATCCATCCATCCATCCATCCATCCATCCAAATTGGCAAATAAACTCTGCAGCACAGCTCCCTGGCTGTCATTAGCCTTCTTTTGTCTTGACTCCTCATGGCTTGCATTTTCTAAAGCTATTCATGCATGATACATTGAAAAGCTGTGCTGGACCTTAATGTGAGATCCTTCACAACAGTTGTGAGGAGGAAACCGTGACAAAACAAACGAACCATTAAGGTAGAATGACTCTTCTTCTTTGAGTTGTCATTGGCAGATAGGGTAAGAATAGATAAGGGGACAGGCTTGGTGATCTCTGACCGGCCCTTCGACCAAACTTTCAATTACACTACCAACATCACAAACCAAATCTCATTATGGCTGTATTTCAACTCTGTTTGTGTCCAACAAAAGCAATAAATCATTTCGCAATATTGCACAAAACAGTCTTGAAGGCCTGTACTTTCCAAAACATATTGAAAAGAATAACGTGACTAACTGCGTATCATCAGAAACCATGGAAATTATACAAGAGAAAACTTAAGAATTTTGCAAAATTTCATTAAATTAGTCATGTGACCCACAAAGGAATCTTGGATCAATCAACTGAGAACACCGGGCATCATTACAATAGCTTATTAACTCAGTTAAACATTGAAGTCACCAAATGGTAAATGCAGTCAACCCATTGGCAACTTTAAAAGTCAGTCACATTTCATGAAAGACTCTTAAGAATCATGTGACAATATTTTTCGCGAGTAATTGTGAAATTTATTAGGAGTTATTGTATGTGTTACCTTGACCATGTGCCATAAATAAGACGAAAACACTCTCAGTTACTAAACACACGTTTTATTCTCAAACAATTCATTTCCCTTTTAGGCACTTTTCCCTGCTAAAGAAAGTGTTTTATTGCTAAACATGTTTTTTTTTTTCGAGCGCTCAAGTGCAATCTCAGCTAAGTAAAGGATTAAGTCCAAGTACGGTTTCAAATGTGGTTCAAGTTTGGTTTCAAATAAGGTTACAAATGGGTTCAACTTCCCTGGTTCAACTAGTCTTCTCTTTTAGTCGCTTTTTACGACAAGCAGGGAATACCAACATCACATCGATTTAAAAATCTCACGGGACAATTGCCACCTGCCTCACGAAGGATCTCGCCCTGAATTATGATGCGAAGGTCAAGAATTGAAGCCATTGCAGTCGTTTTTTGATGTGTACGGTTTATGACGACCACGTCTCGAAACCGTTGATATGGACTAAGGTCCTTTGCAGGCAAGAAAATAATTAGCGCCCCTCTTCGTTTGTGATGCGTATAAATGGTTTTGTATAAACAGGCTACTACCCGGGAACACTCCAAAATTGAAAGAAGGGTTTAAGGTCACAAGAGGATTTCGTATGTTAGAGGAGTACTTATTGTGAGCATTTTGGTGAAATTTGCATTGAAATCCGATGTGTGGTTCTCAAGATATGAGCAGGTAAAATTTTTACAACGAAGTTTTTCAACAAAAAGTGAACTTCAGGCAAGCACATATGATACCACATCCCCACATTAATGGGTAGTCTTTTTTTTCTTTAAAGTTTATACTGGATTTTCTCCTCAACAATCCCATATTATTATTACAATGTGATTGCATAAGTGGCATGAGAATTTTAAAAACTTTGCATACCTCACAGGGAGGTCATACTCCTATTAACACAACAGTCTGGTAAAACGAAGGGAAACAAAGCATTCTTTGTGAATGTGAGGAAGTGATCAGGGGCGCAAATCCCGGGGGGGGGGGGGGCAAGGGGGCCTTCGCCCCCTCAAGTGAAAAAGTGGGGGGCCAAATCGTAATTTGGCCCCCAAAATTTGAGTAGACCTAAAAATACGGTCACCTTTTTCGGTTATTTTCGTTCAGAACAGTTTTTCTGAAGCTTCGGAAATGCTAGAACACAAGAGCTTCCGGGGGCTTCGCTCCCTGGACCCCCACAGGGGCTTTGCCCCTGGATCCCACCAGGGGCTCTTTGGGGCTTCGCGCTTCGCACAGTTTAATACTCATGGGCACATCATAAGCATTTCCCCCCCCCCCCCCCCCATTCTCAAACAGAGATTTGAGCCCCTGGAAGTGATATCAGCTCTGCTGCCCTCAAAGTCACTTTTGAACACAAATCTACTCACTTCATTTACTGATATCTCGAGAAATAGATGTCCGATTAGAATGGAACTTTCACCACACTGTGTAGATTTGGTTTTTCTTTCACATGTAAAAATTACAATTTTCCCTTAAACTTCCCCTTTGAGTGAGTCGGTTTTGTATGGGCCACTTAGTCTCTTACAATTTCCCACTCGGGTAAATTTGAATTCGTGCTTGAATGACTCGATGTGCTGCCTGATTGTGATCATAGAAAGCATTTCCGCCGGAAGTTTAAAAGTTACATTCATAATAATTTATGTTGCAAGTAAATTTATACTTTTTGTAGAATGCGCTTACCACCAGTTTACAGTAAGGTGAGAAGGGGGCGTCGCCCCTCTTGAGTTTTGGGGATGTTTTAACGGTTCATTGGCTGATTTTGTCGATGCATCTATCACACTGATCGGACTGTGGATAAATATTCCGGCTTTTAAAACGCATATGTAATGGACGTCACGGAAATTAAAAAAGAAATAAGCAAACATAGAGAGCATTGTGGTTACATATTATGGCCTTGTATGAATGCCAGCTCAGGGCATGAGCAATGTTTTAAGGTGTGTGATTAATTTTTCAGTTTTCAGACAGTTTTCAGGGTAAGGAAGATCTTAGTTGGGAAGTTTGAAATTGCTATACTGAGCTGAAAAGGGAACCTCCTTTCATAAAACCCAAATTTTCTAACTTTCGAGAACACGAGCTAAGCAATTTTTGGTTTCGATGATAACAGAAACTAATGCATTCACGATGGCGTATGTAGGTGTGTGTATGCATGTGTGTGTATTGTTGCGTCGCCGGCCTCCAAGTCTTCCTTCAATTGTCGATGAATGTAGGGGGCTTGCAGGGGCTTCTGGGTAAGCCCTGGGGTAGGGGTAGTAGCGCTACGGTGGAGGTGTGGAGGTATTCTGGTAACCCCTTGCAGCTGCCAAAACTAAAACTAAACCTGACACATTATGACTCAAATAAATCAAGAACAAGTATTATAAGGTACCACTTCTTTTATTCAAGAATCAAAATCTTCACCAGCTTCTTTTTCTTCTCGATACATGAAAAACGTACAAGTGATCTCACAAAACCTCTTCTTGGTTGCAGAAAACCCAGTAAATCTAGTTCCATTCACTCTGTTGCCTGAAGTAACATCCCCAATTATATCCTTAGAGCTTCAGATAAACTCATAACTATTTTGACTGCCATATATTAAAAATCTACCCATCGCAGAAGTAAGTGACTGGTTTTGGTTTCCAATTTAGCCAAGTTCCAAGCTGTAACTCCCCCTTTAAAAGTAACAAAACTGAGCATTGCTCTGCTATGCTTAGCTCAACAATTTGTCCCTAACAAACAGCTCCAAAATTAAATCTTACCAGGCACGAGTGAGACATGTTAGTTCCTGTCCCATATTCTGCTGGAGTACTAAAATGGAAATATGCTCACCAAACAATTATCCTCTTTCAAATTACCAGTCTTTCCCTCCTGAAAGTAGCCCAAATCGCCAGAAATTCTTGACAGTAATTACGCACTTAGTCTATTTACTTCTTCTCGCTCTGAAGTCTAGATCTTGAATGAACCCTCCTAAATTTCTAACTTCTCACTTTTACAACTTCTTTCCTCCACCATACTCTTAGACACAGAGAAACATGCTACTCATTCATTGGTTAGCATGATTTAAAACTTTTCTGATTGGCTGGGACCTACCCAGGCAGCACTCATTTTGTGAACTAGGTTACTGAAATCAACTTCAACTGCACCTGCAGAATATTATTAAACAGTTTCTTAGAAATTCTCCCCAATTAGAGCAAGCCCCATCTGCATCTGCACAATGTTATTAAACAGTTCCTCAGAACTTCTCCCCCAATTAGGGCAAGTTTCGCTTCTCATCCTGTCCCATCACCTTGGTTTACAAATACCCCCACTTCCTACCCTTTGATCTAAGTCAACAACAGAATTAATTTGGAAGTGATTCACCCTTTTTGTTATAAAACTTTGGGAAACACAGGATCTCTACTTCCAGATTCTCACAACATTTAACGGTTGTTTTGACTTACCCATCCTGTGAATCAGCCAACTTCTCATTTCACTGAGAGAGCAAAGACCTTTTAGATTTTTTGCAACACTATATGTGTGTTTGTGACACTTTGCTCATTAACACGATATCTAAAAATAAGAACATTTGACAGTTTTCAAACTTGGTACATAGATGCCCCATATTTAGAGGAAGCTATCTGTCGCTTTGGGTGGACGTTAAACGTCATCTTAGGTCACCAGGGGTCAAAGTCTGAAAACCTTGTCAACACAATATCTCAAGACAAGAAACATTTCGTTTTATATTTAACATTTAGTATGTGGATACCTTATAGCGACAGGATGTCCTTCTGCTTTTGGTGGAGGTAATAGGTCATTTGTGGTCACCAGGGGTCAAACGCCGAAAACGTTAACACGTTATCTCAAGATAGGAAACTTGAATAGATTTCATAAGTAGTATGTGGATATGTTATAATGAAAGAATGGCCCCTATTTTTTTTCTTTTTTTTTTGGGAGGTCAAACGTCATCTAGGTTCAGCAGGAGTCAAACGCTGAAATCATGTTAACTCATTTTATCAAGGTAAGAAACTTGGTTAGGTATGTTATGTTTGATGTGTTATGGTGAAAAGGGGTGAAGGGGTGAAGGGGTAAAGTATCCGTAGGTGGGAAACGTAAATAGATTTCATACTTGGTATGTAAATGCGCTATCGCCAGAAGATGGTCGTTGTAACTGTAAGTCTGTCAAGCTATCAGTCAGTCAGTCTGTCAGGCTGATTGCCCGCCTGCCTGCGGTCCGTCCGTCCATTCATCTGTCCATCTATCGTTGCTTCCCTATTGCTTTACGTGGAGGTCAAATGTCATCTGCCTTTAGTGGAGGTCAAAATGTGAAAGTCGTGTTGACACATCCCAAGGTGGGAAACTTAGATAGATTTCACATGTGGTATATGAGCGCGCCTTTTGGTTAGATGTTTCCTGTTTTGTTGGTGGAGCTCAAATATCATCTGGATAACAAAATTATTTGAGGGACATGATAGCATAACATTTGAGTGAAATGATATGGTACATGATGGCTTGATTTGAAATAGAACTTTCATATTTAATCGAAACATCAAGGCAATTTTGCACTCTGGTTAGTATTTTTACAGCAATCGCATCTTTTTCGGCGCGCTTCCTGTGCCAAAGTCTTCATTTGGCATTCTGTAGGCAAACGGTCTTTTCTACCTTGTCGTCCAGCATGTCCTTTGACTACCCCTCGTCGAGTCCGTTAAGCAGGTTTAGCCATGTAAGATCATTGTACCCAATTTACAAAAGCTTACACCTTTCGTAGGCTATAGTCACAATCAATGCAATGAAAGTTTTACCTACTTAAAACAATTGTGAACGAAAACACTAGTGAACTATAGCTATAAAGCCTATAGCTAGGGAAAGACTCAAAGTTACTCGTCGTGAATCAGCAAGGGTTCCTGTAGTATACTAAATCCTTGATTTTCATGCTTAACAAGACTATAGGCTTTCAGGAAACTTTATTCGTTCTGTGCATAAATTCACAAAGAAATGAAATTAAGCTTTTTTGTCATGGAAAATTTCATTCAAAGTAAAAATGCTTCAACAACTTCCTGAATTCTAGCTATAATTCATAGTCCTGATAAAATTTCCATGTTAGTGTTTCCATTCCTCAGGCTTGAATGAAATTTTACTTACAGTATCTAACGAGAAGCGCGCATGTGCACATTTACAGCCGATGGCGGTTAAGCTATATGTAGTATAGGTTTGAGACTGTGGTTCCTGCAAAATGGTTATCACATGGTGTCACTATTGACAGACTGACTATATGTAACACTTTAAGGTACCTCCTGCAAGGTACCAGTGCCCCCTTCATTAGTCTTTCCTGTAGGGGTCGTTGGTGTGGTCACGTCAATGGGGATGCTGGGGTGACTTGTGGAGTGATACCATTTTGATAAGTGTCGTTACATTAACTGTCTGCTGTCGGTATATTTACCTTTTGTTTATACCTACTCCCCACTGTTAGAACGCCAGTGACGTTACTAGCACTAACAAGCTCATTTTCTATTAATTGGCCTCCTGCACATGTCCCTTTTATCCAATGGTAGTGTAACATTTTTCTGGTAATTTTCCGTTGATTCTCCAATTTGCTCATTTTCTGATGGAGTGCTCAAAAAGTTGCTAAAAGTAAAGAATGTCTAGATTTTACATACAAGCCTGGGAAATGCCATTTCCGGCTGTCCACCCCTCCGAGGGGTCCCGATTTTTAAACATTTCTGTACGCTCCGTGCCAACCGTAGGTAGCGCGCCGTTTATGTAGTGTTCCGGATGCTCATCCCCCCCCCCCCCCCCGTACCCAAAAGTTTCGAACGGCGCCTGAAAGTTTATTCAGCAATTAACCAAGCAAAATTGTTCAAATGGAATTCGATAATTGAATGAAAACTAAAAGTTACCTCCATGAGTAAAGTCAAAGACATATTACCCATACATTACTTCTACAGGCAGCGACCATTTAAAAGAAGTATGATAAGTCTCAAGAAAATCCAGACAAGTGACCACGTGGGACCTTGGACTAAAAATTACATAAAGCTTTACACAGATCCCTAACCGTAGCATTCTTATGATAGGCTGCCAATAAAATTGGGGGAAGGGTAACCTATTTCCTAATGTTTCACAAGGCGGTCCTTAAGGCACATCTTGGGACTTGGATGAGAAATTTCCGACCACCCGAAGTGGCCACTTACAGATTAAAATTATGACAAACCATTAATATTCAAGAAGAGGATCTCCATAGGAGGAAAAGCATATTGCAGAATTTTACACAGCGTACCACAGGGTCTAAATGGAGCATTTAACAAAACATTTCTGTACACCCTAAATGGCCCGCCACGCATAAAACATTTTGTCAAAGTTTCAAGCAAATCAATGGACGCGTGTAGATGGATGGATGGAAGGACGGACGGATTAACGGATGGACGGACGGACCCACGAATGGATGCATTCTTTGTTGGAGTTTTATACCAAATCCAGTTAATGGGGATTCCCTCTAATGCATGTATTATCTTATGGAACTTTACTAAAGGCTGACCCTCTTGCACTTCGAAATTAAATGCCGTAATATTAAGCCAGGGATATTGATTTTATTTCGAATTTAGTGTTCTTATCATTTATTTGAAGTTCATAGAAATAAAAACTGTGACTTTCTGAGGGTAATAAAATTAATTAAATACTGAAGACTGAAAACTTCTTAAACACCATCCTTTTTAAATGAGAATGACCAACACTTTTCATATTTGCTACAAAGAATTTTCGTGTTGAACGAAAGAACATGATTACTTTGGTAGAGGTCAAATGCCATTTGAAGTCACGGGAAATCTCGTTATATCGGTAAGATACTAATGTATATGTCATAGGAAGTACGTGGAATTCTTATGATAGAAAACGAACTTCGATCTATTATTGTTGGTCCTTGACTTTACATTGACCGCAAAATCCTCGTGAACAAGACGAGAGAAAGAATATTATATTATAGGATTAGAGGCTATTATTAGAGGTCATCAGAGGTCAAAGCTCACCTTAGGACGTTTAGAGTTAAAACCCTTGTTAAGTGATATTTCAAGGTAAGATACGTCACCCCAGATATCATACGTAGTATGCGGTTGTACTGTTGTATATTGGAAACTTTTGCTTTTGGTGGAGACAAGTGATCATCTGGGGTCACCTGGTCAAAACCTAAAACCTTGCCCACAACATGTGTTATGGGGAAGGGGAGGGGTTAGACAAGTTTCATGTTGAGTGTGCTGACAAATTACGTTTAAAAAGAAAACCATTTTGTTTTGAGGCCAAAGGTCATCAGAGGTTAGGTCTTGAGTTCATAGCATTTCGAGAACCGACGAAACAATTACGTAGAATTTTCTCCAAAAGTCCAATATTTTTCCTCTATGATATTTCTCTGAGATGTACAAGCTTATAATGTTTATCCTGCACTAAGACACTCATGTTAGTTTTATATTAAAGATGTCATGTGATTTGGTTAGGTAAGGGTTTTACGGATCAGGTTTCAACCAACTGGTTCAAGTCAAGCCGACCAAGGACCTTTCCTCAGTTGTAGCTCAAAATTCAAAGTGGTTAACTAAACCTAAATAATATGCACATTGACATCGGGTGTCAATAAAATCAACAAATAGTGTAAATGAACACATCATGTGGATGGTGCACAACAATGTTTCAACACTTTATGTAGCTTAAGTTAGTAATTATTACCGGTGAAAAATACCCATGAAGAATGTCGTTGTGCAAGATTTACTTCACCGTCATAAGGGCTAGCAAAACTTCCTTTTACATTGTAGGGAACTTCTGTTGGAACAAAAATTAACATTCTCAATTATTCTTTAGCAGAAATATATTTTGTTGAAGAGAGCATCGTCATCACGACTCACTTCTTTTTCGTGGAAACTGAGAAAAGGCTGGGTGCATCTAAGATTGTTTAAGCAAGGTGAGTACCACTTCTAGCGATGAAACAAAACATCCAATTTTCCGGTTAGATTTTAGGCACTATTGCTTCCACAAAGTAGGATCCTGGGAATAAAAAAATCTAAAAATATTTTGAAGCTGTTCTTCATACCCAAGTCCAACACAACAATTACTTTGCCATTGAAATGACTTGACAGAGGGTGAGCTCTGATTGCGTGAAAATGGAGCTCTGACAATTGAGTAGGAGGATTTCGTGGGGTTAATGATTCCTTTTTCCTAGAGAGATCAGAATAAGAAGGCCAATAACTATGAGTTAAATTTTCAGTGGATGTATTTGAAGTTCTCTTAACCCTTGGTTCTCCTTGTATTCCCTTTATCCTTATTTCTCTTCACGTATAGAAACCAGCTGTTTGAAAAGTATCCAACTTGTCAAATGTGAATAACATCGCTCAGTAAAATTTTCTCAAAGTTTGATATGCACAAGTAAACGTTTCAACATTTGGTAACCATGAACGGCGTTAATCAATCTGTCAATTTTAATGAAAATTTATATTTTTCAGTCAATGACGAAATTTCCACTCGCACTGTTGTTATGCTAAATGCAATTTTTGAATGCTAAGAAAAACTGTTATTTATCAGTGCAAATTGCGTTCACTCCAAAGGCAATAGATTGGAGAACGTAAACAAAATCCTCCCATTTACCCTAAGATTTAAAATGATGCGCTCCAAGCTCTCAGAAGCAGATTTTGTCCATCCATCCGTCCGTCCGTCCGTTCGTCCGTCCATCCATCCCTGTTTTTGATTAAATAAACTATTGTCCCTTCCTCTGACTTATTCATGTTATTATTTTTATTATTATTACTATTATTCTAGATGTTGACACACCTTTTTGGAGCTGATGGCTTAGTTTCTTCCGTTACTGTAGAAGAAAGCCCCGACAACGTTCACTGGTTGCCACTATCCCCTTACTGGCCATTTGAAGTTAGTGCGTTAAGTAGCGGTGAGTTCATTCCTTAGCTGGAGTTTATTTGCCATGTTCATAAAACCATGGAGCAGTGTGACGGAAGGAGAAACGTCGACTGAACGCTATAGACAATGTGTAATTGAAAAATGATTAAATTCTCTGCAATCTATAAAATTTTATAAGCATATCATTTTGTTCTTGTTGTTTGATAGATGCTGGCTTTCCTTCATTATCATAACTATACTCCTCTTTCAAAGTGTCGTGACCCTTGAGAAAGACCTTAGATGTAGGAGACGACGAAAATAATTGTTTTTCCTTATCCATCAAGAAGAGTTTACAATCCGAAACTCAAAGTGTCGGCTATGCGGAGGAGCAGGCATTGCTTCCCCTTCCATTACAGCTATCCGATAATACAAAAATGATTCTTGATTTTATACCTTTTGGAGTAACCATTTCTACAGGAGATGTAGTTTCATAAAAAATGAAAACATACGATCATTGTCACGAAAAAAGTCTGAAAATGAAAAAAGAGAATATTCTCGGCAGTTAGAGTGTAAGAATCGAAGATCTTTCATTGAATCAACTCTCCATATTGGTCGTTTCAATGTATTTCAGAGAGAAATAAATCGTAATAAACCGTGGAAGCTTGAACTTCCTCCTTCCATGTGACTGCGGTATAGTGCAACAAGCTTATGAAAATGACCGTGATTTTTATTTTCGTTAAAATTCTTCAAATAAGACCAATGTACCAATGACGTCAACTTGAAGTAGCTGTGAAGACATTAACGTACTGAAGACTAATATTTCTCTTTCAAAGATAACAATTTCATGGAAATATCTTTTACTGTTTTTCCTCAGGACTGACGATATCGGTCTTGGAATCAGGGGTGGCGCCAGGTTTGCCCGACGGGGGGGGGGGGGGAGGGTGGACCAGCTCCCCGAAAGGGACTAGCATTTCGAAGCCCCAACAAAGGTGATGAGTTCCCGATGGGACGTAACTGGCAGAATATTAGGCGCTCGTAGCGTTTTGTCAAAACAAACTACTGAACTTTATTTGGAGCTACGCATTTTTGGAAGACCTACATATTATGCTCCCAGGCGAAACTGGAACTAACTGCTTACCTTGAACAAAGATTAGAAAATTAAGTGCCCATATTGGAGAAAAATTTAAAGAAAGAAAATGGGGCTTTGGTAACGTGAAATTGAAACGTTGTGGGTTTTTATTAAGTAAAGGAAAACTAAGTAAAATGTCGGAGTGATTGAAGTTCGCTCGGGTTTTTCAACGTATGGCGTATCCACCAAAATTTGAAAATTTTTCGAAAATCATTTACAATTTCTTACAAATTTTGAGATCCTGCAGCTTACAGAGGATTAGTTATTGCAATTTATTATAGTTTTTTGTTTTATTTTATTGAAGAATTTGGCCTTCTAACCAGAAAGTAGGTCCCCGGGTAACTAGCAGTTTAATTGGGTTTTTAAACATCATCATGCAGGTTAGGCCATCAGGCGATACTGACAAAATGTCCAAAAAAATTTGGCTTCCTCTTAACACATATTTGAAAATCTGGAGCTCACATGTTAAAGGAATTGTATGTCAGAAAACGTAGGCGCACGGATGATTTTTAAGGGGAGGTAGGAAAAGGGCTGTTTTGCACGAAAAATGTAGTCCTATCTAAGCGGAGCAACACCTTTGGTTGGCGTGGAGTGTAAAGAAAATTTTGAAAACTCGATCCTTCAGACAGCCGGAAATGAAATTCGCTAGCACCGGCCCCCGCTGGCACATCACGTGCTTGAAATGGGATAAAATATTTTTATTCTTCGAGTTTTCACCTTCGAAGGTGGGCAAAGTGCCATGTACGCAGTGTGTCTGGTGTAACAGTAGACCTGTTGCTGTCGTTAATAGTAGAAATACCTACGTAAGCTTAACTTAGACTAGCGTTAACGCCTGGTAGGTTTACCACGAAAAAAAAAACTCACTGATGGAAAATACCGTATCAATACTTGCAAAATAGACAATGTTCTTCATGAACGTCTTCCAGATGATGCGCCAAATCGGTGTCTGTCTTGTCACTCGTATCGCACTAACACGTCCAACCCTAATTTACTAAACATGTACGTACCTTGTGAATTGTGTACATACTGCTTGGGTGGATGTATCGATCAAAACCGATTAAAGTGGAAACGATTCAACGGTGCCAGAAGAAAACGTTATTCAACGTAAAGAGAGAGAGAAAAAAAAACCAAATTGAAATTATCTTGCATGTGTAACATAAAATATTCTAAGAAATAAAATAGAAAAGTTATTGCAAAAATAGGTTGCAAAATTATTTTAAATGCGAATATAACACGCATTAGGAGTAATTTTTAAAAGTAGTTCCGTAGGATGGGTTATCATCTCGTTTTGTATGTTCACCTCGTCCGTTATGTTCCCAAATTTGGAGGCTCGATATAGTCCATTCATCAACAATGCTCCAAAAAGCAGTTTATTCCAGTCGATCCCGGGTGGAGGGGCAATTGTCTCACCAACGAAAATATTCAGGGTGAAGGGTCATATCTTTTTCCCCCCACACTAAAAATTATGGTTACGAATCGTTACCTCAATGAACATGACCATGTGCTAGTCTCTGGTTGCCCAGGTAGGGTAATGGTAATGCCTAGTTACTGCAATAACAGGGTCGTTTGTGGAATGGGGGGGGGGGGCAAAATTTTCCAACACCCTGTCGAACCCTGGAACGTTTTTTGCACCGTTATTGTCTACAGTCAAGCATTCCACCCGTATGAACGAACGCGAGCGCAAACGTATACACACCTAAACACACAAATTTACACACTCATATTGACATGCACATTGACTTAAATTGGTGACGTTTTCTAGAAGCCTTTTAGTCAACTTTATCCAGCACAGTTAGGCCTATATTTTGTTTATCTTGCTTGTTGATTATTGTGTTGGGTTTTTTTAATAGGCTTGATTTATTGGAGGGACTAAACTCTTTGTTAGACTTGTTTGCTTTGTTTATTGCGGTCCTCAGCAGCAAACATGAACGATTTGGAAAGAGAGTAAAAAAAAAACAGACATACTAAGGACAACATCCCTTTTTCATGATTGCATCATATGTACAGCCACTGACGTACAAGTCTACGTAATATTGCCATTAGCCATCTTAATATTGTAATTAACAGTGGCGGTTGGGGCAAGAGAGGGCATTTGCCCCCACCCCCAGATTTTGGCTTGCTCCCCAATTAAGGTCACTTAGGAGTTGGATTAACCAAAAAATTCATGAAATACCTCTACAGAGACGTAATTTGTCATCCGGAGATATACTAAAACCTCAAAGCTCCCGGGGGCTTCGCCCCCTGAACATCAGCCCCGCTTTGAGCTCGGCTTCACGCTGCGTCCGAAAATATTTTGTCCCCAACATTATCCTTTGCCTCTAGTTTTCCCGAAAATGTGACATTCCAACGCCACCATTGGTAATTGACCAACTTGATATTGTCATTACCCTAAGTAATATTTAAATATAGCACATTTGAGGAAAAATGTCGCGCATTTCGTAGCGACATTTTCCACACGATCCTGTCACATGTCTGACTCTTCTGCTGTACGAATCTTTCACCAAAAGATCTGTTTGTTTCCTTATGGGAGTCGTCCGGTTAACTGAAACAAAGACACTGTGTCTCGTGATCATCAGAAAATGCGACCAACCACAATAATGTACATGGTGTCATGTCCATTAAAATCAACAGGCAGAATTAACAAAGTGTAACATTGTGGTGTACAAATTTACACGGTCTGAGGTTCCGGTTGTTGGAAGAATTTTTTCCCCTCCAATCCACAATCCAGATCTACACGCTTAAAATTTATCGGAAACCAACTGAGGACAAGGACTAGAATATAAACCATGGCCAGAAATCCTTTAAGCACCTGAGGACAAAAATTCAGGTCCTTATTTGCTTTGGATTTCAACCTGCATAGCAATGAAAACATGCTATTTAGGAGTCCTCCGGAGACGGTATGGAAGTCCTTACACAAAAAGTCCTCAAATCATAAATGGCATACAGGTATCGTGTGCGTGTGTGGGTGTGGGTGTGTCTAAATGTGACGCTTTTGCTTGTAAACACGACATCTCAAAAGGGTAAGCGTGGCTAATCTCATCTTTGGTATGCGGATTGGCAATATTGATTGGATGATCCCTATTGTTTTTTGGGAGGTCAAAGGTCATTTGGGGTCACGAGAGGTCAAAAGGTCAAAATCTTGTAAACAGGATATCTCAAGAACGGTACATGTGACTTAGCTCATTTTTGGTATGTAGGTTTGCCATATTAAGTAGATGATCCCTATTGATTTTCGTGGAGGTCAAATGTCATAATTTGGGGTCACGAGAGGTCAAATGGTAAATTCCTTAGAAATTGCTTGTGAACACAGTATCTCAAGAAATGATAAGGTGACTTTTATCATATTTGGTGTGTGTGTTGGCCATAATAATTAAAGGACCCCTTTGATCTTTGGTGGAGGTAAAAGGTCATATGAGGTCACGAGAAGTCTAAAAGGTCAAAACTGTGTAAACACGACATATCAAGAACGGTAAATGTGACTAATCTCATATTTGAGTTGTGGGTTGGTATTAAAAGCAGGCAATCCGTGTCGAGTTACGTGGAGGTCAAAGGTTATTTGGGGAAACAAGAGGTCAAAAGGTCAAAACTTTGTAAACACGATATTTCAAGAACGGTACGATTGACTATGCTCATATTTGGGTGTGTACATTGGTCGTATTAAGGAAATGATCCCTATCGATTTTCTCAGAGGGCAAAGGTCACATGGGGTCACAAGAGACAGAGAGGTGACAGATTCCTTAGAAATTGCCTGTAAACAGGTTATCTCAAGAAGGGTGAGTGTGACTTATCTCATACTTGGGTGTGTGGGTTGAGAGATCGAGTAGATGGTTCCTATTGCTTTTGGTGGAGGTCAAAGGCCATTTGGGGTCATGACAGGTCAAAGTATTAAAATATTGTAAACACGATGCCTCAAGAACGGTTCATTTTACTGTGCTCGTGTTTAGTGTGTAGGTTGGTTGTATTGAGAAGATAATCTTTATCCATTTTTGTGGAGGTCAAAGGTCATTTAGAGTCACGAGAAGTCAAAAGGTCAAAACCTTGTAAACACCATATCTCAAGAACGGTACATGTGACTATGGCCATATTTGTTGTATAGGTTGGTCGCATTGAGAAAATGATCCCATTTTATTTTCGTGAAGGTCAAAGGTCATTTGGGGTCAGCAGTGTCAAAGAATTACCAGCTTACGTGCACAGTTTTACAATTAAGGTAACTTGTATCCTGATACTTTTCATGGCGATGGTACATAGTGAATGAATGATCCCAATAGTTTTTAGTGGAGGTCTAATGGGACAAGGGAGTCTCAATGGAGGAAGCTTGGATGCCTTGCATGCATGATTTGTGGGTACATTAAGGAGCATTGTCAATAGAAAAACATTACAGAGCAATGTCAATGTGATAAAGAAGTCTTACATTTCAGTGGCAAGGAATTACTAAGCCTTTTGTCTTTCTGGTAAAAGTCTTCGGTATGACCCGGTCAGGACTCGAACCCCCAACCTCCCCAATGCAAATCGGATGATCTAACCACTTGATCATGCAGCCGGTCATATTGAGAGAATGCACTCTTTTGACTTTAGAGGAGGTCAAAGGTAATTTCAGGTCACCAGTGGTCATAAACCGAAAACCTCGTAAACACGATAGAGCAAGTTAGGAACGACCGACTCTTTTCAAATTTGGTGTACAGATTCGGCATGCTCAGAAAAGGAACACTATATTTTTTGATGGAGATCAAAGCTCATTTGAGGTCACCGGCCGTAAAACTCCGAAAACTTCCAAAATGGCTTGTAAACACGATATCTCAATGACCGACCCTTTTCATATTCATTTTGTAGATTTTTTATGTTGAGAGCAAAAACCATTTCGGTGGATCAAAAGTCATTTGAGGTCATTATGGGACCAATCCAGATAAAGCTCGTAAACAGGATATCTCAGGTTTGGTATGAACCATTCTTTTTTTTAGATTCGATATATTAATTTGTCATGCTGAGAAGAGCACCCTTACTGTTTTGGTGGTGTTCAAAGGTCATTTGAGGTCACCGAGGTCAAAACATGAAAAAACTCTGAAATACGATATTTTAAGATAGGAGCAACTTCCACCTTTCGTATTTGGTATATACATTTGTCATGGCTATTGGAAGATTCTTATTGCTCGTGGTTGGTTCAAAGGTCATCTCAGGTCACCAGAGGTTACACTGCCAAAACCAAGTAATTGGCTTTAATTTTTGACTCTTTGTCCCCTAGCGTTTGAAGTTTCCTGTCAACACTCATTTTGCCCCCTGAAAAGATCCCTCCTGCTCCCTACCCCTGTAACAAGTCCCCCTCCCCTGCAACCTGTCCCCCTGATCACTGCCCCCTGCCCCTTCCCCCAGTGCCTTGCTTGGCAACAGGAATGCGTTTAACATTCGCAACGTTATTTTTCAATAACATTTCTATGTTATTCCTTGCAGTTGCAAGATGTTTTAAAATGTGTTTATTTTTGCTTTTATTTTTGAGTTACATTTTCTTCTGGCACCAACAATTTTGAATAGTTTTCACATGTATCGGTTATGATCGATACATCTACCCAGGCAGTATACACGCAACTCACAACGTTCGTACGTGTTTAGTTTATTACCGTTGGTCTTTTCAGTGCGATACTAGTGACAAGACAACCTTTTAGGTGCATCATCTACAGGAGGTTCATGAAGAACATTGTCGATTTCGCAGTTATTGAAACTATATTTTCGATCAATGATCTTGTTTTTCGTGGTAGACCTAGGCCTTAACTCTAGCTTAAGTAAGGCTTAGGTAAGTATATCTACTATTAACAACATTAGTAAGGGTGCTGTTATACCAGACACACTAAGTATTTGACGTTGATAAGTATCGGTTTCGGATTAAATCGGTAAACCAGAAGCATTAGCGGGTGTGACGTCACGAGGTCGGCCTGTCCTAGAATTTATTGTACTTGCTCGACTACACAGCTCCCCTGACCTTAGGTTTTAATTGCAGTTTGCTATCAGATTGCGTTGGCCAGTATAAGCCTCAGCTATTGAACGTAAAGTTAAAAATTTCATGGGTACTTTGCGTTATTTGTTTAAAATTGTGTCACAAAACTTGTTCGAATTAAATCTGCTCCACATTACAAAGTCGAATATCTTTTTCAAATTAAAATATCTTACTTTTAGGAATTCGAAGGGTATTTACAATTATCGGACCATCAGAAACGGCAAAGAATTCTTCTATTAAAAAGGAAAGAAAAGCTGAAAATGACTTTGGAAAAAACAAAGAAAGGACGGGGGAAGAGACAAAAGGAAAAGCAGAGAAAGCTATAACGGTAAATTAAAGTATACATGTCCAGTTAACTAGTTAAGTTAGAGTCGAAAGTTCGACGAATTCAGAATATAGTATCACATTGGTAAAGTGTTATAATTACCGAAAGGGAAATTTCTTTTAACTCCATTTCAGGATTATATGAAGGTATGTTCAAAAATAGACTGTCACATATGAGTTGAAAATTTGTAAAGGGGAAAGTACGACGCTAACAGATTTATTGTGTGAATTTGGCAACGTTAGCTAGGTCTGTGTATTAAAATCAAGGTCTCCAAAACAAGACTATTTCTGTAGGTATATCGACAGAAATGGTTTTTATTGAACTATACATTTGGGAGCGATACACTTGTTGTTAAAGTGAAGAATAAAAAGGGAAGTACTATCATACTTTTGAAATGATAACCCAAGGACTATTGGTCAACCCTATGATCGCGTGCAATCAACCTCTCATGATATTGCCAGTTATCTAACTCTACAGAGATATGTATACTCTAAGAACGTGTTTAGAAATTAAACACTTAATTTTTCCCTACTGTGTAAACACGTTTAAAGTCTGAATATGTCTAGCTACTTAACACTAATTACTTAGCAATCAAACGTGCTTAAAAGCGAAATGTTTAGGAATTAGACACGTTTTTTTAAGCATCTAAACGTGTTTAAAAAGTGGGGACATAGAAGTGTTTACAGTAACGTTAAATTCCTAAACACCTTTTAAAAAGAGTATACATGTTCTTAAAATCTTTGGTTTAATAACTGTCTTTTAATGAATAATTAGTGTCCTCTGTTGGTCTACAACCTTGTTGAGACAATGTAATTTTGTCGATTTATCGTTTCCAATATTTCCTTGAATGTTTAACCAGAGTTTCAAAATAAAGTGCATTGATTTAAAAAAAATGAAATTATTCATTCAACTTAATTTTCAGATGAGGAGGAGTATGAGCTTCTCCATCCTTAGAGCACCACAGTGCTTTTTCTACATCGGACTGATGACAACAGCTGCCGCTGGTGAGTAAAAACGCATTTGCACTTTAAGGTATTGCAAAAGTGGATGGTACTTGGATGATTTTAACTCTTTTCTCTCTAACTCTTACTTAGCTTAATTTGTAAAAAAAGTATGAGGAGTGCCCTGAATTTCTGAAGGTTACAAAAAGTGGTCATATTCATTTTAGATACAATTCAGGTGCACTTCCACAACTCGTCAATCAAACGATCGAACGATCCAATATTTAAGGAAACGTAAAAGTTCCTCTTTACGGGAAAGTAGTAACAATTTTGCTCTCATCTCCGCAAAATGGCTTGCAAAAATACAGTGGCCGTAAATTATAAATCCTTCCTTATTCAAGGATTTTGAGTCCTAAATTTTCATAACATATAGTCTTAAAGTATTCAGTCATAGGCCTACGAAATTTCAAATTTGACTTATTTTTTTTTTTTTTGAACATGTGTAGAGTTCAAGGGTTAATGTTATGTTGAACTTTGTTAATTCCATTGTCTCTATTAGGGTAATTAGTGGAAAAGTAATTATAGATAGACGCAGTTATGTATAGTAATAATAATAGTAGTTATAGTAATTGTGGAATATTACGTAAGTCCTTTTGTATTCTTGTTTGTTAGAATGTTTCTTCTTGTTGTGCTAGGCATTTTTCGGTTGGTTGTCGTCCGGAGGGGACGCCCTGTCACCTGCATATAGTATGCTAGCTGTTTGAACTATATGTTTAGTGGAGCAATTAAAGGACTTTCGTACATTTTTCTCTGCCCTCGATTCATCATCTCCTCTTTCTTAACGAACTCACGCGGAAAGCTAGGGTTCGATTCCCAGGTCGGGTCATGCTAAAGACTTTAAAAACGGAACCTACT
Organism: Holothuria scabra; assembly: GCA_037179385.1. Taxonomy (NCBI): domain Eukaryota; kingdom Metazoa; phylum Echinodermata; class Holothuroidea; order Aspidochirotida; family Holothuriidae; genus Holothuria; species Holothuria scabra. The sequence continues at coordinate 45,694,684 of CM074190.1, forward strand.
GCCGTTGTGCGTGATCGTGGTGGTGGTGGTGACGATGACGGTGAGGGTGAGGGTTAAACTTCCCGAACCATAAAAAATTCTCTGTTTAAGTTTTATATCGTCGTAGAAAAATGTGAAAAAATTTTGAGAGATGTCACGAAATACTTTTGAAGGGTCTTTACTTTATTTTTTGTAAGTACAGTATTCATACTTTTGCTGCCATTTTGACAAAGTAAGTCATTTACTTTGACCAGGAACCATACAGTTTCCGACAAAAGTTGGGTGGGGGAGTTGTGGGTACGTGCCCGTTCATAATAGGATATCTTTGAGTTAAAAATAAATTTATCTAAATGTTTCAACTTTTATTTTAATCGTTACATTGTTTGGTTTTTTTTTTTTTTGGCTCAATGTGATGAAATGATCCCCAATCTAATGTACTGGAACAATCTAGCGTAAATTTAGCAATAAAATGGGAAATGAAAAACGAAACACAGATAGTTTCATGAGTGGTAATACAAATCGTATTTATTTGACAAAACAGATCGTATTTGTATGACTGTAACAGCCAAATATAACTGCTTAAAATACCATGCCAGATATACATATAAACTTTCATATGCCATATTTAAACTTTTTAGTTTAATTTGTGTACCTGTCCTACACAAAGGCCTTCCTTGGAAGCTGATTAAGTATCAGCAAACCAGAATCATAACATTCAAACCATATTGAGCAATATTTTACTTACATATGCAAACGACTTTTCAATGTGGGCGTGGTCAGGAATTTAAAGCCATGATTTTCTTTTTTAATGATTAAGGAGTTAAAATGTTAAAATTGATAAAACCTTCCACAAAATTTAGATTGGAGTATTGCCTCATACGGTAATCTAAACCAACAATGCAGTGTAAACATTTAAAAGTAAGAATTTCAAAGCAGTTTTGTTCTTCACTATTAAGCAATTTAACAACGTCAATTACCTAAGTCAATGTAATACCATGAACATTAAACTTTGTTACAGATGTTCAGATAGTCCTTAACATTATACTGGCTTCTCGGCCTTTTGGCTAAGATCATGTGTAGTACCTGTTCCTTTCAGCCAGTCTAGAATGGAGCCATACATGACAGACCAATAATGTAAATGGTCTGAGGGCCGTGAGGTTAGTCGCATATTGTCCTTCAGCGGACTTAATGGCTTCTTTGAGGAGCAGTGAAAGTTTTGGTTTTGCCGAACGGCCCTTTACCAGAGGGTCGGGGGGGGGGGGGTCTAGTGTACTAATAAATTTGGAGCAGACCCATATGGTCCAGATATGGCCTGGATATAAATCCCTATATGAAACATATATGGACCATATCTGTCCGGTATAAAATTTGAGCCATATCAAATTTTATATAGGCCATGTATTCCTCTGTGTTATATCAAGTTATATCTGCCCAATTTCCGTTAAAGCTAGATACAAATTCCATATCTGGATCAGATATGGGACAGATATAAATTTCCATGTCTGGCCCATGTATGGATTTGCCATATATGGACCATATCTGCCCCATAAAAATTTGAGCCATAACCAACTTTATATGGGCCATATATTCCTTTATGTTATATCAGGTTATATGTGCCCAAAGTTTTGTTCAAAATTGATACAAAGTCCATATCTTGACCAGATATGAGCCAGATATAAATTTCCATGTACGGCTCATATTTGGATTTTGATTTGGATTTTGAGGGTAAATTTTTTATAGATTGGCTACGAGCCTTTGTCTACTTTTGGTGCCAAAATTGCGTCCTAATTACCATTCGTGTACCAAAATCATATGTCTTAAACCAGCTACCTTCATTGTGATTCCCACACTTGACGTTGTCAAGACGAAAATATTTATGCACAGGGTGTGTAGAATAAATGTGCGTATATCATGACTGAAGGTAAGAGTCTCTATCAGTTGGTCTAGAACGTAACTTTGACCAGTGTAACCCGAAGGTCCAAATCGAGGTCCAAAAATGGTTGAGGAATAAGTTGGAAGAAATGAATATGGCTGAATATGGATTATCCATTATTTGAATCCTTGACCATGCGATAGTGATGTCGTGTGTGTTTGTGTATAGGCATATTGTGTATTGGTTACGCTGTTGGTAACGCTATATCTAGAGATACGAACACGTTATCTCTAAATAGCGATGGTATATACTTCTTATTTGATAAAAAGTTGCTCTCGTTGAAGAAAGAACCCTACCATTTTGGCGAAGGTTAAAGGTCATTTAAATCAACAAAAGGACCATTGCAAAAACCTTGGAAATGACTTTAAGACACAGCATCTCAAAATACCCTTCATGAATCTTAATTCTTACTTTTGAAACATCCTCAAGTTTTTGACTGATTGTATCTTATCGCCTCAGGAAGGAAATGATGCACGCTACATGTTTACTTGATACAGTCAGCTTTCACATCTGACTGATTGAAAAATATTTCTTCATATAAGCCCCTTTGCATTTGTTTGTCCTTGTACAATCTTGCTTGACTGTAGACCTGAACGGCATCGAAACACGATACCTTAAGAAAGCAATACACTTGTAGAATCTTGCTTGACTATAGACCTGAACTGCTTCGAAACAAGATACCTTAAGATAGCAATAATGTACACTTTTACTCAAAACTTATATCTGGCTGTTGTGAAATTCTATATGGCAATGTGAAGCCAGATATAAAACCTTATACAGATATCTTGATTCATGATATCAAGGTTTATATGGCCATTTTAAGCCAGATACAACTTGAAGAAATGCCGTTGCAGATATGCAAATAAAGTTTCATAAGGCCATATCAAGCCAGCTATAACTTGATGAAATGTTTGTCCAGATATGTAAATAAAGTTTTACATGGCCATAACAAGCCAGATATAACTTGATGTAATGTCAGTCTAGATTTAAAAATAAAGTTTTATATGGCCATTTCAAGCTAAATAAAATTTAATGAAATGCTAGTCCAGATATGTAAATAAAGCTTTCTATGGCCATAACAAGCCAGATATAACTGATTAATATACCATGCCAAATATACATATAAACTTTTATATGGCCATATTTAATACTTTTCATTTATTTTGTGTACCTGTCCTACACAAAGACCTTTTTGGAAGCTGAAAAAGTATCAGCAAACCAAAGTCATAACATTCAAACAACTTTAAGAAATATTATACTAACATGAGAATGACTGTCTAATGTTGGCGTTATCAGGAATTTAGAGCCCTGATTTTCTTTCTTAAGAATTAAGGAAATAAAATGTAAAAAATCGTAAAACCTTCAACAAACTGTATGTTGGAATATTGCCCCATATGGTAATTTAAACAAAAAATAAACTGTAAATATTTAAAATTATGAATATCAAAAGCAGTCTTGTTCTTCACTATTAAGCAATTTAACAACGTCAATTACCTAAGTCAATGTAATACAATAAACATTTAACTTTGTTCGAGATGTTCAGATAGTCCTTAACATTATACTGGCACTATACTCGTTATTCGCTTCTTGAAATTTTGGCTTAGATCATGTGTAGTATCTGTTCTTTCCATCCAGTCTAGAATGGAGCCATGCATGTCAGACCAATAATGTAAATGGTCTGAGGGCCTTGAGGTTGGTCAAGTATTGTCCTCCAGCGGAAGTAATAGCTTCTTCGGGAAGCAGTGAAAGTTTCGGTTTCGCCGAACGGCCCTTTGCCAGAGGGTCGGGAGGACTTTGGAAAAGTACTGGCTAAGCAAGGCTTCTGATACGCTTTACACAAAGGTAGTGCACTAATAAATTTTGGTGGAAACATATATGGTCTACATATGGCCTGGATAAAAATCCCTACATGAGACATACATACACCATACCTGTCCCATATAAAATTTGAGCCATATCAAACACGGGCCATATATTCCTCTATGTTATATTAAGTTATATCTGCCCAATTGTTTTAAAGCCAGATATATTCCGTATCTGGACAAGATATGGGCCAGATATGAATTTCCATATCTGGCCCATACATGAATTTGCTATACAAGGACCATATCTGTCCCGTATAAAATTTGAGCAATAATCAATTTTATATGGGCCATATTTTTGTGAAAGCCAGATACAAATTCCATATCTGGACCAGATATGGGCCAGATATATATTTTCAAATATGGCTCACACAGAGGTTTATTTAAGGATCCTCATTTGTTCAACAGATTTGCAACGTTGATAGGAGGAACCCTATTGTTTTTCCTGGACGTTAAAGGTTATTTGAGATCAGAAAAGTAACAAAGCAATCTGTCACTCATCCCTTAGATCGTCATTTAGGGTCGTTAGAGGTCAAAAAGCGAATTTTCCGAAAAATTTCTAAGATCTTCATCTAGGGCTATCAGAGTTAAAGCAGCTCAATTTCCCTAGATAATCGAGGGTCATCAGCTAATCACCAAGTCTTAGGAGTCTGGTGTAACATGTGGTGATTGTGCATTGCAACATTCGTACTCCATGCGAATATATCGTCTATCTAATAGATGGGTATTCAAAGTAAATGACACGTGTAATATCAATATGAGTAACAATGATCACAAAACTCATCATTCAAATTTTTAGCTCAAATTTACGGAACGATTACTACTTGAAAATGGAAAATCAGTTATTCTAAAACGTCATGCAGATTGTAACTTTAAAGGCATCAAGTTGAACAATTAAGCATGATGGAAGGTTGCAGTTCATGTGGTTTTCAAATAACAATGGGGTTGATTAAATCAAATGTGACATATTATGTTCACTTCGTATTAACGTTCCCCCTGTGGGTCGGGGTTGTAGAATATGCCCACGGTATTCCCCGCCTGTCGTAAGAGGCGACTAAACGGGAGGACTTGAACAGTATTTAAACAGTATGGCACAATACAATACATTCGTGTTGGCATGTCGTTAAATCTTATCTAACTAACTAACTAACTAACTAACTAACTAACTAACTAACTAACTCCGTATTAACGAACACAAATTGCCTCATCGTTTTCACAAATGTAGAGAGTGCTCATCGTAGTTTCATTGTATATTTCTATCTCCAGCCTCATTTTCTTGTGTTGCAAATCAAGCCGCAGAACTTGGAAAGCAAGGGATCATTGTGTGCAGCTTTCCAGAAACCTTTCACGCTGTCCATTGGTTCGATCATGCCTCAACTAGAAGTGCTCCCTTGGCTTCTTACACTTATCAGACAGGAAAGAAAAGGGATTTTTGCTTGGAAAATGAAAGTTATGATGTTTCTGACAATGGGTCACTTCTTATCTGTAATGTATCTCTTTGGCACGAAAAAAATTACACTGCCGTAATGTATCGTAATCTGGACTTATTTGAGAAATTGACAGTTTCCCTCACCGTTGTTGGTAAGTTTCACGATTCATGATTGCAACGAACACGTGTTCAACGCTTTTTGGTGTAACTAAATTGTATTTGTCACATCCGGCGATTCTTATTCTTTAGTTAGAGCCGTTAGGACGCATTTTGTAACAACTGACCAAAATGTAAAAACTTTCTGCTAAAAATGTTACAACTACGAAAGTTGGTCCAAAATGAAACAACTTTTGCCCAAAATATTACAGCATGATGATTCACATCAGACGGTATTGAAAAAAATCAAGTTGGCCGCTATAACTTCCAAGTATGATCGGACTGACAGTTGCATGATCCAACTTCTCATGGCATACTCTCTTGGCATTATAAGAAGATCCGTGATAGCGGACAAAATGACAGCCCCAGAAATTTTTGGTAAGAACCTGGTAAATGGTATCCTCAGACTCCAAATGCGACGTCACCCGCCTCGTGATAAAATTCACAACTCTTTGATTAAAAATGGTCCGCTTGTTACATTTCGGACTAACGTTTGACATTCGACTGCAATAATCATCAGAGAAAAAGGTAGGAAGGAGAAAAGTTTCCTCATTTTGGATCCTTGAATGGACCCAGGGAAATGTGAAATGTGGCTCAATTAGGTTGACACCGGCCATCGGCTACCGTAAAGGTACAGAAGTGACAACAGGCTATAAATACCCAGCGTGAACCAATTTTCTCTTCTTGTTACCATGGTAATCCCCAGCGGGATAAATAATCAGTGAGTCGAATTTGGTAGATCGAAGTTCGAATGTGTAGGTCGAAAGGGTTGTAGTAATACGCAGTGGTGGATCCACGAAAGGAAGGCGTTGGAATTCAAGCACCCACCTCCGGGATTTTTCTGGATTGAAATTTTTTATATCTGTTGTTACTGGCTCTTTTTTGGGCTACCAGTAATATCTGGAAATAGTAACCAATTTTCATATACTGGTTCCTTGTCGAAGAGTCTTCTGAATAGTTCGAACGAAACGGTTTTGCGGGTTTCGTAACACAGGCGGTCAGGATGTTTTGGTGATAAGAGTATTCTTACCAGAAAGTCAAAAAGGCGATTTCTAAACCATATATCACTCCAAAAATAACCTTTGTATGACACATGTTGACTTACATAGACTTAAACAGACATTTCAAATCACATGTATGAATAAAGAACATATTAAAAGAGACTGTAGGAAAGCCAAAAGCGGAGAGGGGAAAATCTCTCCCAAAGTCTTTTTGCCTCACCTAGAGAGTCTGTAGTTTGGCACTTGCTTAACATTTTTTCACATGTTTGGCCCCCTGAAAAAAAATGTTCTCCATTTTAGTGTCTTTGCCCAGCTACGAACCTGGATATGAAGCAAGTGTTGAGTTTTCTTTTAGATAGGAAAATATATTTTTTTTTATTTAAGATGATCATTTGGAGTCTTGTTGGCTGCACGTGCTTTGTTTTCTTCAAACAAGTCAAAGAAAATAAAGTACAGAACTTTGCTTCTAATATGTCACCGTAGCATTCTTTCAAAACGAAAAAAAAACCCCTTCCTTTGCAAATGTTCTTCAAGACAACGATCACCCAAACAATGCGTCCCCTTTACTGACCCTTCCTGCATACACCCTTGAAGAATATGGTAATTTCTGGTACAAGCCCTTATATAGAAGATGAAGTATGCCTTTTGGCATGAATTCTTTTTCCAGGGCAGCCATCTCCTAGTCTACCTTACAGATCATCAGGCGATAAGATGCCAGCTTTTACCACTTTACATAATATAGGTAACTTGGAATGGGTTAGTCTATCACGTGAAATTGAAATTACTAGACAGAAATAGAAATAACATAACCTTTTCTCATCTACGTTACGTCCGAGAGTAAAATTTTGAAACGTGGAGAGGGAAACAACTTCTCTTAAACATTCTCCGCATTAGGACCGTCACAAATCTCTCCAAAACCAAAATTCTGCAAATTTAAATTTTACCACCCAAACAATCAAAGAAGCATGGCACAAAAAATAAGATTTGAGGTAGGATCTGTGCTTGTTGTAGTCTTCAAATACAGTAAACGATCATTTCTACTTCATGACGCAATGAAATATGGAAAATGATAGTGCCATTATGGAAAATGATGGCACCAATTTCCATAACATGATACCACAATTCGCAATGGGTTTGGCCCTCCCCTTAGACCGACCATCATTCAGTGACTAGCCATCGCAAAAAATCCCTTCGGAGAAATTCTGGATCTTCGGCGTTTGCAGTATGCGAAATCACTCATTCACAAAAAGAACAGATCCGATAGCTGCAGTACTAATTCAATTGCACTTGGCTGTTTTCTAATTGTAAGTGGAATCCTTTGTGTTTATGCAGATCCCAAGCCTACAACCTATCAAAATATATATCAACTTTCTATTTTATAACTTTGTAGCCTACGTCCCTACTAATACCGTACTTTGGTGAGAAGATATTTGATCAGATTCCATAGTGTTCAACGTTCTCTTTGAAAGATTCAGGGATCAAGTTCTTTATAGTTTCGTTGGAGAATGGGGAGTTTTTGTATTTTTGTACCTCTTGAGTCAAGTTGATTACAAGTCATCTCTTGCAAGTCTGAGTCAAGTCGCAAATCTTGTGTGGCAAGTTTGAATCAAGAATTGAGTCAATAACATCTGTGATTAATACCCCCCTGAATAAAAAATTCAAATCAAATAGAGTTTAATTTTTAGTAATTGTTTTTAAATATTCAGTCCAATTTTAGACATGTCACTTAATCCATCTGTCTAGATTAATTAAAGATACAGTGCTTGAATATTTATATGATATTCCAACATGTTGTCCGCCTTAAGGCTCTACCATATGTAAAGTATACTGCACCTTTTACCAATATGTGATATTAGTGGTTTTTGTCATAGGGCGATGTGCTTAAGCTAGTACTCTCTGTACAACATGCAGCGGCGGCACTAGGATAAAAAAAAAGTGAAAAGTGGGGGGGGGGGCAAATGGAGGGCAAAAGAAAATGCTGGGGGGGGGGTCAAAAAGCGCAAAATCATGTTAGGCCACTATTATTCCGGAGCTGACGGGGGGGGGGGCAACTGGGGGGCAAAGGTTCTGACTCGGGAGGGGGCAAATGCCCCCATGCCCCCCTTGGTGCTGCCAAGGACAACACAATGACAACATTCTATGCAAGAAAACAGGAATTGTCCAAAGTCATAGAAACATTTTTAATTTCAAAGGGAAACAAAGCAGGTAATGTGAGTTGTACAACGAGAAAGTCACAAATTAAGCACAATTGACTATTTTGTGTTAAGTGAATAAATTTCAGCATTTAGTATCTAAGTAATAGAAAAAGCAATGACGATAGGAGTTGGATGAATAAGATTCACTTTGTAACTTGTAAAATTTATATTTAAGCTGAAAGTTGAGGTAAACTTTAAAAGGCCTTAAGCAACATTGGCACCTTAGTGGCCTTTTGGAACAAATGTGATCACCTTGGTTATTGGGACTCTGGTATTAAGTCGAAAGCACGATACTTGAAGATTTTCACAATGATATTTCTTTTGAAATGTTTTAGTTGCAAGTTTGAAAGTGGCAAACGAATTTGACTGCAAAATTTAACTGTTCTGATTCAAAAAAAAAAAAAAAAATGAAAATGCTTATAGTGAAGGCGTCTCGTCAAAAACTTTTCATAAAGTTTAAATCATACCTTTCCTTTTCATATCAGTATTGCTTTTCACATTTGCAGTCAATTCGTTCGAACACTCGTCACCGAAATGTGAGAAAATCTCAACTAGGACTCTTGTGAATCAACGCAATGATCTCCTGTAATATATTGATATGTTTAGTCTATTTCAAGCAATAGCAACAGTTTATTGTTTAAGTCGACATTCAATGATTAGGACTTGGAAACGGATAAAGACACTAGACCATTCAAACGGCAACTATGAAAAGATAATGCTTGAAAATTTTTTTTTACTTACTTCCTTTTATCTCTTTCATTCTTGTTTGTTAAGCTTATCCAGGTAATCTCTCTCCTATTGTGCAATGTTGCAATTGTTACGGGGAGCGGTATTTAAGGATACCTAGGTCAGAGTCATTGAGCTGTTCATTCACAGCGGCCAGACCACCGGTCCAACTTAAATGGATTGAACGGTTTCCTATAAACGATTCTCTTGCATTGACACAAGAAGTGACCATTACAAACAACAGCAACGGCACTTACGATTCGTTGGCAAAGCTCCGTTTGCCGCAAAGACACGGAAAGCTGATCTTAATTTTTTCTTGTAGAGCATTTTACCATTTTTTTTCATCAGAATGGGAACGAGAGAGCGAAATTTTTGTGGACATTTCACAGATGGAATCTTATGCTTCTGTACCGAGCACAACTAATTACATGGAAATCAACAGGAGAGCTGAAGTGCAATGTGGAGATTCAGAACATATGGTCCTGATCTGGAAAATTATCTCGTCCACTGGAGAATCTGAAACGATAGGTTTCAGATTTTACAATTTGACCCGAATGACAAAGACTATTACAGGGTTGACAATGTCCTCAGAGGGGAGTCTGGTTTTTTCATCCGCACAATTTCGACATGAAGGAGAGTATGCTTGTGTTTATAAAGATGGGGAGCAAGATAAAATTGGAAGGATCTCCGTAATTTTGTTAGGTAAGAATTTTGTGTAAAATATTTCATGTAAAATATTTGATTATAGGCATGATGTGTTGGAGTTAAAAAATCACAGAAAGAAAGAAAAAACAAATAACGCTGAAACGTGATTGTGTTGAAACGTATTTGTACAACAGATTCACAACTAGAGACTAGATCCACGTAATAAGACATTTTCGTAAGAAAGGAAAAAAAAAAAAAAACGCGTTACAGTGGTTAGTAGGCCTATGTTTAATACAAATTGAAAGGTCATATCAGACGCTATAGATGCTTGACATTATGAAGACATGATGAGAAGGGTAGTTAATGCATCAACGTTTATAATTTTTAAATCTTATGGAACCAGGAAATTAACATTGTTTCATACATGGAGGGGAAGGAGGCTCATATAAGAAAGTTAATTTACCCTCTGTTTTGACGGTTAAAGTTTGCACCATGATTTTGTATTACCCTTTTCCATTTTAGAGCCTATCACGACGATGCGTCTGCGTCGAGTAAACGACAAGTCACGTTCATCAGTCCACAGCTGCGTCAAGACGCACGCCTGTTTTAGAGATTGCCTCAATTTTGACGCGTAATTTGACGAAAAAAATGTATGAAGGTTGTAGAAAGGTTCACTGTGCAATGTCTGCCGTCATGGTATTTAATATGGGTATCATTACCATAAAAATCTGTTTTCTGGTGTACCTGGAATAATCGGTACAGTCACGTCTGAGTGTCTACAAATACTCCTTCTCGCCATCCTACTAATGAACACAGCTGTTTTACCACTGTCGATGTCAATACGAGGAGGCGAGGGGTACCCAAACAATGGTATGCTTATACATTTGCAATGTTGGAAGAATATAACCCCCCCCCCCCCACACCTTAAAAAATAGATAACATAACTTTTATACACGTTTCGCAAGCTGGAATGACTCCTTTGCCTAACGTGTAAAGTGATGAATGAACGTGATGCGTACCCAACATGCATGTCCTCTGTGGACAGGCCAAATATAACTTGATTTTCCACGTTTCTTGGGTTGTTTGTATGAAACCAATTTTTGGATGGATTTTTCTCTCCTTTCAGTAACACCGTCTCCCCCATACCTCAAGATATCGGGATGTGATGATTCAGAGAACACTTGTGTGCTAGACGAGGACATAACACCAGAGTTAACGTGCACGATTGATAAAGTTTATCCTATGGCAACCTTAGAATGGATTTCAAACACACCGCCTTTCATTTCCTTCTATCAAAATGAAACTGTTAGAAAAAAATTTGGCAAGCTTCATAGTGTTTCATTTTCAGTAAAATACTCGCTCTCTGACATCGTTATGTGTGGAGAGAAAATTTCCGTCGATTGTCGTGTTCAAGGCCCTATCTCTCAAATAATGAAGGCTCAAAGAACTGTTACGCTTAACTACAGTAAGTATGCATGCTTAAGTTAAAACCTGATAGTAGCACTAAGCAATTGGTCTATTTTGCAACTTTAAATAAAAGTCGTTTCAGTCGTTTCTGTACTTAAGGGTGGATGCCAATGAATTGCTTCAAAAGTAGGATATGTATCAGTCTTACTGGATATGAGGCATAATGACAGTAGCATGGGCCCATTGAAGAGCCTCAAGAGGGTGGATTCATCTCCAAAAGTGGGGGGAGGAGGTTTACCATTTAGGGGCTGATCCAGAGGGGGAGGGGCCACCCCTGCGGTCGACCAGACATAATATAAAAAAATGTAAAAAGAAAAAAAAATCGGATAAACCACTTATTTCGTGGGACATTTCCGGTACATAGGGTATGGGAGTACTTTGTGTACTTTGAAAGCAGTTTGATAAAAACTCAGTCATTTCTGCCGAATGAGTTGTAACACAACTGGACGCTCATGCAAATATTTGAATTCTGTGGTTGAATTAATGCCTCACATTCTTTTAATTAATCTGGCAAAATGGGTACTAATTGGGTTTCCGTACCCGGAAGTGGACATAAATTTTACTGACTCACAACTTTTAAGAGTGCCCTGAAACATTAAGGTTTTCAGAGAAAACAATCCACAAATTCCGATGTTTTTTTTTATTGTAAGAAACCCTTTTTTCCAACCTGGACAGAGCGGTCTGTACAAATGCTACCAAGAGAAGGGTAAGGTTTATGCTGTGGGGCAAGGGAAAGCAATGATCTTTACTTAGAACCGAACCTTCGACCCTGACGGTATAGCGTTAAAACCAGCGGGATTGACGACAGCGCCTGGTTGCCGGTGGATGGGTTTGAAATATATAAGTACTGTCTAATAGTATTGTTTGTTATATATAGAAATAGGTGTAGGCTACGTATATACGTATACCTATATCATAGTTTATGTGTACGTTAGCGTATACGTACCCACAGTTTGCATATATTCGTATACGTATAGGCATCACTACGTGTACATTCCCATGCATGCATACACCAAAAATTTGCTATACTGTGTAAATATATGATTGACATGACAGGACCATGAAAGAGATTTGTGAACTATTTATTTCGTGGCGTCATGTTGATAAAAAAGCTTTTATCGGACTACGCTGTCTGCGGATGTGACATCACAGAATAATTCATAAAATTTCGTAGTCCTGCAATACAGGTCCTTTTAGTTCATAGGTTGGCAATTTTCTGTTTCTTTCTGATTAAAGATGGAGTAAATTTTAAGTAAAACTCACAAAAATCGGAGCGAATTCCGATGCGATATCGATGTAGTGTGACCTGCGCCTAACCCTATTACTATGCGTACGTAACACAAACCTTTTTTACTATGTGTACGTAACCCCTATACCTATGGCGCAAGTTCCGGTCACAACAGGTAAGTAAACCCCAATTTAAGCAACAAAATGCCCTAAACCGTAAGGAGGAAGGGAGAAATTGAAGCCATGTCCCCGCTACTCTGCACCCCTATATGAAAAAACTGATCAAAGCAAGGCACTGTTTCATCGAAAATTATCCCTAAATACGTTTACCCTTAAACTTAATCCTGATACGGGTTGACATCTGGCTGTATCTTGCTAAATACAGTATTCGTAATTATTACCATATCAAACCAGACATACAACCAAATACACTTAGATATATTATATGAAGTTTTGTATATAGCACCACCTTCCCAGACATTACGGTGGCTACACTTTTGTTCATTTGTTCATACCGCAATATTCTAAGATGACATAAACAAATGGTTTGCATATTTGGGCCGACTTAAAAAGTGTATATAAACCTACATTTCTCATGATTAAGGAAAATGAATAAGGTATGCACTGGGCAGTTAACACAATCTAGAGTAAAATACGTAATAACGAATAAAATAAAAAGCCCATATCATTGTGATTACACAAAATAGGACATTTCAAGGCAAGTTTCCCACTGATATGTTATCAGTCGAAGTTATGTTCTTAATACAACTCAACCCAAACCTTAAGGTAAATTTTTCAGGGAGCCCTTAAGCATATTCTGCTGGTGTTCAACGCCAAAATGAGGAGCGTGGACTATAAGTGCTACATAAAAGCTATCAGTACAGACGATATGGTCCAGATAAAGTTTTTTTTCCTGTCCCAAATAGAGACTTGGGTCACAAAGGTCTGATATTAATTCCATATATGGTGCAAATGTGGCCAAATTTGGAAATAGCATATACGGTCGAAATGAAATTTTATCTACCAGTCATATATGGCTCAGATCCGGTTCTGACGTAGGTCTGGGTACTCAACTTAATTGTCTTATCTTGCCCAGATATAAATCCCTTATCTACACCAGACATGGCCCGGATATGAAATCCATATTTGGCCCACGTGTGAAATTTCATAAAAATCTTACATGGATTTGGTGTAAGGGTAATAATAAACTTAATAAGCCTTAGAAGCCTAAAACGGTTCAAGACTTTCGACATTGACAGGAATTGTCCTGAAAGATAAATAGTGGTGGTTGATGGGGAAAAACCTGAAAATTTTGTTTTTTTGACGCAATCTAGTGCTTTGCACGCTACCGGTGCCTTTCGCGTTAAATTTGATTTTAAATTTGCGTACTTTTAGGAGTCAAAATAAAATACTAGCATCACTGATGGACGTAGGCCTACGGGACCGTTACAGTTTTTGATTTCTTACACGGAAAACGTAATTCATAAAATCAATCTAAGTGAAGGACCACTGTCGGTTGACATGGAGCGCACAGAAAATGTCGAAAATTCAGCTCCTCATATAGCGGGAAATAGCATTTTCCAGACTAATACGTAGATTCTGAGCAGTTGTCATCTTTTTTTGCTTATGCGATAAATTAATCATTTAAATATGAGTTCCGAGCGCAAACTGCAGAGTGCATTTTCAGAATGTTCTTAACAAATACTTTGAATCTAAAAATGTAACTTTGCCCTAGTGAATATCTACGCCCCGCGCCACCATTGGGTTGCGCGTAGCGCAGAGAAAGTTTAGAAAAATCGCCACCAATCAGATGGCCGAAAAAACACTGTAAAAGAGAATCTAAACATTTTTCTATTTTTAGCTTTCGTTTGCTATAATAAAAGATCAAAACTTGCTATAAGTAATCAGAAAATAACCACATAAAATGTTCGACCCCATTGGATGAAATGGTCCTAAATCTTTTCAGGGAAAAATGTACCACGAAATTGAAAAAATGCTAATGTTTCTCACTTGTAACACTTGGCTATATTCAAGATCCGCTTTTGTGAAAGGCGGTGTCTTTACATGCAATCTAGTGCCACAAATGCTACCTTTTGGTCAGAAGTAAAATTCGGAATTTGACAAAATTTGCCCATTTTATGGAATTGACAAGAAGCATCAATACAGGGTCTTTGGGGAGACAAACCCTCACCTCTGAAAAATTTTGAGTGTCCTTACATGCAATCTGGTTCCACATATGCTACCTTTTGAAATTAAATTTGTGTTACTAAATGCGTATTTTAAGGATCTGAAAAAATGGCATCCATGAGGGGTGGGAGGGGATGACATTGCCCAATGCATGGGCAAAACGTTGCCATAACTAATTTTTCAAATGAAACTGCACTGGGAGAAGTGGAAGCATCCAAATTTTCCAATTTTTTCTTTAAGGGTAAATATCACACTTCCAGGGGCGTTATTTGAGTTATTGAAAATTAAGTTACAGCTTAGGAGTGTGTAAATTATTAAACATTGGAATGCGAGGTAAATGGTGCGATAAATTAAAAAACAAGTAACATAGGAAGATTGTATAATGGTAAGCTGCGTTCGTCTAAGAAAACTGCACTCGTTTACCAACGTTGACCTCGCGTGACCTCCTTTGACTTTTGACCTTCGTGACTGTTTTGTGACGCAGGGATTTGTCTCATTGAGACTCACACTCAAGCAGAAATATGATTTTAGTGCAAGATTATGAGTGTATGTATTTGTCACATGAAAATAGGAGGTACGCGGTCCTATAACGTGAAAATCAAGTGACCAATTTTAAACTTGCAAGTGTTTGTATGATTTTGAAATTCAATGTGCCCTAATGTTTTTTTTTTTTTTTGTGAAGGTCAAAACTCATTGGTGCTAATGGCGCACGTGCCTTACCTTTCTACTCTCTTAAAAAGCATCTTTAACGCAAGGAACCATAATGTCCTTGGGTTCTGTTTGTACCTTAGCCTTAGTGGTAATATTAAAGGGGCTCATTGAGTTGATATCGATAACTTAATGAAAGTGTCAAAACGTCACTACCACATGACAATGCTTACAATTAGCATAATGAGTAATGTTTTATATCCAGTAATTAAGGTGAAGCTAAAATTTTAAATTGTGTAGTGTTCTGACTCGCAACGGCTTTGTGCATAATTAGAAGGAAATGTCTAGTCACGGTTTTTTGAAAACCGTTAGATGCTCACTCATAACACAGTTTTTTATATATGGGCTATGGGGAATATCAAAGTTTGGCCCTTTTTCATTGACATGTGAAGGATACTTAACTGGTTTGGAAAATTTGTTTAGTTTCATGAGCCAACCCAATAAGCCGCTTTAAGCAAGTGCAGTACCTTTTGAATGATTGTAAATCGATCTCAAAGTGAAATTGACGATCTCACTTCAGTTTATTTTTCATCATTTTTAAAAAAGTAGGGAGCAGAGATTTTTGGCATGTTCGACTCCAAATCGTGAGAAACAAGTCCCCTCTTCCAACCATGATCCACACTCATGTATGGCTTGAGTGAAGTTAATCAGGTTCCATGAGATGAATAAAGTTAAATGGGTTTGACTCCTTTGAAGACTTTGGCTCGATAGAGCAAGCTTTTTGTTAAAATTGTAATTATAGAAAAAAAGCTTCTCCCGGTAAATGGTTTTTCCTCGGGTAATTTTCGCTAAAAATGTGGTTTTCAGTTCTACCAGAATAGATTGCTGTATGGCAGTGATTACGAAAAGGTCGCAGACCTTCCTAGTATAACGGTATTGTTGACACAAAAATGAAGCACTGCGAGGACCGTCTCGTATTTCAATACCTTATATCTCTCTTTTAGGTCGGTTGGAAGGTTAATAGTCGCTGGGAAATACAAGAAACACCTAGTTTGCTATAGGTAGTAATAATGAGAGAAAATTAGCACCTGAGATATACAGTTTTTTGGAAATATTGTGAAATATTGTGAAGGCTGTGAAAACACTATTCTGTAGAATGCTACCTGAAGGACCTGCGAATGTGTGATAAGCAAACATTTTGTTTAGGTTCAATTTCAAGAAAAGGTGGTAGGATGCCCTTTTGCCAAGCCTCGAAAATATTTTGAAAAACGAACATGCATTGCTTTAAACCTTTATTGCAGAAAATGACTCGGCCGTTCTACTAGTCTTGATGAAAGTATAGTCTTTGACACCTTTACAAGCTGAGGGCAAGCTTTTCAGTGTAGAGAGCCTTCTGCTTCACTGAGAAACCTCGAAATGTGAAAGTTAACGTGTTCAAGATTTCGTTCAATTTGTAGACGAGGTAGATTCTTGCAAATACTGACTACAGGTATTGTTATGCAACAAAACATGAACATTTCCAGGAACAACGAAATGATTATGCTTCTATTGATTTCTTGACGTATACAGGAAAGGAATCTTTCGGTAGTGATGTTGTGTGTCTATGTATGTGCGTATGTGTACGTTGTGACACTTTACTTGGAAACACGACATCTCAAGAAAGGAATGTCTGGCACTTTTTATACTAAATTATTTTGGTGCAGGTGAAAGTTTATTTTGTGTCCCCAGGAGCTCATCAACCAAAAACCTTGTAAACACGATATCTCAAGTTGGGCATGTCTGACACATTTCATTTTTGATGGATACATTTTTCACTCTGAGAATAAGAACCCTACGGTTTTGATGGAAGTCAGAGGTCATTTAAGGTCAACGACGTAAAACTGCAAAAATATCAGAAATGCCTTGTAAACATGACATCTCAACATACGAATGACCGACACTTTTTCAATTTTCGTATAAAGATTTTTTATGGGGAAGAACGCTATGGATGTTAGTGGAGGTTAAAATCAATCGAGGTCACTAGGACTCAAAAACCGTAAACAGGACTGATATCTCAAGATAGGAATCACCGACACTTTCATATTTGCATGATGTGACATGTTCAGAAAAAGATTGCTTTAATGTTGGGTGGAGTTCAGAATTCATTTGTGGTCACTGAAGGAAAACTGCGAAACCTCAAAATGACCTGAAACAATGTACTTCAAAGAAGGAATCATCGGCTTTCCCCTGCCCTCTACCAAAAAGTCTGCCCTTCCAGTACCTTGCCTTTCCCCAATCTTGAAGTGTTTTCTTTCAAAATATCTTAAGATTGCAGTGCCGTACAATTTTCATATTTGGTTCATATATAGATTTGCTGTTGTTTTTGGTGGCGGTCAAAGGTCTTGTGAGGTAACAGCAGCAAAATGTGTAAACCTCTTTAATGTCTTGTAAACACAATATCTCAGATAATGATTTGGTACGCATATTTTTCGTGTTGAGAGCAATCAACCTATTGTTTTGGTAGAGGTCAAAGGTCATTTGATTCCACCAGAAGTAAAATTGTGACAACCCTGTAACACGCAATGAGCCAGTTAGATGGAGTTTTACGGCTCAATTTGAAACTAATTGGTTTAGGTCGAGCCGCCCATGGTCTTTTATCTAGTTGTGACTCATTGGATTGCTTTCCCTATTTCATTGCCTATGATGAGCATCAAACACAATGTAAGTAGCTACCATTTTTAAAGTCTTCGGTATTATCCGAAAGGAATCGAACTCTCGACACAATAAGAAGAATATTTTTGGTCGAGTTCACTAAAGCGCAAATGCCATATCCCAAGAAGACAAATGCTGGGCCATTAGATGTCATATCCCAGGTCAAAAGAGGTCAAATGCCAGGAAATTAGAGTTCAAATTCCATGGTTGCCAGAGGTCAAATGTCAGCTCAACAGAGGTCAAATGCCAGGTCAACAGAGGGCAGATGTCAAGTGAGATCACCAGGAGTTAAAAACTTTGTTATCAGGATACATTCCAGTAGGAATGTTGGAAGAATCTTGTTATTTGCATGTGGATGCAGTATGATTTACAAAAGAACCCGAATTATTTTGGTAAGTCAGAATCAAGTCATCTGGGTTACCAGCCATTAAAGCGGAAATTCCCTAGAAATTCCAACATTATCATCTGATGTCGTCAGAGGTCAAAAAGCCAAATTGCCAAGATTTTTCTTTCTGTCAAGAATCACTGCTCCTTTTGGTTTTCTGGTTTCAATACAGATTCAGCTCATTGCACCATGATACAAGACAGCCGTGAATATCTGCACTCACCTTGGTCCCCAGTTACATTTTGTATGGTCCTTCTAGTATGTCTTTTGAACTTCATCATTTTGAAAAGTCTTCGGAGTGTTAAGGGTACGACAAGTTGACTAAAACCTTTTCTTTTATTGATATCAAAATATTGAGTAGATCTAGGGGTTTTTTTTTATCAATGTACTTATCCTGAAGGGTCACTTTTTATAAATGAACTATTTTTTTCACCTAATTTGAAAAAAAAAACTGCATTTAATGCATTGCTTAAGTTTGTGATTATTCCCTTCTTTTGCGTGATTCAAAGGGTTTTATGAAAAGCTTGTCATTTTAAATTTTGTAGGGCTACGTTGATATATTTCCTTACTATCTAGGTTTTATCTATCTGTTCCTTCGATGGTGGTGACTTTTTACTTATTTCATCAAATATTCATTCAATGGCTACATGAAATCCTCTTGCTATGTGGTCGAGCCAAAAGGAAAAGTTACTTTGAATCCAACTTGTCATCTGCATTAATATCAAATGTTAGGATTGACTTCAAATGAGTTGACATTTTGATGCCTGTCATGATGACGTCATATTGAAATATCAAGTACTTGATGCTTTCCAGATGACGTTTACGATTAACAAGTAATATGAATAACAATATAACTGCTTCAAATAAACTGAGAAAAATACCTCTTTCAATGCAATGAAGAATAAGAGCTCTTTTAACAAAATATTTCACTCAGGACAGGCTAATTTAAGTTAGCTTTAGAAAATATGCACAACATTGTAGTTGCTTGAACTGTTTTACTTGAAACGCATATTGAAATATATACAGAAGCACGGTGGAAAATTTAATGAGTCCTTTTGTTACTTTTCTAAAAAAAGAGAACAATAAATAAGAAATATAAGGGAGGTCAAAAAGTGCTTTGGTGAAAGTTCATATTCTAAAGAAAATATCACCTGTCCCAAGAAGAGAGTGACGGTTAAAAATGATCTACCCTTCGTGCTCATTAGGTTAACATGTGATTAGTTTTAAAATACACTCTTAAAACGAAGGGTTAAATTTAACCAGGATCCGTCTTCTGTTTACTCCAAGATAATCCTTGTTAAAAATTTACATGATTAAAATTTATGTGGAATACTGGTAAATCTAATGCAATTTCTGGTTAAACTTACACAAATTCCACTTAAGTAACCAGGATTTGAGTTAGTTTAACTAGGAAACTTAATTAGGATTGTGTTGGAGTAAATAGAACTCCGATCCTGGTTAAATATAAACCCGCTCTTTTAAGGGTGTACGGTGAAGAAAGTTGTCTTATAAATGAAATTTTCACTATAAGTAATGAGGTAGTAAGCAATTGTCAACTTTTAACAATTATCATTTTCTTTCTTTTTTATTTTTCCATAGATGACCGCAAGAGAGCCCCATTGCAACTGGTAATTAATATGAAGTAATCTTGTATCATCTGATTTTTGTATGAGGAGCATTAAAAGTGTGTAATAATTGGATATCGTGAACTGTTATCCGTTAGGAAGAGCCCTTTGTTTCCATCTTATCACCTTCTGAAGCTAATAAACATTTATGTTTGAGGTTTATGCTAGATACTTCACTTTTTGGCACTGTACCGAATAAAAAACCTGTTGTGAATAATAGTTCGTTTTACGATGAAAAATTATGTGTTTCTTTCGTCTCAAAGGAAGATTTCACTGTTTCAAGTTATAGATAGAGTTTTACGGCTCAGTTTTCAAAAATTGGTTTAAGTCGAGCCAGCCACATCTTTTTCGTGGTTTCAAAGAAACAGTTATACAGTAAACTACAGTTTTTTTTTTTTTTGGAAAAAGAAAAGTCTTTTTTTTTTTCAATTAAAAAAAAAAAAAAAGCCAGCCGTTATGGGTGGTTTACTTTTATTTTAAAAAACATGCGCGATTACGAGTTTATACTTAAGTAAGAGAAGGGTAGGCGGTGCCACTATCTGACGTTACAATCAGTCGGTGAACCTTGCACATTTTTTAGGAGAGGCCCGAAATCATCGATCGTGATTTCATGCGAAAGATTTGTTGACTTTTATTTTTTTTGTCGGGTGTGAATATTTTTAAAGTTGGTTCTTATGACCAAGCTAGACCGGTTTCTGCTGTCTTGCTCATTCACTATATATGAATGGCGCAGCTTCATCAGTAGCAGGCCGTCGTGCGCGACCTTGGTTGAAATATTCTTGCTTCTAGTAATAGAGCAATAAGGAAAGTATCATTTTACCTTTTTACTTTTCCGTACTCTCTAGCCTTGCTTTTACAAGGCAATCTTTTAGATTTTTGCCTTTTCGCAGGCGGGTGAGATTATCGGAAAAAGGGTGTAGACATAGAGCAGGCCCGTGTTATTAGCAAATTGCTCCGAGTCACTTGGGTTAGGAGATTATTTTCCAGCGTAGGCCATGTATTAATGGCGCTGTTGTTTTCTCCACTTGAGTGAAACTCATTAGCAATTGCATAAGATTTGATGCATTTTATTTTTAAGCATGTAGCGAGCTTTTATTCCTTTCTTGTCCTTTAGAGGAACGAGAGGATTTTGCTACTACAGTGTATCTCGGGGGTTGCTTTGAAAGCCCGTTTTTCCCGTAGCTCTCAAACCTTGAAAGTACAAGGCAATCTTTGTGATTTAAGCCCTTTTGTGGGCATTGAGAGGTTGTCGGGAAAATCAAATCAATAATTGCAGACAATCTTGGCAGCACATTAAATGCTTTGAGTAGCTCAGTTAGGATGGTTCGTTGTTTTCACGGCGCAAATATACGCAGTTTGTGACAACGATCTAAGTTTGCACACGTGAGTAATTCCTCATAAGCAGTCAAGAAAAACACTTGCATTTAAGTTGGGCGGGGAGTTCTCACTTTAGCTCTTTTTGGAGATGTGTGAGTATCTGGACTCGAGAGTTTCTTGGGGTTATTTTGTGTGTCATGACAATTTAATCACGCAATTATCTCATTTGATATTGTCTATCACAGAGGTTTTTGGTGTACTTTGGATGGTCTTTCGCCATTGGTTTATGGGTGTATTAGTGACTACGTATAGTCTACCCTTTCCTTTGAAGGCTATGAGATCTGTGCATGTTCTTTAAATGAACTTTTGGGTCGGGTGAACATGCGCCTTTTAATGGACTGGTTTGTAGGTTATTTCTTTTTGGGACATTTATGCCCGGGTTCAGCAGTTGCCGGTATAGACAAATGTAGGCTATTTTCTCTGTAGCTCTGAACTTTAAAGTCCGCGTTAAAGAGTTGCTTGTCTGATGAAGAGTCTTTGTAGACCGGAATTGACAGCTGAGCAACTGAATGAGCGTGTCCACAGAAAGGCTTTGTATTATGCCGACTGGACGTGAAAGAGAAATCCTCGGATTCTGCAAGTTGATTGGTCCTTTTCAGAAGGCGCAAAACCTCCGTAAGGAGATATGTAAGATCTCATGGCAAGTTGTGCTAGTTTTAAAGGTTCTTTTCGACTTTTTTCGTTTGAAGATTTTCGGCTTATGAGGCATGTTTTGTGGAATGCATATGATTTGTTCATTGCAAGCATGATAAAAACCTGTTTAATCGATTCCATAGTTAATTGAAAGTAATATCGTTATTGTTTGGAACAAGGCATGAAATATGAGTCCATGAAATCACATTAATGTGATTACCTAAGTCATAGTGTCTTGCAAAAATATAACCCTTCCGTTTTCTATTGAAGACTTTTCATATCTGAGTATTGCGAAAGAAGGGCAAATTCCCACCAGAATAGCAAAATTTAGGTGCGATATACCCGCCTGTGTTTTCATCAGCCTGTGCTGATTTAGCTTTTTGTAGTAGGTTTGAAAATGTGGTTCTCCTAAACTTACGAACTTACGAAATACGACGTTGCGTCTGCATTATAAATTTTGCACACAGTAGCAAAAGAGAGTGAATGCTTTGTCGATTCGTTTATTTTCTTTAGAATCACGCCCATACTTAAGAACAGTAATCTAGTTGTGGAGCCTAAAAACTTTCATACGACCCAAATATTTGGAAGGGGCGTATAACTTTGCCTTAACACCCCAAAGAAACGGTTTTGTTTAGCAATTAAACATGTTTCCAAACACAATATTTAGGAATAAGATACATGTGTAAAGTATCTGCACATGTTTAAGAACTGAGGCTAAGACCTGGGGGAGTGTTTAGATAATAGTTTGATTTTTAAACACCTTTTTGGTTTCGATGAAAAGAGAACCTGCGCATTCATGATGACGTGCGTGTATATGTATGTGTGTATGTGCGTGTGTGTGATGATGTGGGTGTGGATGTATGTATGTGTGTTTGTGACACTTTGCTTGTTTACATGATATCTAAAGGAGGGAAAATCTGGCATTTTTCAAACTTGGTATACAGATACACCATACTAAGACACATACACCATACTATTAATTTTGATTGAGGTCAAAGGTCATCTGGGGTAACTGGAGGTCAAATGCTGAAAACATTGTTTACACTATATCTCAAAGCAGGAAGCTTGGATTGTTTCCAAATTTTGTATGTTGATGTATTAGGATATTAGGCAGAATCCTCTAGATTTTGGTTATGTTCAAAGGCCATCTGGGGTCATACGTAAAACTCCGAAAACCTTGTTGTCAAAACATCTCAAGGAAGGAAGGAAGCTGGATTGATCTCAAACTTGATATGTTGATGCATTATGATGGGAAGAAGAATTCTATGGATTTTAATAGAGGTCAAAGTTCACCAGGGGTCATCCCAGGTCAAACTCCGAAAACCATTCCAACTTGTATTTCAAGGTAGGAAACTGTGACAGTGTAAAATTTGGTATGTGGATTCGTGATGGTAGGAAGACGGCATTTATGGTCCTTGGTGGAGGTCGAAGGTCATCTGGCGTCATCAGAGGTCAAATTCTGAAAACCTTGGTAATAGGTTATAACTCAAGGTACGAAACTTGGATGGATTTCATGATTAGTGTGTGGATGCATTATTGTGAGAAGATGGTCTGTATGGTTTTTGTGGAGGTCAAAAGTCATCTGGGGTCACCAGCGGTCAAAATCTGAAGACCTTGTGAATCGGATATCTCTAGGGACGAAGCGTGGATGGATTTCATAATAAGGATGTGGATGTGTTTTGGTAAGTTGAAAGTCCTTGCAATTTTTGGTGGAGGTCAATGGTCACCTGGTGTCACCTCGTAAATCAAAATCTGAAAACCTTGTTTGCAGATTATATTAAAGCACTGTATGAAATTTGGGGTTACAATAATTTGTGCATGATTTGGAATTAAACATGTACGTATCGTCTAAATCTCAATGCATTTTTACATTCTGGTTTAGAGTGTGGGCAAGTTGTATCTGAAAGTGAAAGCGCGCGTGTAAAGCTTTGTGTTTCATTTAATTTAAATAATGCGGTATGGGGTATTATTGTTTAGAGTTTCTTTAGAGTCTACCCGGGACTGATGCACCGACATAATCAGCAGATGTAACAATAAATTGTCCAAGAAGGCCAAGTGGGGGCACCCCCTTTCTCCATTACTTTCAGTAGTGTTTTCAACTGGGTACAAAAATTAAAGTACGGAGACATTCTAATTAATATTGCTTATCTTTCTTATCACAGCTTACCACGCTCACTTTATTGACGTTACTTTCATATAAGGTAAGGCCTAAAAAATTGTTAATTACATTGTGAAAAGGTGGTTCCATGTATTTAGAAACTCTGTACTCAAGAGAAGGTTAATGTAAACACATTACATGAAAATGAGGAAACCCGTTTGTTTATGTGATCTCTCATCTACAATAAGATATGATATTTATAAAACGAGTTCTTATCAGGGTAGTCCTAATAATTTTTTTAATTACTCTTACAGTTCTTCAATTAAATTTTGAAGAGTAGTTTCAGGGCCGTCACTAGCTTTTTTCAAAGGGGGGGGGGGGCGTTTTGAAATTCGAACATGTTAGTGAGGACATTGTTGTGGACGAGGACACAAAGTAGCAGAAGGGGGTGGGCATGGGAGGGGACCCCCTCCCATGGAAGGGAGCTTTGCAATTTTTCAACTGAAAATGGTGCAATCCTTTTCAGCTTTTTAACATACTTTAATCTTGCACCATTACTGGTAAAATACATAATTTAATAGCGTTGTTTTAAGGCCCAGATAAAAAACGCTCAAACAGCCGCCAGTAACTGTACTATCTGCCTCTTATTCTGATGAAAAGGGTCATCTTCTGTAAAACAGGGATAGGTTTTGCCGAAACGTATCTTCATGCTTTATAAGCACTAATTAATTTTGTCGCTGTGCTAAGTTAATGGCTTCAACGCCAAGCATGATTATAAGCTTACAAAATACAGAAACTGACATTACATTTACCCTCCCGGCCAATAAAAGATGTTGCAAGGGCGCAACAATAACGGTAGCGCAAATAGCCCTCTTGTTGGCAGGGATAATTGTCAACACAGACAATAAAAAGAGTTTATAAAAATACCAAAACAGCTTCCACAACATTTTTCAAAATCATTTGAGGAGAACATTCAGGTTGTAAATGAAATAAAACTGTTATCATAGTGGTAATGATTTAAGAGTTTTAAAGAGCAGTTTCCATTTTGCCTTTCTTCAAGTGACCACTCTCATGATAAATGGCTGTCACTGCACGATAATCCCATGAAAAAGCCTATTTCTGTACTTTCGTGGTCTCAAAAGACCGAAAATTGCATCTAATAAGCCTACTAGTTTTAGACTATTCTTCTATTTATCATGAATTTGGTATCTATAGAGCCAAACAGACCTTTTGGCTTGGCTATTTCTTGCAATGTACTTAATTAATGGCTATTTCAGTGTGGTCACATGATGTAAATTACGTCATTTAATGTTTCTTCGTGTACTCAGCTTGATTTCCAGATGCCAAAAATGTACACACTCTACAAGGTATTGGGGAAATATTTGCCCAACTTTTTACCATACCATGGGTATATATGTGTCCTCTCAACTATTTGGCAAACTGTTGGGCAAATGATGTTGGGCAATGCAACTACCCAGTATGTTGGGTGCTTGTTTGGATTTCAATATAACCTGATATATAATTATATGATTTGGATAAGACGGACATTTAACAAAGTGCCCTAAAACATACACCGTTTGTCCTCCAAGAGTGGTTGGGGGCACCAGCGACGATGCACTTGGTAAGTAAACAGTAAAGTGTGTTGTTTAAAGTAACAAACTCAATCGTGAACTTTGTATTTCTTCTCCCATTGATTACGTTGCAATGGGAACTTTTTTTCTATGCGACCATTGCTCTTTAAGTACTTTCGTCCAGATTTTTACTGCTATTCTACCGTTAGCTTTTTATTTACCAAATACAACCTTATTCAACCATGAGATCTTACAATGAACTACTTATATTACAATAATTATCTGTAAAACTTAACTGATATTTAATTAATCATCTGATTGGTCAATTACATTTTACCCAAATGTTGGGTACTTTAAAACTTTCTCAACACCTCTTACCAACACCTGGATTTTACCAAACCTTAATTTGACCAGCAATATTTTTTTGCCCAACAATAATTTTTTTCTAAGAATTTACTTCCTAATTCATTTCGTAATTTCCTCTCCGACTTGCACCACAGTACAGTACTAGATACAACTCCCGTTATGTACTGCCTTTTTATAAGCTCAGACCTAGTCAACGAACTATCAGATTCATAGGTCCCGTTACTTGGAATGGTATCCCAACCCACATTAAAAATTCCTATTCTGTTTCTTCGTTTAAACGACAGTTTAGCTGGTTACAATTAGTTCTTTGTTTTCTATGCTACGTCTCTATTGTTTTGCATCCCTGTTTATTTTGGTAATTTCAGCTCCTCCATTCTGCGGATGGTCTTGTGTTCTTTTCTGTCCTTGTTTAGTGACATACTTGTTTAGTGATATATTTGTTTATATGTGTTTCTTCTAGGGGAATCACTACCACAAGCTTTTGGTAGCTTTTATGTGCTTCCCCCAACCATGAATATTAATTTTTTTGGTATATCATGTTGATATTGCTTATTGTCGTTTTAATTTCCATTGTTAAACTAGTTCATTCTGTTCCAATATCAAATTGTATAATTTGTTACATATGGCATAAATGGTTGAAATAAATGTTGAGAAACTGAAATATGGGAACCGTTGATCCCCCATTTGTTTGGCAATAATTTGCCAATGTTGGGCATTTTGCATTTTCATCGAGAGTATTTTACCCAACAGTTTTTAGAGTTCACCCAACGGTGATTATTTCCATAACTTTTAGGGTAATCTCCTAAGTTTTTATTACCTCAAATTTGGGAACATGTGTTTTAGGTGCAGGGTTGGTTCGTTTATCCCTACGATTTGGAGAATGTGTGCATGACGTGTGTAGCCCCTAAAAGGAATTACCGAACTCTCTTATTAGAAAGAGGGTTCTTCAAACTGATCTTGGGAATTATTGGTCCATTTACATGACCTTAAAAAAGGGGGTCATTGCAACCATGTAGAAAGTCAATGGTCACGATTCTAAATCGGAAATTTATTCCGCATATTATATCCCAGCATGCTGTATAAATATAACAGGTGATTGCCATAAGGGTTATGCTTATGCGCAATGTCAAAATGGTTGACAGTGTTAAGTTCCTTTATTATTTGATCCCTCTACTCGTGGAAATAACATTCAGCGAGAATTGACAGAAATGTACACACACACACACCCACATCTATCTATCTATATACATATATATATATATATATATATATATATATATATATATATATATATATATATATATATATATATATATATATATATATATATATATATATATATATATATATATATATATGTATACATATGTATATATATATGTATATATGTATATATATATATATGTATATATGTGTATATATATATATATATTCATATATATATACATATAACCGTAATAGTAAAAATTAATTAGTATTGTCAACCAGGCAATGGTAAAGTGCTCAACCCTGGGAAGGAAGCTGTAATATTGAAAAGGTTGCAATAAGTTCTTACAACATAGCTTTACAGAACTGTTTCATAAGGGCCAATAATATAGGTCCTCACTCCTCAGAAGCCTGAAGTAGGATGATGTCAATAACGTTAAATACGTATATGTTCGCTGCTTTTGAATGTGTCCGTTTTTAAGCACGTGTTCGTTCCGTGTTCGATGTGAACAGGCACGAACGGTGTACAGCGAGCCAAGATACATTACCTATTAGAATAATAGTGAGTGAGTGAGTGCCCATTGGAAGGCAACTGCCTCACGAACAACATTGTGTACCAAGCAACTGTAACACGCCACGACAACCACAACGAAGAAATATACATTGGTCTAACAGAGAACACATTCAAAACAAGATACACCGCCCACATGTCTAGCTTTAAACACAAAGACAAAAGAAACGCAACTGCACTCAGTGAATACATTTGGAACCTAAAGGATACAAATGTAGAACACTCCGTAAAATGGAAACTAATGAATAAAGCTCGAGCATACTCCACTTCATCTAAAACATGTAATCTCTGTCTGGAAGAATATATATATATATATATATATATATATATATATATATATATATATATATATATATATATATATATATATATATATATATATATATATATATATATATATATATATATATATATACGGGTATAAACCCTTCATTAGGTGGCAAAAACAGTCACTTTCGCCCGGTTCTGTTTTTACAGGGATCGCTTCGGATTTGATGTTTGTCGTGTCCAATTGTTTCTGTTGGCTGTTCAGTTTGGTTTTTGCCACCTGATGAAGGGTTTATACCGGAAACGTCGTGGAGTTTTCCGCAAACTTTTAAGCACTTTTTACTACCTCTTTTCGACCTACACATTTCAACAGTGCTCGGCAGCATTTCGACCTTATGCAACCATATGATCACAGAGCGTACAGTGCACATCCACCCCAAGGGAATTCAATTATCACCGGGCCCGTACTCTTGCAATTCCTCCAATGTTATTTACCTACAACCACAAAGCCAGCATTCGCAACAAAAGCACCGGGCTCCTTGTTGCAGAACACTTTAACAAACCCTTCCACAGTGATCGACTTAAAATTTGCTATGCTGATGGGAGGCTTTTCTACAACCGAGGCACGTAAAAACAACAACTAAGGCTAATCTTCAGGTGTGAGAGGCATGTCCACGGTCTTAACCGTGACCTTTCATTCATGGCCAACAAGCGTAATCGCTGATCAGTTCGCCTGCACTTTCTTCTTCGTAACATTGTTTAGCTTTTCATTATACTGTCGATAAGGAACCTAGGAGGTTCGAAACGTTCAGTTTGTACATATTCTGTATTTTGTTACTATTTGCTTTTCGTGTTATATATATATATATATATATATATATATATATATATATATATATATATATATATATATATATATATATATATATATATATATATATATATATATATATATATATATATATATATATATATATATATATATATATATATATATATATATATATATATATATATATATATATATATATATATATATATATATATATCTATATATATATATATACTGCTAAATGCGGGCTAAGGTGGACATGCTTTAAAAAGGAAACTTTGGTGGACATATTATTATGGTACTATGGTAGATGTATTATGCACGATTCAGGCATGTAAGAGTGACACTGCATGACGTTTAGAACCATTGTGGCATGTCTCTCCAGTGCTCCAGTGAGGCTAGTTTTAAGTCCCATGTTGTATATGAGATATAATGTTGGCTTCACATAAAATCGTGTCCTCTTAAGGTGTGTCACCTTTATTTGAAGTCCACAGATTGACCCAAGTTGAAACAGGCAACATATATATCACGCTGATTTGAACCACTCATATCTACTGAGGGAGTGATTTAATCGGGTTCATTTGTTGACACAAAATTGACGGCGCTCTGTATTATCATAAGTCATGCTGTGGAGTTACTCACTCTCCAGAAAATACTCTTCCGAGAGGCCTGAACAATACGTGGGCACGAAAATGTCCACTTGATGTCAAAGTCCAAACTTTTTGGTTTTAATTGCTGATCTGTGCTGTGTCATTCTCATTCTAAGAGTATTTTTAGATTCTCCGACATACTGCACACCACATAAATTGCAGTATATGAGATAAATGACATTTTTGGAAAGACAATTAATTTCTTGTCTAATTTGGAAGGTGCGTGCATTTTGATTGCTCTGGAAGCAATAGATATATTCAGATTCATTTCACTTGAGCATTTCTATCCTTTTGCATAAGTTATCTAATAGGAGTACCGTTAAAATAAGTTATTGCTGCATGCCGAACATCCAGCAAACTATCAGCTCACACAACCAGGCTCTCGTTAGGAAGGGAAGAAAAGCAACCAAGGACTCCTGCAATTGCAGAAACAAGAGTACCTGTCCAGTCCCCAACAAATGTAATACCCCCTCCCCTGTTAAAGAGCCCATGAAATGACTTAGTATCAACGATTTAGGTCATTCTCTGACACTATCTATCAACAAAATAGCATTCATTTTAAAATATACCACCCCACGAAAGAGAAATGCTCAAGTGAAATGGTATCCCTTCCAGCACAACAGCTGAAAAATGTGAAAGTGCGTTGAACCAAGAATGACATCATCACAGGAACCCAACTTCACAGTGTGTGTACTTTAGTGCACTTGGAGTATACCCTGCTCTGTTGATGTTACATTATCTTGCATGTATATAGTTGGCCTAAAATGATTGATATAATCAACAAATTATCATTACAAAATCTAATCCTAAGTTTGCTTCACAAAACTACTGAAAAAGGAGGTTTCAACACCTACTGTAGGAATACGTACCCCTATTCAACAGATGGAGTTTTGCGACTTCTCAATATTCCATGAGCCAACTAGCAGGGAAACTTGTTTGGTATACATCATACAAGTGTTTGGAAGTTCCCTGGTTAGAGGTTAGAGGTTATACACACAGAAAAATACCGTAGGCTCCTGGGGGATGTAATTGCATCCATTTTCCTCCAGTGTTATGTAACTATTATTTTTATTGGGGAGGAATCAGGGATTCTCTCATTACACAGGCCCTTATGCAATACTGTATACCATTCTGCACAGTGGATTAAATACTCCCAACAAGTTCTGTGTTGTTTTGGATCCATGTCCATGCAATTTGACTTGGTTCAAAGAAAAGGAACAGTGATTATATTGGGAAAAAGACTAGCTGATATTTTGGTTATTTCAGGAACAATTCCGCTTTTTTTTATCAAAAGTAGGCCGGGCATGAAGTTACTATTTCAACTTCATGCATTTTGAAGTCTATGCTTGTAAAAGATCCATTGTATGATTTCCACATTAATGTTTGTGACAAATTTACTTGGAAGGGATGTCTTTTAAAGGAATCCAGGTGAGATATCAACAATCTGATTGAATGTGAGTTAAAATTTTTTCTTTTTTTGGTTGAAAGAATTGTTGTTAAGTCATAGATCGACTAGATTGCTGGAACCAAAATTTCAAACTAAAAGGCCTAACATGAATGGGACAGCTTGAGTGAATAATGACAAAATTCCTCTTTTGAGGAATTGGGAGTGATAATTTCAAATTTTGATTGATATATTTTTGGCTTTATACTAGGACATTTTTCAGATCAGTGGCGG
This sequence comes from Holothuria scabra, assembly GCA_037179385.1. Taxonomy (NCBI): domain Eukaryota; kingdom Metazoa; phylum Echinodermata; class Holothuroidea; order Aspidochirotida; family Holothuriidae; genus Holothuria; species Holothuria scabra. Next base: position 45,726,089 of record CM074190.1, read on the forward strand.
AGCTGCCATATGGTCGGGGGGCGGTCGCTCCCCCCCCCCCCCCCGACGGACCAAAATCGTCTGTCGGCGCCCTTTTGAGGTTTTTAACATATTTTACTCTTGCACCATTATTGGTAAAAGACATAATTTTATAGCGTTGTTTTAAGGTCCAGATAGCAAAATGCTCAAACAGCCACCAGTAGTGTACTATCTGCACTTTATTCTGATGAAAAGGGTCATCTTCTGTGATATAGGGATAGGTTTTGCCGAAAAGTATCTTCATGCTTTATACGCACTAATAAATGCTGTCGCTGCGCTAAGTTAATTGCTTCCACACCAAGCGTGATTTTAAGCTTACAAAATACACAGACTGTCATTAATTCACCCTTCCGGCCAATAAAAGATGTTGCAAAGGGCGCAACAATAATTGTAGAGCAAATAACCCTCTTGTTGTCTGGCATAATTGTCAACATAGACATTAAGAAGAGTTTATAAAGATACCAAAATGGCTTCCACAACATTTTTCAAAATCATTTGAAGAGAAAGTTCAGCTTAAAATAAAATAAAACTGTTATTATACTGGTAATGGTTTAATAGTTTTAATGAGCAGTTTCCATTTTGCTTTTCTTCAAGTGACCATTCTCATGATAAATGGTTATTTCTGACACTGCACGATATTCCCATGAAAATGCTTATTTCTGTACTTTCGTGGCCTAAAAAGCCAGAAAATTGCATCTAATAAGCCAAGGTTTAGGCTACTTTTATTTGGTATGAATTCGGTATCTAGGGAGCCAAGCAGACCTTTGGTCTTGGATACGGTACTTCTGTCAATGTACTTACTTAATAGCTATTTCAGAGTGGTCACATGATGTAAATTACGTTAGTTAATGTTTCTTCGTGTACTTATCTTGATTTCCTGATGCCAAAAATGTACATCTAACGGTGATTAGTTTCCATAACTTTTCCCCCCTGCAAGATTGCTTGCCATTTACTAGGAATGTGAAAGAGAGGAAGGAACATGGGCGTCGCAGGTAGGGGCAAGGGGGGAACTTGCCCTCAATTGGAAAATAAATAAAAAAAAACTGAAAAAACGAAGAAAACATAAAGAAAAAGACGAAGAAAACTTAACATCAACATTCCTTAACAGTTCACTCAGTGTTTTCCCCTATTTACATGCGGTAAATAGGCTTTCGAAATGTCATTTCGAGCGATCTGAGAGGCATTTTGGGCCAAAATTTTCTTGCGCTCCGCGCCAACGCAAGGTGGCGCGGAGCTTTCCCCCCTTAAAGAATTTTGCCCCACGAATTTTCTTCTACGGAGGCCCATAAATAGAAAATTTAAACATCTTTTAGTAGAAAACTTGATGAGGAGAAATGGCAAAGTAGTCTTCTACCAGGTGCGGAAAATCAAATTGAAAGTCTGAAAACCTGGCTTCGATGGTGCTGAGGCTCAGGGTATTTACTTCTTCGAACCCCCCTGCAGACCATTTTCGCCCCCTCTGACCGAAATCCCTAGCTCCGCCACTGTTTCCGATATATTTGACAAATTATTTGGCCAGTACCAGTCTCATGCTACCCAATCTGTGTGCAAAATGTCACTTAAGCATAGCATTGTAATACACACACTGTGAAATTGGGTTCCTGTGATGATGTCATTCTTGGTTCAATGCACTTTAAAATCTTTTTTCATATTTCAACTGTTGGGCTGTAAGGGCTGCCATTTCACTTGAGCATTTCTCTTTTGTGGGGCAGAATTTTTTAAAATAAATGCTTTTTTTGTTGATAGATAGTGTCAGAGAATGACTCCAAATCGTTGTCATTAAGTCATTTCATAGGCTCTTTAAATACCAGGCCACTGCCTCTACCGCAAGGAGTATAGAAACTTAAGTTGGCCTTGCAGAATGCTTTAAGTTAATGTTCCACAACCACAGTAAGTCGTTTAACAATAGTAAATACTCGAATGACACAGCACTAAGCAAGTATTTATGGCACCTAAAAGAAACCTCTGTCCCGTATACAATCACTTGGAAATTTTTGAATAAGGCTAGTGTCTATAATGTCTCAACTAAACGATGTAATTTGTGCTTATAGAAGTATTTTATAATCTGTAATCCTCATTTAGCTACCATCAATTCCAGGTCCGAATTGGTTTTCACCTGTAGGCATTCTAAAAAATTCTCGCTGAGCAACTAAAGTATGTGATATTCGCACCTTTTAGGTATGTTCATTTATTTTTCATGTGTACCTACAATGCCCTTTGTCAGTTGAACAGTCAATCGCCTGACGAGCCACGAAACTCAAAGTACCGAGGAATAGCCATAATGAATTGCTTACTGGACCGCTTTATCTTGTGATAATGCTCAACAATATGTTTCGAGCACTCCCGTTGAGGCATCCGATAGCAACTTTACTTCTGAGTATATATATATATATATATATATATATATATATATATATATATATATATATATATATATATATATATATATATATATATATATATATATATATATATATATATATATATATATATAACGCTAATTCCCACCTAAGGGGGAAATTGTTATATCTGCGCGTACATAGGGAGAAAAAATTACAATAAAATACATCAGAAAAAGTATTCGCCCTAACGTCTAAAAATATAAACAACCTTATTTCAATGGCCAGCCATCCGTTCGTGTTTACAGCTAGGTGTCCGTAAATTTGACAACTTTGAAGCAATTGTATCTTCTTTGTAAATCTAGGGGGGCGCCCTTGTTCGTTTACGTATTTCTATAGAAAAAGTGTGTAGAAACGTTGCGGCGAAACTTATATTTCGCCCCAAAAAATTTTTCCCCTTAAAGTCGACCTTTCAACAACAACTGTCCCCCTAATTGCCGAATTAGTGAAATAAATAAATAAATATATATATATATATAAATATAAATATATATATATATATATATATATATAATATTTTGGATCTTTCTGTTACTATTTGCTCACTGTATAGCCTTGAAAAAGGACTCGTGTAGAGTTTGAAAGCTTGGCGAAGTAGTTTTTGCTGTATTTGTTTGCATCTATATATATATATATATATATAAACATGACGGAGAAACTGTAAAACAACGGTGCTACAGAATTGAAAGGCTGGATCTCCGAGGAGATACAAATAGCGGAAGGCTAGAACTCAGATAAATTAAACAGCCAAAAGGTTTGAAGTAGAGCTTTCGAGGAATACTACCTCTTTATCAACACTTGGTCAGAGAATGACAAGGAGTGAGAAATTTTGGAAGCTTTTAAAGGTGTTGACAATGGTCTCACCTCTATTGTGACAGGATAATCCTTCTTAAGGCAATTAAGCAGGTTGATTGACCGGGAGGGTCTGATCGGATTACTCGGGTGTAACCCATCAACACTAGGAAAATCTTCTTCAAAGTAATTAGAGAAATTGTTAGGCCGGAATGGCCTGATCGGATTATTTCGGTTAGTATCATCAGCAAGCTGGTAAATCGCTTCTGATGTTCAAGCCGAAAGGCGATGTGGTTTTGAGATTGAGTTGCCAGAAATTTTCTTTACCTTTTCTAGCTTTGTCGGTCCATGTATCGTTTTGGTCGATAGCAATGACCCGTAAGTTTTTGATAGAATGATGAGGCAAATTGAAATGGTTTGCAACAGGTTGTTCAACCTTTTTGGTTTTAATTGCTGACCTGTGCTGTGTCATTCTCATTCGAAGAGTATTTTTAGCTTCTCCAACATACTGCACACCACATAAGTTGCAGTATATGAGATAAATGACACTTTTGGAAAGACAATTAATTTCTTGTCTAATTTGGAAGGTGCGTGCATTTTGATTGCTCTGGAAGCTCTTTGTTGAATCAACCAGGGCGCACGTCTTGCAGTTGGAAGTGCAAGGTGAACAACCAAAATTTTCGTTGTTTTCCTCGACTGAGGCTTTGTCCTGGAATTTTGCCCGAACCAAAATGTCCCGTAACTTTGAGGGACGTTTGAAGGCAACAACGGGGGTTGGGGAAAGATAGACGTTAGGCGATCGGTGCTCTGAAGTGTGGGCACATGCTTTTTGATGAATTTGGCTAGTGGTGGTAGACCGGGATGGTATTCAGTTACCAACGGCACTCTGTCGGAATTGCATGACGAGTTTTGTACGTCAGAGTTTGCGAGCGAGGGGTTTCTTTTGCCCTTTTGATGGCATTTTCAAAGGATGGCAACTGCTGGGTAGAAGGTAGTTGTGCTTGTCCGTTGGTTTGTTGAACAAGTCTGTTTTGAGTGAATCATTTTCTGTGGTTACAGTGGTGTCCAGGAAGTGGACACTGGACCTGGAATGGTCGGCCGTAAATTTGATGGTGGGATGGAACGAATTGATGTTTTCAATAAAAATTTTTAGACAGTCTTCACCGTGGGGCCAGATCATGAAGATGACGTCTATGAAGCGTAACCAAATTTGTGGTTTCAAACTTTGTCGAGACAGAAATTTTTGCTCGAAGTTGCCCATAAACAAGTTAGCAAATGAGGGGGCCTTTTTGGTTCCCATGGCTGTACCATGAATTTGGAGGTAGTGGTGGTCACCAAAAATGAGATTGTTGTTGGTCAAAATCAGATGCATGAGTTCGCCTAAGTCTTTCTTGGTGGGAGTTTTGCCCCGAATCGGATTGAAGGCGTTGGTGCAAGCGGAGATGCCTTCCTCATTTGGTATGTTTGTGTACAACGAGGACACGTCAAGAGTGACCAGAATTGTGTCCGACGGGAGATTTTTGATCTTCCCAATTTTGAGGATGAAGTCCGTTGTGTCCTGAACGTAGGAGATAAGGGTTGGAACCAGGGGTTGGATAAGCAGGTCAGCAAATTTTGAAATTTTTTCCGTGGCAGTCCCGTTGCCGGAAGTAATGTGTCTGCCCGGACTACCCGTTTTGTGAATTTTGGGCAGAAAATAGAAACGGCCTGGTTTAAGATCTACCTGGAGGAGATTCGGGCCGGTTTCAGAGTCAATAGAACCGTTGCGAACCATCTTTTTGATGGCCGACTCCACTTTTTTCGCAATTTTCGAAGTGGGATCTGAGTATAGACGTCTGTAGTGGTCGGGATTGCCAAGTAATCTGAGGGCTTCCTCCCTGTAAAATTGAGTCCCCATTCCAACAATCGCAGAGCCTTTGTCCACCGGCTTGATAACAATATCATCACTATGCCGTAGACTTCGTAGACGTTCCCGTGCCGTAGACGTTCACTTTTTGTGAGATTGTCGCGGAAATCTGGGGAAGGGGTGTGGTTTTTCACATCCTCTTCAATGGCAGAAATAAATGATTCCAGTTGCGGACAACGCCCCTTTGGCGGGTTCCAGGTGCTTTTTGGTTTAAATTGATACGAAAAATCGTTGTCCGGTGGAGAATTTAGGCCGCCTTCGTCAGCAAAATACTCCCGAAGGCGTAAGCGTCGGAGAAACGCTTTCATGTCTAGCGATAATTTCTGTGTGTCAGTCTGCCTTGGTTTGGGGCAGAAATTGAGTCCCTTCGAGAGAATTTTAGTTTCTCCTTCAGAAAGCTGACACGATATGTTTACAACCGCGGTGGTGGCGGTGGAAGGCTCGGTAACCGGTTTACGAATAAATATGCGAGACCTGCTTTTCTGAAAATTTGAAATCACTTGATTTGAAGTGACTTTATATCTTTGAAACTTGCGTTGTTGCCTAGAATTTAGAGTGCGAGAGAGTCGGAGACAGTCCTGAGAGATGAACCGAAGCTTGTTTTGAAGCTCGGATTTGGGAAGCTCTCTTTTTAGCTTCCTGGTTTTGGAATCAATTTTGTGATTGAGTTCACTGATGGTTTTCCGACAATTTCCAATTTGTACTTCCATCAGTCTGAGAGACGTTTTTCTGAGTATATCTTTCCAGTTGACGTAGCTTCCACTGTCGGAGAGTGGCAAGCCGGTAGGGACTTAAATTTGAAGCCCTTTCGGTACCGTGTTGTTTGCTCGGTACGTTTTATAGTTTGAAAGGTGATGTCGATACCTGACACGTTTTTCGCACAGGCGTCAAAGTAATTTGAAAGTTTCCAAAGTACTCTCCATGGGTGTAGCAAAGTTGGATCAAAATTGATGCAAACAGTAGAAGAAATATATAAACATGACGGAGAAACTGTAAAACAACGGTGCTACAGATTTGGAAGGCTGAATCTCCGAGGAGATACAAATAGCGGAAGGCTAGAATTCAGATAAATTAAACAGCCAAAAGGTTTGAAGTAAAGCTTTCGAGGAATACTACCTCTTAATCAATACTTGGTCAGAGAATGACAAGAAGTGAGAAATTTTGGGGTATATATATATATAAATATATGGAAACGCGCACTGGATACCTCACACAGTCGTCTTGTATAGCAACTGATGACTGGCAAGGTGCCTGAAATATTTTGCCTTTTTTTTACCCTTTTTTCACTGGATGTAATAAAAGCGTCACCATCTTGTTTCTTCCTTCTTATATATATGTAAATATATATATATTTATATATAACTGGATGTAAATGCTCATCAGACTGTGTATCTGAGCTGAAAGGAGGTGATACAGGTAAAATCCTATCTATTTCTGAGTCGCCATCGAGTGGAGCGCGAGATAAATAGTCTGCCAAAACAAGTTCGGTTCCTCTCTTGTAACCTATTTTGAATGTATACTCTGACAGCTTTAAAAGAAGTTTACTTATACGTGTAGTAGGAGGTTCCTGTTTGGATTTAAGCATATCGACAATAGCAGAATGATCAACGTAAGCTTCAAATTCAACACTCTTAAGTAAATACTTAAATGCTGTAACATTAATCAGTAATTCAAACAATTCTAGTTCAGTAACGCTGTAACGTTGACAAGCTTGAGGTAAAACCTTAGAATAATAACCGATAATATGTTCTTTACCATTCACTCTCTGAGTGAGATAAGACCCTGTTGCCACTCGTGAAGTATCGCTATACAAAACAAATTTACCATGTGTCTGTGGCATGTGCAAAATAGGGGGTTGACACATTAATTCTTTTATTTCATCAAATGTTGTTTGATGTTCGGATGTCCATTGAAAATCTTTTCTCTTACGACTTAATTTATGTAGTGGTCGCAAAATTGCTTGTACGTTCGGGAAAAGGCAGAAACATAATTGACTGCACCTACGAATCTTCGAACTGATTTAATATTATGAGGGACTGGTGTGCTCCTAATTGCTTTACACCTATCGTTTAATGGTTGAATACATGAATCGCCTTTGTCATTAGTAGAAATAAGATGTCCCATATAATGTACAGAATTCCGCAATAGGTTACATTTCTTCGGTGAAATTTTTAGTCCAGAAGAAATTAGAGTTTTGAAAATTTCTTGCAAATTCTTCTTGTGAGACTCTTTGTCCGTACTAAAAACAATGATATCATCATGATGTGCTATACAATATTGTGAAGAACCAGGAATGGTATTTAGAATTTCATCTATTTTAGCTTGAAAGACGGCAGGCGACAAATTTAATCCTTGCGGTACGCGTTTGTAGTAATAATGCTTTCCTCCACTGTAGGAAGCTATACCAGTGTATTGTTGGGACTTTTGATTGAGAGTGAGGCAGAAAAATGCTGACTTCAAGTCTATTACACTTAAAATTTTGGCTCTAGAGTTGCCTATAGCATGTAGGGTTTCATTGAGCAATGGAAATGGGTGGTTAATTCGTTTAATTCTGTTGTTCAGGTATCGAAAATCGGTAACAACTCTTTTGTCGTGTGTTCCCTTCTTAGGAATAAAAAAGACCGGTGAGGTATAAGGTTGATGACCGACTGCAAGAATTCCTAACTTCACCAATATGTCAAGTTCATTAGCTACAATCTTTTTGTCTTGTTCAGAAAGCTTGTACGGTCTAATAAAAAATGGCTCATCATTGGTTAAAGAAATATTCGCCTCGAAATTGGGACAATTAGACAGCTCTCCGTACAAGGAAAAGACATGTCGATAATGCTGTAGCATCTCATAAGTCTGATTTTTCTCTAAAGGGGTCAAAATACTTTTGTCGAGGTCGATAAATTTTCGGATTATCTCACTTTCAGTCATTGAAGCAATTGGATCGTGTTCGTTCAAGTGAGGATATCTCTTAAGATTTAATTCCTTCAAAAGTTCTCTGTCTGATGTTCTATTTATATTGTCAAGGTCGCTCTGGCTAAAATCCGTAGCTCTGTTTGTGTGGTAACAAACATCAAACAATTCGTGTGGAAACTCTTGAGTGACCGTTACAATGTTGGCTAAGTTCAGATAAGGAAGCGCTTTCTTTGGACGTACCATAAGGGAGCATATCCCCATTAATTCCTCCATTGACTTACACACTAAATTCAAAAAGTAAACGGGCCTCTAAAAGCTTGTCGAAGTTTTCGCCAGGGTCAAGCTACCCCTCATATGAAAGCTGACAAGTTGGCCATTCATGGCACTTTCAATTTACCATATCATGACCGTGAAGATTTTTTGCTATTTCACCTCAAAGTTCAAACCACCTTTTCCAAGCCTTGTTTTTCACTAAAATCTCGGTATGCCTCCGCCAGCTTCTAAGGCCCATAATTTCCACAAAATTGCTTCAATTAAGCCCATTTTTTCACCAATGGTACTTCATTTGATATACTTTCAGAAGAAACTTACAGAAAACCCCAGCTCATTCCATAACATATCAAAAAAGTGCTCCTTTTAGGGACTCTATCTGAGGGCGAACAAATGGACGCAGTAATACACCTGCTAATTGGGATATGCTCCCTTAAGAGAGAGGTGAATTTTTTCAATTTTTTAAAAATTTTCACAAAATGAAATTTAAAGCCTATAAAGGACTTGTGCAACTCAAAGTAGGATTTGACTCACATTTTGAAGGATTTATGGCATCTTTGTGACATATTTCTCTGCTTTTCCCCATTTTATGCCTGTGCATGGACTTTGTACACTGAAAAAGGGTTTAGTGCAGGACTGAGCCACAACACTCTGCAAGGTTAATCTTTTTGCAGATTTCTTCTTTCTATCACCATGACACCTTCTTGAATTGCAGAATGGGTAATCCTTGGCCCTACTGGCATGTCTTTTGGCTGACAGGATCTATTTTAAGTCTCAAAAATGTGCATGAGAAAACTTCAAAAGATCGAACCAGACCTCAAACCAACTTCAAAAGGGTCCACTTTGTCTCCAGATTTCTCTTCACACAAATGGTACTTATACATCCTCTGTGCAGTTTCAAAGTGAATCTTTGGGACAGTACATAGAATTATAAAGAGAGATTAGCAAACCTGAAAGGGATCCATGTAATGTCTGTTTGCAGTAAGGCTAGGCTTGCATCCAACTTTCATAAGTACCAGCTAAGCACACAGATTACTCAGATTTCCCTCCTTGCTACGTCCTGTGAGAACTCTGTAGCAGTCAGCACATAAGGTTGTTCCTGAAATTACAAGTAAAAAAGAGTAATACAATTGTTATGCAGAAAAAAGGGCTACTGCTAATTGATGCTCTTTCACTGCATAGCCTTCCAGACGAGCCTCCTTCTCGTATGGAATGTGACCGTCAGTATGTACAACAATCCCCTAAAAATGCAAGAGGTAAAACACTGTTTGTCGCAGTCCAACTGAGTACAGATGTCATTGTTGAAAATGCAACTGGAAGAAAAATTTAAGGAAATAAATACTTAGCATGGCATAGCCTAAACTGACATGAACCAATATGGCAAAAAGTTGAGTATCCTGGGCATGACAGCTTCTCAGCTGACTCACGAGAAACTGGTAACATTGCAGATAAAAACCTGTCAGAGTATGCTGACAGGTTCTTATACAGTAGCCTAAAGGTTAGGTAATTGGTAACAAATGCTGCTGAGTAGGCTTGTAAGGGGTTTAACTTGTTATGAATTAAGCATCTAAAACCTCATCAGGAAACCTTTTAAAGCCTAGTAGGCCAAGTTCATTTAAATAGGTCATTTCGCAAAACCCTTACAAACACAGATAGTATGTATTGGCAACGTAAACTAGGAGAGTATGTGACTAGGCCTAACTTTGTTGTCATGTGAGGCTCTTAGGAGTCTAAATCAGCTCTAACAGCTAAATAAATCACCTAGCCATATGCTTAAACTCTATTTTATACTTGACATGCACTCACCGAATCACTAGACTTTCAAACATCAAAGTAATGAGGGGATCTCACACGGATTGCATTATGCTTCACAACAACGTAAAAAGATTGATGTGTATGTGTCGGAGCCAATTTACAATCTCCCGGGCCGGGACTACTTCACAGAGCTGTACGGTAGCCCTAATATAACACCCTTGTACTGTGTTCATCCAGAGGGTTTGACTTTGGAATAATACAATGCACGGTTTTGTGTTAAAATGCCTATATTGCTCCGTTTTTTTGTTTTTTTACCGTTTTGGCCAAAAATTGCCAATTTGGCCCTAAAAATCACTCAAGCGAGAAATTGCATGACGTCTGCCCATAATTGGCTTTTACATAGCCTATGAAGTACAGAAAGCCAAGTTTGGTCAACTTCCTACCGATTTGAAAATTTCAGCATTCCTGCCCTTAAGGGAGCATATCCCCATTAATTCCTCCATTGACTTACACACTAAATTCAAAAAGTAAACGGGCCTCTAAAAGCTTGTCGAAGTTTTCGCCAGGGTCAAGCTACCCCTCATATGAAAGCTGACAAGTTGGCCATTCATGGCACTTTCAATTTACTATATCATGACCGTGAAGATTTTTTGCTATTTCACCTCAAAGTTCAAACCACCTTTTCCAAGCCTTGTTTTTCACTAAAATCTCGGTATGCCTCCGCCAGCTTCTAAGGCCCATAATTTCCACAAAATTGCTTCAATTAAGCCCATTTTTTCACCAATGGTACTTCATTTGATATACTTTCAGAAGAAACTTACAGAAAACCCCAGCTCATTCCATAACATATCAAAAAAGTGCTCCCTTTAGGGACTCTATCTGAGGGCGAACAAATGGACGCAGTAATACACCTGCTAATTGGGATATGCTCCCTTAAAGGGTTTGTTTCCGTTATTTCTCAGTAAAATACGTGTTCTACCCTTACGCAGTTTTACTAACATAGCAGATGGGCACGTGTGGGATATTCCGAGAGTAGGATGAACAACAATTTTTTAATTACGTGCAAATGCAGGTATACGACCTTGAAGATTGACATATTTGCTCTGACCTGGGTAGATAATTACCTTATTTGTAGGTCTCAGAAATGTTTTGCCTGATTTAACACGAAAACAATTGGTTTTAAAATCTAAAGAACCCTCTAATTCTTTCAATGTTTCAGTACCTAGCACTAAGTCTAGACCCGTTAAGTTTTTCACAATTGGAATCGTGTACCCTGAATATTTAACACAAAGCTTATCGTCTTGTCTGCATGCATAAATTGTCCATTACCAAGTTTAAAGTGTACAGTATCAACAGGTTTCTGTTGCAGAGTACTTAAGTAATTACGAGAGTTGCATACGGTAGAGGCTGAAATAATTGAGCGTGTTGCTCCGCTATCAAACAGAATTAAGATGTTTTTACCATCTTGGAGAACTCCTCTAGCAAAGTTTCGCTTATCTAATTGAATGGAATGTTTTCATCTTTAGTGTCGAACCACTCAGTAGTATCATCATCATGTGATGCTTTTGAATTTGGAATTGCGGTAGGGGGAATGCCCTCCTCCGAATTCCTTAATGAAAGTTTTGGTATTAATATGAACTAGGCATTTGCCGTGAGTTGTTCTGTTCATACTGCGCGTAGCTTTGAGCTCTTTGATTCAAACGCGCATAACAATTTCTCCAAGTGTGTCCTTGGCGGGAACAAAAATCACAAATGATTGAATCGAAGCGTCTTCGGTTATTAAAGGAAGGATAATTGGATCAACGTCTGTTATTACTATCACGATGTCTTCTATTTCATGGAGGTGATGATCTTAAATTTTCGTTTGATTTCTCTGTAGTTGTCAATTTTGACTCTAATGCGTCCATTCTATTAACTAAATCATTTAAGTCAGACTCCATCGCCTTGCTTCGGGGAGCAGATTCGCGCGTATCTTGTGACGTTGCCACGATATCAGCTGCAACTAAACTAGCGGTTTTGGCCTGATTTGACTGCAAATCGAAGTAACATTGCGCTTTGTCGACCAAAAATGGGAGCGGTGCGTCAGTGGGTGCCGCCATGAGTACTGCTGACCGACATTGGGTTGGGAGGGAAGAGAGAAACTTATCTCTAATCTGTGCATCATTGTATGGTAGCATATGGGCAGCTTTTGTTATTTTTGCTAGGTGAACTTCTGCGGTGTCACCTGCAGTATAGGTCAGTGAATGAAGTTCTTGCGAGCGGGCGAAATGTGAATTGCTTGGACAAAATCTAGCAAGAAACCTTTTTTTTAAATATTGGACCGATTCAAACTGCTTGCCTTCAATCCATAAGCGAGCTTGTCCGGCAAGAGTGCGTTTAAAGAAATTAGTTATGCGCAATAAGGCAGCATTACCTGCTGGTTGACCAATATTGTGGGCTTCGAGATAGTCCTGAAAGGCGAGGAAATGAGCCCTTGCAAGATTTGAATTGATTGTGTCACCTTTAAACCTAGAAGGCAAAAAATCTGTTGTTCGCAAATTTTCGTTTGCCATTGTTGACCTTACGAATGAAAGAAAATAATACCCAAAACAAAGATATGTAGCAAATGGTGAGATAATTGAAGTAAATTACTTAGCTATGTATGAAATGCACTTGATAATAACATTTAATGTAAGCTTAATATGAAAATTAACTGATTATCATGAAAACGATATGTGGCTTCACTCACCCTGAAAGTGGGGAAATCCGACACAAAAAATACATTGTAGGTTACATATAAAACAAATAAGAAAGTAATGTCCACGATATTTGCGAAATTTGGCGATTGACGACATCTTTCTTCTGAGAAATGATTGATGGCTTCAGCATCGCAGAACTGTCGAAACATATACGGGTTGTCGGCTTAGCACGAAGAGGTCTTTATTTAGGACGAAAACAAGTGGACAGCTAACTGGAAACCTTATACATACTGTAGGTGACATCGAAGACGTTGTCAAGGTATGGGTTGTTGTCGTCTGTGTCTCAAATTGGGTAAATACGATACCGTAGTACATCGCGGTCGTTGTGGCCTAATTGTCATGGTCCTAGCAAAGTTGACTGACACTGCTGGGCTGTTGGCGTACATCGGTCATCGGGCTCGGGAATAAACAGAAAGAAATACACAGGCTCGGGATACTGTAGATATACTAGACGAGCTGAATACGAGTAACGGTGTCATCGGGATTACGAATAAACTGAGATCTGGAAAGGAGTTGCAGTAATCTGATGATAATGTGCAAATTAAATTCACCTAAGATGGCACGTAATAAGTTTGCAATTTTGTTGAAACGACGATTTTGTCGAAAACATCCATGTTGGTCTCTGTTGAAGGTCTTGCAAGTTGGGAGTAAAGTGTTCGAGTTGTTACGTCGAGAACGGTTAAGTCGCACATGACGGAAGTAAAAGGAAAAATATGCATAAGTTAGCTTGAACCAACTAACTCTAAAGAAGGCCAAAAATTGGACAAAACGAACGGTTTACGTTTAAGTCATTTTATTCACTGTGTTTCTCCTCTCTTGAGACTTCGATGATAAAAGAAAATAGTTCATAAAGAAACGTAAGAAGACAAAGAAGTAACTCGACTTTAGATCTTTTCTCTTCGGAAGTCGGAAACGAAGTCCTTCTCAAATAAAATTGACCACGTGTAACTTAAAGTCATCTACTTTTAGATACGACATTACTTCTATGTTACTGATTAGTCTGAGACAAATAATCATGAATATTTACAAGTATTCTCAAGAAGTGCCCAATCAGAGTTAGATCGTTTTAAACTTAGGACACGCCTGTATAAAGTAAGTTTGATTACGTAATTGACCCAAAGTTTCATGGAAAACCGGACGAGAGGAAGTCTTCAATTATTGACTGTTGAGTGCAGCTCTGGCTGTGAACAAAGGAGGGTTGATGAATCATGGTGAGCGGTAAACATACTTGAGGGTATTAAGGAAGTGGTCGCTATCTTCAAAGAAGAGGATGCGAGAACATGGTATTACATGACATTGATAATAATCATTTTAGGGGGATTTTCTGGCTGTATTTCTGGTCTTTTACCGTATTTCTGTAAAGGAACATGGCATTGACGTGAAACTTTGCATGTGTCATGAGGATATCTAGAACTACCAAAATGCATGGTTACCATGGCAACAGACATTTAAGTGGAAGTGTCTATTTTCAAGTGGAAAAAACGGAAACTTTCAACTCGAACTCCTCCTAGTGGGCTAGACCGATCCTTTTCAAACTTGGTGGGAAGATACCCCAGGGTCGGAACTTGTATCTCGCAGATTCCCGGAAGTGAAGGTCAAATGTCAGAGGTCAAAGGTCAAATTTAGGTAAAATCATACTTTTGTCTGTATTTCGGTAATGAAACATCTAAGTGACACGAAACTTCGCGCATGTCATGAGGATGACTAGAACTACCCAAATATGTGGTTGCCATGGCAACAGACTCTGGAAGTGACGGTCTGAGGCCAAAAGTCAAATTGAGTCAAAATTGTTTTTTGTACATAATTCCAAGGGAAAACATTGCACCGACATGAAACATGAAAAGTATAACAGGAGTGACATGTTCTGCCAAATATTTCGTTGCCATGGCAACTCAGGTTTGAAGTCACGTAACAGGAGGTCAAATGTACGGTTTTACTTCAAAAACTGCTGGTTGTTGGCTTTTGTTTAAAGGTGGTGAAGATGTGCCCAAACTGAGAAAATGTGTCTCGTAGAGCCCGGTCCAAGGTGTAGCAAACCTTTTCCATAATTGTCTTGCGTATAGAAATCTTCTTCTTTAATTGTATGGGGTTTGAAAGTATTGTGAGTCAATATTTGTTACTGTTTCATAAGACGGAAAATAACGCCTCGTGGATTCACAAACATCGGTGCACGCGGAAGTGACAATTTGACTTGCGCGTCGTTCTATTCGGCAATGTGCTTATACTAAAAACGCACTACATAAAATGCTGTTAACAGCTGAAATTCATAAAATCATAAATTCATCGTCGTCCATGATATCAGTTTAATAACCACTGCAATTGCTTCACGAACTCGATGGTTTTCCACTCTCAAACGTAGGCCTACATAATCAGTTCGTTTGACCTACACTTTTCCGCTAAATACTGTTACCATTAACAGCTCGGTTTGCGGGTCTGCTACTCAAACGAAGTTCGAATATCACCACGCGAATTTCATGCCGCGTCGTAGAAATCTAGAGCACAATATTTTCAGGGCGCGGACGTTAGCTCGAAGACGTAAACTGTGGGCTAAAACGCCGCGTCGCCCTGGCCACGTCTTGTAATCTAAAGCTCCCTAATGACGCGTGTGGCCGCACGCAGTAGACTTCGTAATGCGCGTGTGGTAGGTTAAGAGCGCGTATCTGATTGGTTAATCAGCTGTCCGAATTTGTTGGTTTAACATGCAATGACACGCGTTTTGTTCGTCTCGGCCTTACTATGGGGGGCTTACACGCGTGTAAAAGCCAACTAACGCAACCACCTTCTGGAGGACAAATAACACACATGGGAGCTAAGTAAAGAAATGTAGTGTGTGGCGGGATGTCTTTTAGAACAACTAGTGCGTCCGCTGAATTTGACCTTTTGACCTTTGGTGCAAGCTCCTCACAGAGGTCATGTACCGACGTCACTGCGTTGCGCGTTTCTCTATTTTTTCATCCAGGCGTACATTGTGCAACAATTGTTGCTAAGGTTCTATCGTGCGCGCGTATCGGTAACACACCTACTGCGTATGATCAGTAACATCCTGTAAGCCAAATTAAAACACGCTGACGTCATTATTTTCACTTCTGGAACGCGTTTCTAGCACATCAAATTTGGCATGAGGTTTTTGTAGCTAAAATCCCCAAAGGAGCTTGATAGAATTAAGTCCCGCGTTTACTAGCGATGAGATCAGCAACTCCGCGGATTGCCCTCTTGTTTATTTTTTGTGGTTTATCTCTTTTTCCTGGCTTTTTATAACTTTTGTTTTAATTGTCCTTTTTAATTTTGTGCCTTTTCCCCATCTTTTTATTGTGGTCTTCCTTAGTTTGTTTCCTTGTTGCTTGCTGTTTGGTATTTTATTCCATTGCTACCTAGGATTTAAATTCTCTCTGGGCTCCTTTTGGTTTTTAGTTTGTTTTGTTTGCTTTTTGGGGGTTTTAGATTCCTTGCCGAAGGCATGCAAGGAATCTATGCGATGGTGATGCCGTGTGCGTGTGTGTGTATGTGTGTGTGACGCCTGCTTGTAAACACGATATCTCAAGAATGGTAACTTCGAGAGATCTCAAACTTGGCATGTAGATTGCCCACATAAAGTAAAAGATCCCTATTGTTTTTGGTGGAGTTTAAAGGTAATTTAGGGTCATCAAAGGTCAAATGGTAAATACCTTGGAAATTGCTTGTAAGCACGATATCTCAAGAAGGAAAAATGTGAGTGATCTCATACTTACCATGCGGAATGCCCATATTAAGTTGATGATCCCTATTGTTTTTGGTGGAGGTCAAAGGTCATCCGGGGTCACCAGAGGTCAAAACATCTAAACTTTGTAAAGACTATATCTCAAGAAGGGAAATTGTGAGGGATCGCATACTTACCATGTGGATTGCCCATACTGAGTAGATGATCCCTATTGTTTTTTATTGGTGGTCAAAGGTCATTTAGGGTCTTCAAAGGTTAAACTTGCAAATACTACATCTCAAAAGGGGTAACTGTTAGAGTTAATATTCATTAGTGGACAGGGTTAAAGAGGTTCGAATGGCATGGGTAATGTAAGATGCATAGGTAAGCTTTTGGAATCCATTTCATTATGTAAATGATCAAGTTGGGTGATTTGAAAATATGTACTGAAGCAAACTCGTGGTATTAAGAAGATTTAAATTGCATAAAAGTGCACATTATTTGGTATTTATGTTGATCTTGGTTTGAAGTTTTGCCCCATTACATTTAGTGCCAGTAGTAATAACCATAAGAGTAAATGGGTAAAACAAAATTTAAAAAAGTTAAATAGGAAAAAAATGTCCATCAGACTGACATGTTAATTGCTTCATCTTGTCATGGGTATGCTGATTTTGCCATAAGTTTATAGGCCTATAGATTTTCGTGAAATTTATTTGCTACCGTTCAGTGGAAGTTTCTAGCAGTGTCTGGAGTATGTGAGTTAAACAAAGACTGTATGAGGGTCATTTGGGGACATAGTCTGAACATATTGGAGAAGGCTTCCATGCCCACAAAACAGAGGAATTGTTCAGTGGGGAACTTCATAAGTGTAAACTTTGAACAGATCAAGTGCTCTGTATGATGCACAAAATTTATTTTAGCGCATACGAACATTGTCTCTTCCATAACCCTAAAGAAAACCTGAAGGTAACATTACATTTAGTATCAAAGTTTGTTAAAAGCTACAGACAAACCTTGACAGTGTCCTCATAGGGACATGTAAGTGGGAACTAAATAATTAAATACACCACGGGTAATTAGTTTTATAAAAACTGAGATTGTCTAATTGAGTGAATTAAATTGTAACTGACCCACCAGAGTCTGTGAAAATTGCTGGTCACTCTTATCTTACCTAATTTATCACAGTTGACTGCCACAGTGTCCAGAAGGATTTTCTCTTTAAATCATACAGCTCAATGGACTTACCATTTCCTACCTGTCTAGAAATAGTGTCTGACTCTTACTTAGCCATCTCAGCAAGGCTTATTTTTCAGACAGTACTGTAGTTAAGGTAATCAAAGCAAGCATGATAGTATCTACTGTGTATCAAACAAAGGACACTTGACTTGTACTCTGTTATGTGGTGTTCCCACAAGCAGACAATTTAAGGCAAATTACAAATCTTCTTAATTTCTGGATTAATAGGGTTCCCATTTTTGTTAATTTTCAAGGACATAGTCATTGGAAAGGGCATTATACCAAAAAACAAATACAAAAGCCAAGGTTACACCTTTCTGTTGAGATGCCTCTATGTTCCAATGTATGAATGAATATTAGGATAAGGGCTTGTTCTAACAGTAATCTCAGTGCAGTCAACTTTTTGGATCATAGAGACCTCATTATATAGAGAGCTGTCCTCAGAATACCGAAATTTTTATTAAAACAAGCATGTTTTAAAATACCTCTTTATCAAGTTATTAGACAGCATAGTTTACCAGCATCATAACTGCGTGGGAGATTTCTCTTGTTTGAGGTCAAAGGTTGGGGTCACAAAAGGGCAAAACCTTGTAAAAGTGACATTTTTATGTGGATAACTGTGAAGGGATGTCATACTCAGCTTGTGAATTGCTCATATGTAGCATGTTGATGGTCTTTTTAGATAGTTGCTCCCTATTGTTTTAAGTGAGGGTGAAAGGTCATTTTTGGGTCACATGATCTCAAAAGGTTTCGACCTTACTCGTATACCTCAATATTTGTGAGGGATGTCATGCTTGTCATGTGGGCATCAATGTTCATCACAATATATCACATGGCAAGGAATCACTAAGCCTTTTGGCTTTCTAGATAGGTTTAGCTTTTAGCTTTCAATTCTCTCGGCCTTTCACTATTTGAGTTGTGTTCGAAAATGGGATTCCGGTTAAGGGGATTCGGCCAACAAATTATCACTGTAAGTTAATACTCTTTACTTTCAAACAATGTCCGTTTTCTCTCTTTTAACAGCTGAAAGAAATTAATGAGAGGAAATTGAAGTGGACCCAGGCTAGCAAATCGATACAGGAGCAGGTCTGAATGATGTCAGTTAATTAGTCGTTTCGTAAGTTTGCAAGGGAAAAGACTTATTTTATTGTATTAACTTGTTATAACTTGTTATAGAACGGAACATTGGAAGTATAGTCCTACAAAAAACCACACTCTTGCGGACTTAAGGATAGAGATTAAGCTCATGTTTGTTTTAAAATTGATTTCTTCATCAGTAAAAAATTAGGAGTCTATTTTGATCAGAATTTCACTGATTCTCG
Source organism: Holothuria scabra (assembly GCA_037179385.1). NCBI lineage: Eukaryota > Metazoa > Echinodermata > Holothuroidea > Aspidochirotida > Holothuriidae > Holothuria > Holothuria scabra. The sequence goes on from CM074190.1 coordinate 45,745,105, forward strand.
TCATGTAACGAATCTTTGTCGTTCAGCAAACTGGTAACTGAGGAAAATTAGTCAGTTGAGGGAGAACCTTGATAATAAGACTTGTGAGACACTAGTACATGCCTTTATCATTTCAAGGCTTGATTTTCTAAATTCTTTCTATCGGGCCTTTCTGATTCAAGTATTTAGAAGCTCCAGAAGATACAAAATAGTGCTGCTCGTATTGTAAAGAAGAAAGAATGGAATTGTCATACAACTCCAATCATCAAGGAACTCCACTGGCTCCCAGTCAATTGTAGAATTCAGTATAAGTTGCTTCCACTAGCTGTTCGTGCTCATTTTCTGGGAGAGTCTTTGTACCTTTCACAGCTTCTCTTGCCATATATTCCAACTCGTACACTTCGATTCTCTTTCAAATCATATTTAACTCTACCGAAACTTTGCTTAGAAACGTATAGCAGTTTTCAGTAGTGTGCATCAACTCTATGGAATAAGTTACCAAATGAGTTGCGAACTTGCTCAAAACTTTCTGTTTTTTAGAGTTTACTTAAGACTCAATTGTTCAATACTGCTTATACTTAATGTCTTTCATACTTCTTTGTAACGCACCTAGAGTAGTGCCTGCATGGAATTGATTGGCGCTGTATAAGCCTAACTGATTATTATTGTTATTATATATATATATATATATATATATATATATATATATATATATATATATATATATATATATATATATATAAATATATATATATATATATATATATATACATATATATATATATATATATATATATATATAAATCAAATTGGTAAAGCTGGAAAATCTGGCTGAGGTGAAAAAACGATGTTGACTCCACCGGGATTCGAACTCGGGACCTCCAGCTTTCTAGTGCGGACGCTCTAACCACTGAGCCATGAATATATATACGTGGAAATGTCCTTGAGATAGTATAGTGATGCCTCTACTTATCACTCGGTACCAACCCAATATAAGATTGCTTCTTATTCCCGCCTTGGATGCATCCAGTCTGTATACTTCGACACCTCATGATCTGGCATTGCAGTCTCTCCGTTATTACCTTTATCTGGGTATTGTTCCGAGTGTTTTCACATACTATTTTACGTCGGAGCTTGTTCTTCACTAGTACTGTAGTGCTCTTCTGTTCAATAGTCATTTCTTTCGCTAAATCAAAGATGTTACGACGTGAACAAAAATGGATCAATGGATTTTCTGCCTTCTCCGATAATATACCCCTCTTGTACCAAAGGAATATTGACGATATTGAAGCATTTGCCTGGAGCCCAGGAATGAATCCTCGCTTTTAAGGCCGTCAGCTCGGAGCCCAGGCTACGATTTTTGTAGGAGACCTCAGGAATCCTAAATCGGTACAGCTCTATGATTGACAGCTACTTCAGAACAATTAGAGTACTGTGCAGTAGCTAACACTGTTACGTTCGATATATCCTCTAATTGGGTCAACTTCCTTGATGTTAAGCTAGCTATTGACAACCTTATATGTTAATATCTACTTTTCAATTTAAGTCCAGTGCTTCCCACCATTATTTGCGTTACGCGTCGAGGTACCCTCTCACATTTGTTAATTGTATACCGCATTCCCAATTTTGGGGCTAGAAAAATTTTGCACTGACAATGACGAGTTTGAACGTATTTCAACACAGATTTGCCATGTTTTTAAGCGTCGCGGTTATCCTTCTGCCACTTTTAGACAGGGCTCTAGGTGTTATTAAGTCGATTGACAGGGATGCTGCATTGCGGCCTTCCGAAGCTAAATATAGTTCTGACCGAATTCCATTAGACCTTCCATTTCCCCTGTCGATACAACAGATACGACGGTTCGTCTACAGATCTGTCAAAATTCTAAACGAAGACCTCCTACTCAAGACATTTACCAGGATGTACCCACCCATTAGAGCGTAACCTGTCTGAATAACGGAATATATAGTGAAACATATGTACCTCTTGCCATCCAAACCGACAATGGTTACACCTTTCCTTGCCCATGGAGCTAACATCCATGCCTTGCCGAACAGTAATCGGCATGGTTCTTGCTAGTCTGCTTCAACTTTGGACGATTTGTTGGAAATGTTTCCAAGTCAATTATCACTTCACCGGTGTTTTCACTAATTTAATTTAAATCATCGCTTGTAAGCATTGAAAATTATTGTACTCTGGTGAAACTGAACAACGAATAGCCAATCGCATAACTGAGCTTGTACGGTCCATTAGCCTCTATCTCACCGATTTTCCCATTGCCTCTCATTTCAACCCACTCCCCCGTGTAGGATGAATGATTTCACTGTCACAGGAGCCCTTCTATTCAAGGGCAATGATGGTGACACATTGAAATATGAAACCAAGCGTAATTTCGAAAGCGGCACTCAAGTCCCAAGGGTCTCCTCGCTAACTTTGACTGGTGTTGAAATTGAATTTTATCTCTGATGTAGAAATATTCACTTTTTACTTAATATTTCAGTCGTCTACTATCATAATCTGAGTCATCATTCTGTTACGACTGCGCGTCTCAAACGCGTGTGCTCTTAAATTTGCTTTCTTAAAATTAATGTTTGTATTTTATGTTAAGGTTTGTATCTTTGAAGTTGCATTTTAGTATGCTTGGTGGAAGGGGTTATTCCCGAAAAGTGATATACATTATATACGTGCTTATGCTTATGTCTAGTAATGCCTCATAGATATCGTTGTGGCGATCCCTTACGTATGTCTTTATTTTACTATTTTGTGTGTTTAAGTCTGAAAAACTACTTATCTGAATAAAAAGACATACTTAAAAATAAGAACGTACAGAAACACATTCTGATGTAGTATGTTATTTTTTCATTTACCGACAAGGGTGGCGCCCGGGGGGGGGGGGGGGTCATGGCCCCCGTTGGGGAACACCCTTCCCGTCGGGGAAGATCAGCGGTTACGTCGGGAAGGCCTAAAAAATGAAAAGCCCTCTAAGGACTGACGTTACTGGATGGGTGATCTTGAATGTATTGTTTCTTTTGTATCGCTATTTTAATAAACATCAGAATCGAAGGGGGGGGGGGGGAGGGTGATTTTCGAAGTCTAAGTTGAAAAAAACCTAAAGGACTGAAGTTACTGGACGGATGATCGTGAACTAATTTTTTCTTTTGCTTCTTTGCAACACTTTTTAAATGCACAGTCATCGAAATTGATTTTCAATCATTTCTCCGTAGTTATGTTATACTTCATTCCGTGTGCCTTGTTCCATCTACTTCCCAAAGACGGTGATTTTGCCGGGGAGGTCTAAAAGTAAAAGCTCTAAAAGACTGAAGTAACTGGATGGAGGATCATAAACTAATGTTTTTTCTTTTGTAACGTTATTTTACTACATAACGGAATCGGTTTTATTACTTCCTGTAGCTCTGTTATCCCTCAGTCCATGTATCTTGTCCCATCTTCAAACCGTGCTCCAAAGATCACCCCTAACCAAGACTTGTGTTGCAGACCAGGGAGCTGGAAGTTTCATGTGCAGACGTGACCAAGAGCGGCACAAGCGGGGGCCATGCTCCCGGCTATCCTCTCCCGTCGCTGGGACGATCCACTTTCGTCGGGGAGACTGCATCTTTAGGCCGAAGGTAAAAGATGTAAGCCCGATAAACGTCAGTCCCACGGACGATCGTCTTGATTTTGCTTACTAGAAGACCATATTCTCTCAGTTCTCAATTTTTCTTATAAAGACTGACGGGAGGGTGTTCAAGTGAATGCAGTGTCCAATTGATTGCCATCTTTCCAGCCCATACAGCCGAACTCGAGCAACGGTCGTTGAAATCGGCCAAAACTTTTCAGTTACACATAATGATGAACAGCAGTGTGAAAATGTCTCCGCAAGAGTCTGACTCAAAATTCGTTTGAAAGCAACTTGTAACGTGACATATTTTTAAAAACGTTGGAAGTAAAATCATTTATATTCGGGAGTTCCGGAAGTCACATACAAGATTTTATCAAATGATAGGACCTTGAAATTGAATACAAGGAAGAGTCTTAGTAGAATAAACCATTAGCACGTTTTCCAATACCATTGCATATAGTATTCCCCCGAAAAAAGAACAAGGCAAATTAATCTAAGGGTAGGTACCTTTATCTGGTAATGTTCTGACCTCTTAGCAAGTTGTTTTTTCTATTGAAGTGAGAATTTATTGCAAAGCAAGCTCAATATAACGACTGCCTTATTTCTAGGTGCAAGTCTAGGAAATGCCTTTTTAGGCTGTCTGAGGGGTTCGATTTTTGGTTCCTTGTGTAACAAAGGAACCTTTGCAGTCACCTTGGCGTACAGGGGTATGTGTGTGTGTGTGTGTGTGTGGATGTGACGGATTGGAATACGAGGTATGTGGTGCTATAACTCAATAACCAAGTGGTCAATTTTTTCAAACTTAGTATGTATGTAGATGTTATTGAGTAGATGTGCCCTATCGTTTTTGGTGGAGGTCAAAGGTCACTAGCGATCAACATAGGTCAAAAAAGTAATTATTATTAGTAGCTGTACCTCGGTATCCGTTGTTCAAACAGTGGCATAATTTTAGGACAAGTTAGATTGGTAGGAGATGAAAATGTTGGTACATCAACCAAAATAATTGGAAAGGGTCAAAAGGTCAAAAATTATTTTTTTTTTATTGATATCTCGCCACTGAAACATTTTCGAGGGGTGGTGTAATAGAGATTTGTGTTCGTCTAAGTGAAGTGCATGTGATGACCCACCTTGACCTCACTTGACCTTTATGACTTTTAGGTGACTACTGGATTCCTCTTTATGAGGCGAACCAAAAAGGCAATTACACTACCCTCCTACAATGTTCCTATCTCAAGTCACTGACATTTAAATGCCAGGGAAGTTTGTGTGTAGGTCATTTGCATTGAAATGTGAGGTGTGCAGCACAATAACTAAAAAAAAAGTATTATAGGGAGATGGCATAATGGAAAGTTGTGTTCATCTAAGTAAAGTGCACGTATTGACCTACTTTGACCTCATTTGATCTCATTTGATCTTTTTATAAATTGGCTGTACGTTTCGCGCCAATTGGTGGTGGCGCTCCGCTTAGATATAGGGCTTTAGTCAGACAGACTACTTGGCAGAGCAATGCATGCTTGCATTATTATTCTTCGTTGGGGGGGGGGGGGGACTTAATTGGGAAGAAGCCTCAAAATAACGACAGACTGCTTTGTCTCTAGTTAAGAGCCTGGGAAATGTCATTTCCGGCTGTCTGGGGATTCTCAATTTTTCAAAAATTTCTGTGTGCTCCGAGTAGACAGTCATTACATATTTCGTACAAAAATAATCCGCCGCCCCCTAGATTTAGACGCTCCCATACGCCTACGTCAATATAAAAACTATAAAATTCCAAATACATGGAAAGCCAAAATTTTCGCGTGGAAATTTTGCAAATATGTTCCGAGGGCCTTAATGTGCATGATGATATTGAGTAACCTCACCTAAACAAAACTATAAATCGCCACGCTACTCGATGTTCTCATACTGTAAGAAGTTCAAATTTTTTCGTAAAGACTCTCAAATATGTCATTAAATTACAGTATTTTCTCCAATAAAGGCTTAGGATTTTCAAATATTTGTTAAAAATGGCAAAATTTTCCCAATTTCAGTAGATACTCCGTTCACAATAAAACAACCAAAGCCCAATTTCGTCAATCAACCGGACATTTTACCCAATTTTGCTCTTGAAAGGCACATCACTTAAAAATTATAACCTTTCCAACAAACCAAATTTCTTTCATTATATTCCAAATTCCTGGAATATAATAAAGTTTTAATTTTCAAATCTTTGTTCACACAAGGGAGTTTCGCCTACGAGCCTTAGTTTGTAGGCCTAGTACAATAAAATTCGTAACCTCAAAAGAAATTCAACTGTCGCCCATTAAACGTATTGCTCACATGTAGGACAGATTCTACAATAAACACCCCAACTTTTTAATAGCCCTTACAAAAAGCCAAATTTTCTTCAAAAGTTTTCTTCAAAAAAAAAAAAAAAAAAAACCCTAGCCTTATATTTGTTAAAAAATGGGGCCAAAACTTTTCCCGCGCGCCCCATATTCTGTTAAATCACGTCATACAGGGACTAACTCAAAGTCTTTGTCGGCACCTCGAAATGCTGCCCTTCTGTGGGGGAGCTTAGCCTCCCTATCGGGCAAATCCTTGCGCCACCCGTGTTGACCGAGGTAATGCTTCATTTCTATGGTCTTTCATATCTCAGGGTCAAAGGCAAGGCAAATGAAAACATGAAACCCTCGACAGAAAGGTTTCCCTGACTACGTAAACTGCAGCGCTCCGATCCTCGGACCAGAGCAGGTCAACTAGCAATCAGACCGAAAATTTGCCGACCGCTGCCAAAATATTGGGGGGGGGGGTATGACATCTCCCACATCCCCCGCTCGCTACGGCCCTGTTAGATGGGGTCGGATGGATCATGGCAGGAATGCTCCATACTGTGTAGAAAATTAATTCCCTCAAGTTGTCTCACAGGAAATAATTAGGCAAACCTAAAGTAATAGCTTTTTAATAGCGTTAGCCTGTACTGAATAATTTCTTTAATTTTTAGCAAACTGTGCTTTTTTACTCATCATCAATTCACCATTTGGTTTGCTCGATTGCAGTACATGTGCTTCCTGCTATTCAGTTCAACATTTCTCCTTTTCAGCCTAAATCTCACAAAAACGCAAGTAAAGAAAGAAGGATGAGGTTACTTAAAATTTCCGAGAAAACTGAGCAATTTGGAGATTTGTCCCAGACTCCCAATGTTTTGCTGCAGACTGAAGGTGCACTTACACTGGAATCCACTGTTTCTTTATAACGTGTAAAAGTTAAAGTTAAGTTAATAATTAAACTTAGTACAGTGTGGTGCGGTCTGTTCTGAGTGAAGAAGACAAATTTATCTCCTTCAACTGCAACCCAGTTATGATCAAATCCGAATAAGACGCCTCCTGGTCTGATGTTGGTCATCTTCTACAATGGCTAAATAAATATATGATCAGTTTGAGAGGACTACGGAAATGAAATATAAACTACTTATTTCGTGACGTCACATTGACAAATAGCTTTTATCGGACTATGCGTATCCGACAAAAGCTGTCTACGGATGTGACGTCACGGAATAATTGCTATAAATTAGAATTTCGAAGTCTTGCGATGCAATTCATGTATCTACACAGGTTGTAAACTTTTTTGTTTCTTTTCGACCAAAGATGGAGGAGATATTAATTAAAACCCACAAAAGCCGGAGCGAAATCCGATCCGATATCACTGTAGTGTGACCTGGGCTTTGTACACAATATTCAGCCTGACTGAACCAGTAAACTTTCAGAAAAGGGTCAACATGGTGGCAAATCCATCATGGAATTCATGTGATGTAAATAGACAGAATCATCTGCCCCACCTATATTGATACAGAGACAGTGCGTTTTTCAATTGAAAACAAACACGTAGTTTTACCCACTTGTCAGTACAGTATCGATACATTTGCAATAAAAATGTCACATAGCTCATATTTCATTTCATTACAGTAGCATCTAAACATGGGAAATTTTCCCGGCCCCATTAAATATCATGTATGATTTTGTGAGACAAGTGTTCTTTTCTAATGTCTTTATATTGTATACAACATACAGTTAGCAGGGGAATCAATATCCTGTCTTGCAAAAATTGTCATTTGTTAAGACAACAATACATTCTAGTTTGAATGTTTATGAGTCAATTGTGTTTTAATAGCAGGAAGTTTGTCAGTGTCTTCACCAGAGAGAGTTAAGGGGAGGGGGAAATCCCCCTTTCCAGAGGAAGGCTAGGCCCTAAACCCACTCATAACTTACTGTAAGTCTACGACAGCATCGGTTTGGATTGGGGTTTAGTAGTAATAACTAACAAATCCCCTCCTTTTGTGTTACTGACGGAATCGCTTTATAGGTATTAAAGCAGAAGCAAACGTCGGTCAAGGCTTGTGATGGTTGGTAATGAAATCAAAATTCGATTTGTCGTACTGTACTTTTCATGTAATTGCAATGGATAACTTCGGTGAATATCATTTCCTATAGTTTATAAAGGTTTTGAAAAGGAATCCTTTGTGATTTGATGTTACGGAAGTGATACTGACTTTTAAAAGGAGGGAGGAGGAGGTTGTTTCCAATGCAAACCACACTGCTTGTACAGCAGCATCTCTGAAGTACATCCCGCTGTGGGCTGGGGATTGTAGAATATGAACACGGTATTCCCTCCCTGTCGTAAGAGGCTACTAAACGGGAGGGCTTGAACAGTATTTGAACAGTATGACACTGTATAACATATTCATGTTGGTGTGTCGTTAAATCTTTTGTAACTAACTAACTCTGAAGTACAATGAAAACACAATATAAATGGCACGAGGAGCCAAGAATGAATGTACAAGTGTAATTACTTGAAAGTCAAAATGTGGAATGAATTTGTAACCATGATAGCTAGAGTAACCCGCATTTTTTGAAGGTGCATTAATCATGGAGTCCCAAGTCAATGTCAGTGGCTTAATATCTACTTGCTGGAGTGAGGGGGGGGGGGGTGAGTTCGTGCCTTAACCTAAACGTCCTTAAAACTTTCTGAGTCCCTGAGAACCCGCATATGGTTTTGTGTGAGTGTGTACACTATGTGGGATTCATAGGAATTGTCAACAATATAATTTGCAATGCAAACCCTTGCGGCAGTACTGCACTTATCAGAAGTTAAAAAGATTTGACATAAGAAAAGTACATTTTGTCCTTAGATGACATCGTGTAAAAAGGAAGTTCATGAAGTGTTATCTGAAAATATATTAAAACTATTGAATTTCTTTACCAAAAATAATTGCAGATAAAGAATCAAAGCATGCTGCGATATTGGTGTGATCACCAAGTGTGCTTGAACAGAGTTCCATGCAGTACACCTTAAATTATACCAAGTAAACCAAAGTTTTCTTTTCACAACCTAATTAACAGAGGTTAACAGAGGTCTATATTGTTCTAGTGGACTAACTGGTCAGGGGTTTAGCAACTCGAGGCACTTTCTTTTCCAACACACTGAATAAAACCAACAACTACTTAGAGTTTATGAATCTTAAGCATTTGAAGATGGCGCTCTCCTGATTTTTAAATACTCTTTACTAAGTCGAAAATTAACAGTAGGTGAAACTCTTAATCAAATGTACCAAATTCAAATTATGCAATGCACCACAGAGATTTTCAATCTGTTTAAGCACCTTTGAGTCAGATTTGTTCTTCATGTACGTCTTCATGGGCTGCCATCTTGATGTTGTGATGTACGCATTTGGTATACCAAATGTTTAAACCAAATGCAAACAAGTGTAGATAAACCTGAAAATTCTCTGGCACTCAGTTTGCGTTTGATCAAAGCTTCAGTTTAACTTTCACCATTAAAACCAGAATTATGGAAGTGGAGAGTGGAGAAGAAGCAATCTTGAATGGTTTCTGCCGTCATGTCTTCAGGATTTTTCAGTCCACGCTTCATTTACAATCACACTTAAAATTTCTACAGTCCTGTTTCCCATTTGACCCAATTTCTATTAAACAAGTGTTGTAGAAGTAGCTAGCCTACTTGTCAAAAAGGAGCAAGAAGGAAACCTTGGCATTTTCGCTATTCATTGTCTAGGTCCAATTGGGAAGGCCAAATGGGGTTATTCTATTCAATTGCCCCATTAACTGCACTAATCTACTCTGGATGAGGTTGATGCTTAAATACTGTAGGATACTGCTGTAGTCAATAAGCTTTTGTATCACTTTATTGCTGCTAAAGTGAAATTAACTTCATAAGTTCTAGCTATGTGCAGTACACTCACTCTCACACACACACACACCAACAAAAATGCCCTTAGTGAACACCCTGCTTACATACTGTTCAACGTAACAGTGTGCCTAGATTATGCTGTAAGAGACAAAAAAGGGTACCCAGCATATAGGCAACCTGTCCAGCGCTTCCATTAGCAATGGTTACGGTCTTTGTAACCAGTTGTGTTGTATGGGGATCGTATTTACAACACTTTTTATAAATATTTGTAGGTGAAAAAGTTACTCTTTCATTGATGTTCTTCAAAGAATGAACATTAGTCAACACAGATTTCAATGCATTATATATTTATTTAAAAGTATTTTGCCTACATCAATCACATTAGACATGCCACATGTATGGATGCAGGCGCCCTTCCAATATTTTGGTACGTTTTCATTATTTTCTGTATATATATTAATACTAGTGAAATCGTTTGAAAATGATGTCCGCAACGTAGACATAATTTGATGCCTAAGGTGGGTAGACAGATTTAAATGTCAAACCCATGTCTATCAATTTCTTCAGTGTTTTTGTATTAATGTACATTCCATGTTCAGCTACTTGTACATCGTCTAACTTACGACGTTCATGAGTTTCTGTACTGGGTTCTTTACATCAATAATGGCGTCTGCTAGCTGTTACTTGCCTTCACACTTAACTTCATGAGCAACGGGCGGTGCACAAAATAGATTTGTGTATCAAGGTTGACTTTATTGTTTATGCACTCTTCAGGTGTGGAAGGTTTTAACAGAATAATATGCATACACTATTTCCAGTACTTCAGAGACTTGGCTATTCATTGCTAGTAGGGAACATCAAATCAACGATGAACTTGAACACCTTCAGGTTTGACAAAATATTAAAGATGAAGTACATTGTGGTAGGAAAGTAGGGTCATAGTCCATTGCCAACATTTTTCAATGCACCATTACATATTTATACCAAAAATTGTATTAGATTATCATCATTTGTCTCGCATTCTTTTATGCACAGTTATTAGACAACTTGTTTTGTCATTGTTCAGGCAATAAATGTACAGTTCCAAGAGCGGCGATCACGGGTGAGGGGCATTAAACATAATATTTGTAGGGGATACACATCAAGTCCCACTAACGGATACATGAAGAAGTAATACATGTAGGCGATAAAATTTTTGTCAGAAATACCAAGCTATCCAATATATTTTGCGATTGATGTAACATACCTTTCAATTGCTGGATCATTTTCGTTCTTTAATTAGACACATTTTCGCTCGCTGCGAGCGCCTTTTCTGTTCAGTTACGTTTAGTTTAAACTGTTTAAAACGAAATTCAGATAGGACAGTTGAATTTTAAGTGCAGTTTTCACAAACAGCATAAGCTGTTGTACGTGCGAACGTTATTCTACCGAAATGAGATATTAAGTCGATACTCAACTGTTTGTTGCTGACTGAGAGATTCTCTATTAAGACACAAAGTTTTGTTGTGTAAAACCTTTTAGACTGTCTCCATGATCAGTTCAAGGTGGTCGAAGTCGAATATCCCCCGAATTACGGTGCCTAGATATTTCCCCTCAAATTTATTTTTAAGGGAATGCAAGAAAGCGAATTTCTTAACTGCTGAATGGTCTTTTATTGTCATGAAAGTTGAAAGTTGCAGGGTATCTTACTTTGCAAAACAGTAGTATTGTTATTGTTATGATGATTATGATGATGATGATGACGTTGACGGTGACGGTGGCGGTGGCGGTGGCGGTGGCGGTGGTGGCGGCGGTGATGGTAGTGGTGTTGTTGTTGGTGGTAGTAATTATTAGTGTTGTTGTTGTTATTATTATTCGCATGGATTATATTTTTCAGAGACATGATGATGATGACGATGACGATGACGATGACGATGACGATGACGATGACGATGACGATGACGATGACGATGACGATGAAGATGAAGATAGCTATGACGATGACGATGATGTAAATGGGTTCATTATGCACAAGGAAGTTCGTTGGAAAAATCGGACTTGTCTGGTGTTACAATTGGGAATGTTCTTCCCTTCCAGTTATGGGTATTGAAAAACCGTCAAGTGTGACGCAGCTTCAGCTTGCTGGATGATTAACGAGATACAGCTGACCCCTTACCGTGTATATCCTTCCATTTCCCTTTGGTAGGTCAGCCATCTGGATTGTACTGCCGTTAAATAAATTTCTTGAAAAATGTTGGCATTCTTTGCGTGTAAATACTTACCGTTGAAGTTGAACCAACTTTGAAAACATTAACTTTTAACAGAAGAGCCACCTTCTTCCAGTCAAAGCGCGTACCACACATTTATTTCAAAATTTACATTTGCTCCTTATGATGGAAAAAAGACAAAATATCCACAGTAACCACCTGTACTGAAGACTGTCTTTACCAGTAAATGTTAGAGCTCATAGCTATAGCTTTCGCTGTATTTCAAGAAGGTGCATGGCAATTCGTACAAGAGGAGAAGAATTTTGGTGCGCCTCGCAGTCTTGAGATACCATGTGATACTTGCAAACAGTGATCATCATATGGTGTAAAAACCGACTACAAAAATAAACCTAATTCGGTGTCCCTCCCCATGTGGCAGTTCCTGGTTACTCGCATGTCTTTTGTAAATATGTCCCAATCCTCCGTCTAATATAAGAAACAGATCGCCACCCTCATGCAGTATTTTTTCGTTGTTGTCACCATAGTTCAACATGTTGTTTTGTTTCAGAAGGAGAGTATTGGCCTAGTCTCGTCCCGATTCCAACTTTGTTGTGAGAACAATCCAGGGCCCCATACTTTAGGGGAGTTTTCGACGTTGAAACTAATAAAATCTAATAAAGTAAATCAAACCTTGTCAAATAACTGGTTGTTTTCGTATATGTATACGTATATATGTTTGATATACTGCATTCAGGTGATAGAACATTATTTGCAGTATGAAAAATCCATTCGTCAAAGTAAACGCAACTGCAAATTGTGATTACTTAATGAAGAAGTTCCTGAACCATTCGAATCGTGGCATGGTAAGTATAAGCTCTGCAATTGTCGTACTGGTAGTTTACAATTCATAGCAACAGGTCACATGATAACGGTGCAATTTTTCAGATTCTCTCATAACGTTTATCCAGCATCAACGAAAGCCACAATATTCAAAACTTTCCAAGCATTGTTCGTGTTTGGAGGTCATTAAAAATAGAACAAAAGACTCCAATAATGGATACAGGTTTATTTTAAAAATATTCCTATCCTTTTCTTAAGACCCTACTAATGAAATAAAAAGTAGGGACGTTCGGGACTTTACCTCAAGACCTCTAGTTCTGACAGGTTTACGGTGCTTAGTAATTTGTTTCGAAAGGATGTTTGTTATTAGATAATGTATCTGTGAACAAAAGAGGGTAACAAGACTGATGTTATCTTTTGCATATTCGCCATTGTTCCATTATTTGATGAACCGAGCCGTTCCTAGGTGCATCGAGAAACAAAACAATTAAAAATAATTGATGATGTGCTGTTTAACAAAAAGACATATATCAGTTTAGTTTTTTTGTCTGAGTGGTTCATATCATGATTAAATGTTATTTGACCTTGATAACCAATATGTCAAAACAGTGTAAAATGACTTCACTGGAAATGTAGGAAGTTGTAAAATGCTCGAGTTCGAAGCGTTTTTGATGGCGCTTAAATGTAAAATGTGAATAAATGAGATAAAGAACTAATGTTTCTGGGCATATTGGTTATATAAATATTCTGCCTTAAGTAATCCTAGAAGCAATACTTCGACAGACTCGTTATATTAATGTCATAGCCTGAACTAAGTGAACAAAATAAAAGTAGATTGCAGCATTTTAAACTGAGAGAAGGAGAGATGAAAGCAAAAGAACAACAAGGCGGGGTTGGGAGAAAGTGTAAAAATATCAAATCGAGAACTTTTACTTTCATCTTTTTATAATACTCTCTGTGATCTATATGTGTAGGTATGTCGTGTTTACTTTCACATTAAAATGTCTTTCTAACATGCAACCTTTAAATATGCCCTACATTACCTACCAAAATATAAAATCCAACTAGCTGCCTGCAAAGTCCTTAACCCTGATTCTTCAAGTAAAGATTAAGTCTCCTGCACATTTGTTTCAGTCGAGTAACAGGCCTGAAGTCTATGGTAGCGGGTTTCCTAATTGAAAGCCAGTTTTACATATGAAGCATTTTTACCAATTGACAGATATGGAACGTAAACTATCAAGAAAGTTTGTGTTTCAAAAAGGTTCAATAAGCGTTCAATTATATTTGTTATGGTGAGCAGTTCTTCATTTACTCACTTAAATTTCCAAGCACTTGACAATTGTTTTCCCTTGCTCTTATCTTTTTCTTTGCACCTTAACCACTTCGCATATACAACGCTGGGAAGTATTGTTCCATTGGCAGATTAGAGTACAGCGAATTTTAGTTTAAGGAATCACCAACTCCTTGATCTAGAAGGCCTGGATTTCGAAGTAGTTGTGAAAGGGTGTACTCAGATACAACGTCTAATGGTGACTATATTTGCAAAATCATATGATAAAAGTGCACAATAGGGAAAATTACCTATTGGGAGAAAACCCCGTTTCCTCTTAATTATTGTTCTTCAGCACGGTTGGGTGTGGTGGGGTTGGTCCTGCTAATGTCCTGCATACGGGGCATATAGTCGCGTATAACAAGGTTAGTAGTCATAACATTACAACGACGAACTGCAGTTTTAAGGTAAGACCAGACTGTAAGAACTATAATTTACAATACTTCGCTTAATATGACCAGAAAAAAAAAAAAAATCCATGGGTGTCGGTAGGTTTGTTATAACGGCCTAAAGGATTTGACCAGCTTCCTTTTGAAAATAGTTAGTGAACAGAAGAAAGGGAAAAATTAGAGGTGAAATTTAAGCTGGGATGCTGAGAATTGATAAGATCTATAATCTTTAAATTTTCTTTAGGGCTCGCAGTCGAAACACTAAAGATACCATCAAAAATGATTATCAACAAAGAAATCAACATCATTGGGTAACGAAAGGATTGCTTTCTTCAATTTCACGTAAGAATCGCCTGTACAAGACATACCTTAGATCCCCATCTAATTATCACAGAGGTAAATAAAAGACCTATCGTAATAAACTGAATCTCATTTTAAAAATTGCGAAGAAAATGTATTTCACTTACATATTTGAAATACCAAGCATGATAGTAAAAAGAAATGGGAAAATATATACACCAATTTGAACAGAGGTAAACAAACCCTTACGACTTTTTCGATAATGATGTCTGGATTAGTGGCCCGCTGAAAATTACAAATCAATTTACTACCCTTTTCAGTAAAGTTGGCCCAAACTTAGCCAAAACGTACCTTATCGAAATCCCACAAAACTGAAAGCTGGTTGTAACTCTAACGCGATATTTTTTATTACCCATAGTCTAAGCAGCAGCGATGTCATAAAGGTAGCACTTGATTGTCTCAAGCCGAAGTCGGCAGCTGGTTACGATGAAATTCGCCCAGCTATAGTTCGACAATTTATTTATCTCATTTCTAAGGCATTATGTCATATCTCTATTCCTTCATTTTTTAAAATGGTTGATTCCCGAGAAAAATCGAAAGCACTGATCTTTAGTTCTGGATTGCGTAACCCATTGTGCAAGCGTTTACGTCACTGAAGCTCACAGTTGTCCGCCGGCGCCATATTGCTAGGACCCATATAGCGCCACCAAAAATGAAAGTTTGAACTGCCCGCAATGGTTGACAGACGATTAACGTTATGTTGTGCCAGGGGTTGCGAAAAAAGACTGAAAAGTGGGCCAGAAGTGATAGAGAGGGGAGCAGCCATGCTGAGACAGCAAAAAAGAGAAACCTTTTCCAGAACTTTCCATTCGTGAGTGATGTTTGGCCGGAAATTCCGCTATCCTACTGCTCATGTCCTGTTTTAACCTACAACTGCCATTTTATGTACTATGTGTAAAAAAAGGCGCATTAAAGCCCATATGTTGAAAATGTCTGAACTGGTTGTTTACTCCTTCTTTTGCTCTGGATTGATTTGTAAGTCTCTTCTTGCAATTACAATGACATATTGGTTACAACTGAGATGAAATCACTGAAATACAGAAAATAATTTAACCAGAAGGCATACGTACCCGAGGAAGCCTGTGGGATATGTTACCCATAACTTCCATAGTTGTAGTTTATGTCTCAAAGTGATAGCAAGTGCAAGGTTTGACACAAGGCCAATTGTTACAGAATATTTGTGGATTACTGGGCAACATGATATAAAATTCATCCTTGAACCTGTGAGATATATGTAGCAAAACTGTTATTGGACTCTCCAAACGGCCCAAAGCGTATTCACAACTTCTGGTGGGTGATTGATAGCAACTACCAAGTACAAGACCTAGTGAATTTAGATGGCCTAGACTTTTCAAAAGAAAAAAACGCTGTATGTAACATCCAGAAAAAAAAAAGGTCTGGTTCAGCTGACTGTCAGAAGTGTTGGCTATGATAATGTTAGTTAGTTTATAAGTTTAACAGAATGTTACGGCCCAGATTCCAATCAATTGGTTAAGTCGATCAGGCCAGCGACTTTGATGATGGCTATGATGATTTTAAAAATTCACTAGTCATGTGCAAAGACGTCGACCAAGAAATTGAACTGAAACTAACATCACTAAATGGCAGGAAATACTGAAATGATGTATGTTGACTAGGGCTAACAACGTCTCTGCTACACACAGAGCAAATTCAAACAACACTCTTTGTTTTGCAGCATGGACATAAAGCAAACGCTGATAGCCTAGTCTGTCTCCTTATCCAGCCAACTGCATTCCATTAAGTGGGTAAGCTAGTGAAGCAGGCTATTGATGTTATGAAGGCTTATCTCTTCGAGGACTATAGTCTTTGTACTTGGTACTAGCAGTGGGTCTGACATATCTCTCTCCTTGACACAATGCTACCCGGATTCCCACACTGCGGTGTTCCTCCTGCCATAGCAACTTCAGTCTTGACCAACTTCAATTTACTTCAGAGTTTCAAGAGCTTGATACCCACATGGTGGCCTCGGCGTAGATGAGAATGATTTTCTCCTATATAAGTTCGATTGCCAAATGTTACTGGAAAATCCAGTTGCATCAATGGGGAAAGAAACCACACAGAAATTGTCGGGACCGAAGATCTGAAAAAAAAACTTGGCAAACTTTTCTTCTTTAAACATCAGTGATGGAGGAGGTAGATAAACTGTAACAACTATTTCTTAAGTTTTAATCAATTTATGTAACCAACTTTTTAAGAGTGTATAACTCAGACTTCCTATATTCATCGACAGATCAGACTACACTAACGTCCTGAGATTGTAGATTGTCACTACCATACGTGTGATTTTAGCAAGATAACTGCCTACTATGGTTTCGTGCATAGAGCAGGATTATCGATAATTACTTCTCAAGTTACACCCAGCGTTAAGCCTTACGTAACTACTTCCAAGAGAGAAATATAACAAGAGAGCTAACGTCAGCTGCTAAGATTAAACCTAGGCCTAGATGCGTACAAAATGTCATGGCTGTTCTCCGAACTGCAAGAACTTGCGAGATACGACAGTACAGTATGTATGCCACAATACTGCTCTTTAGCTTGTTAGTGTTTAGCGACACTGTTCGTGATATGCTAGTGGGACAATGCGGTCGTTGTGTGGTAGGCAAGTTTACTAAATACAGATACTAGCGCTAAGGCTATTTCCCAGACAACAATTTTAAAAAACCTCTTTTAATTTAATAAAGGAAATTTGATGACAAAATTTACGCCATTTGAAGAAAATATTAATTTGAATTCAGAAAGGTATTTCTCAGCATATTTAAAAACGTTTCTACTCTTAAATATATAGGTATATTGTACAGTAAACGATGTTCCATCAATTTGTATACACACTTTTTTCAAATTTGACTTACTCAAGTATTCTTACAAAACAATGAGATACATAAATGCCAAAATAAAAACCGGTCATTTTGACCATATCATAACCAAAAGTGACCATGAAGTCTCGTTCCCGTCTACATGACTCAATGTACATACTGAGCTTCATTGTAGACCAAAGCACTCACTGAGAATCAGGAAACATTGAATGAAAGAACTGCTCCTTGAAAAAGAGAAACGTACCTAAGGTACTGTCCACGACGTCATGGACAGTACAATTATCGGCGAATCTCTGTTCTCCCTTTCACTTTGAAAACTTTAGAGGTGCTTATCTTTGATAAAATGCAGCTCTTCCTTAGTAGACACCATGTTCTCTCTAACAGCCAGTTAAGCTTCCGTCTAGGGTATTTTAATTGACTTGCTGTTTTTGATGTTATTGACAAATTAAGTTACCGCGCAGCTAACAACGAAACTTCTTTAGGTGTCTTTCTTGATATTTCAAAGGCGTTTGATGCGATCGACCATCCGAATCCTAGAAATAGTATTCCATATGGATTTCATGGCACTTCATATTACTGGATGAAAAGGTATTTATAACCGAAATCCGACTTAGAGCCCATTATTTGCGGAGTTCCTCATGGCCATATTCTTGTTTGATATAAGATCTGCTTCCAAAAGTTCCTCATTAATAATTTTCGCCGAGGATACCAACAAGTTTTACAATGACACAAACCTTAAACGTCTTGAGCAAAATGTGGATTCAACATTGGGCTCGAATTATATTTTGTTTGTTTCGCCTCTCATAAAATTTCTCTAAACGTCAATAAAACAATCTTTGTGGTCTTCAACATTCTACCTAGTCAAAAGCATGATTCCAATGTTGTTATAAATAACGATGAACTCCATATTGCTTCAGTTGTTAAATTTTTAGCAGTTTTTGTTGATTCTAAGCTTACCTGGAACGACCATATTTCATATCTCTGCTCAGGGCCGTCGCTAAGGTCTCATGTTTAGGGGATGACATGGTCCAAAATTCCAACTGCCTTGATGTTTTTCCAGCTGAATGGAGAAGCCACCAGGCCACATGATGCGGACAAAATACGTGAAGCATGAATGCCTAGTGGGATAAGTCTTAGAGGACGCGGCAGCTGACTATATATAAGCGGAGCGTTACCATTGGTTGGTGCTAAGCAAACAGTTTTTTTCTTAATTGCCACCCTTTAGATAGCCGGAAATGGCACAGGCTTTTAAAAGCATGTCATACACAGACAATTTGAGCAGGGGAACTAACGTGCAGGATTATAGGTCTGAAGCTTGGGTGTATAAACCCTTGAAGACGAGGCCAACAAATACAAAAGAGGAGGCCACCACTTGCAAACAACAAAAAACAAAGAAAATTTAAAAAAAAATCCCCAGCCGCAAAAAGCCGGAAATGACATTTCCCAGGCTTGTATAAGCAAGATCTACACAAGCTTTTTAGCTGGGGTGGAAAAAATTAACGTGAAAAATTACAGATCTGAAGCTTGGTGGAAACCTTTGAATCGAGGCCAACAACTTGGAGAGCCATCATTGGTTAGAGCACAGCGTTCATATAATTGTGCAAAGCGAGAACTCTCAGAGAGTTGGTAATGGCATCCTCCGTGTTGTATATAAGTCCCCTCCTCTTTGGCGAAAACTCTTAAGGTGGATCTCACGTGGTGAAATAATGATGTTAGCTTGAAATTAAAAATCATGAGAAAAGCCCTAACCATCTTTTCTTTTTTGTTTGGAGTGTGCGCCCTGTTTGTGCAGCTAAAGGCTGCCCCTTTAGGGCAAAAGAGACTATAACTTAATTCTGTGGCCATCTAAAGATACAAGATTTACAGAGAAAGATTTTAGCAGATTTGAAGAAAAACTAATGGACGTACCCAGAAAGAGCTGATTGTAAGGGATATAAAAACCGGGAGTTAAAAGAGGGAGATGGCTTAAGGGGATGGAAGAACGATTCTGGCAGGAACAAAAAGGTGGAGATCCCAAACTAAAGCTTATAAAAGCTTACCCCTCAGTCCGCCCTGTTCCCTGGGATTAACCAGGTAAGAATCGCAATGGATGTAACCAGAGGGTACTTAGGCTCAACCTATAAGACTCCCTCCCCTCTCCTTCTGCCAGAGACCTCACTTCACTGCAATTTACATCTAAGATTCCTAGTCTAAGATTTCAAGTGGGAGTTTTGATCGTATTTATGATCTTACTGTAGAAGAGGCGTGGAAGCTTGTCACTATCTTTTTAGCGTGTCGGTCGGTTCCAAGGATATTTTCAATACTCTTTGTATTTCGTTCAGTAAGCCTGTTGATAAGGGTGGTAGAGTTTGTTGCACCAGTGACTAAATCTTTTGATATATATCTATGAGTATCTTTCGGGCTAATCGAAGGGCTCTAATGTGGATGCTTTCTAGTTTAATGAGGTTTGTTTTGGATTCTGAAAGGTAGGTAACACTTCCGTATTCAAAATAGCCCTTGCGAGAGTGTTGTAAATCTTGATGTTATTATTACGCGAAGTATTAGGGTTTAGGAAGATATTTTCAAGGGGTTTTATCTTAAACCAAGCTTTCCTTGAGACTTCATTTATATGAGGGGTTAAGGTGAAATTTTCATCAAGAATTATCTCTAGAAATTCTGGCGTTTTAACTGGGGGAATGGTTGGTTAAAAAGCGTAATGGTTGGTGGAGGAGGGTCAGAGAGTTTGGTTTTACATTAGAAAGTAATGTCGTTCGATTAAGTAGGGTTGATCAATTTTAACCCTCCATTTACAGCACCATTTTTTCAACTTCGAAAGGAGGTTTTGTAAATTATTAATATTTGTTTTTAAAGTTGAGGACATTTTCCAGATAACAATGTCATCAGCAAATTGGGCAACAGAACATCCGTACTGAGGGCAGGTTGGGGTTCATTAACATAAATAGAGTAGGGGACTTACGGCGGAGCCTGAAGAATAACGGCCTTAAGGTAAATCTTCGTGTAGTGTTGTGACCATAGAGTGAACATACATTTCTCTCTGTGATTAGAAAAGGAGGATAATAATCTAACGTTACTTGCTGGAAGACCTAAATTGAAAAGCTTGAGTTTTAATTCATTATGCTTTTTTTGATCAAACGCTTTTCAGTATCCAGAAATACAGCAGGGGTGGTGGAGTTTTGTTTCCTAAAGCCTGTTTTAACTTGTAGGGAAATATTAAAAAAAAAATGATTTAGGGTGCTTTGTTTTTCCTGGCTTGGGAATCACTTTAGTTTAGGACGATTTTCGAGGCTTTGGGGAACAACAATCCCTCATTAAACAAGTGAAGAAGGAGGCTAGACGTTTAGTGTAGGATTGAGGGCAGTGTTTGGTCATATAGTCAAAGATATTTTAAACGTAGATACCAAACTCCTATCCCTACAGTGTTAGTCGCGCTGACTCCTCACCGAGGCTCAATCGGAGGGGCGGAATTGTTCATTTGACATGTGCACAAATCTGTTCAATGATCAGAGGTCAGCGTTCATACGTTTTTATCACGATTGCTATACGCCCTTAATACATTTCTGTGTGTATAGTCCGGGGTAATTGACGCGCACTTCTGCGTGGTTGGAAAACGAACGCATTAGTTGATTTGTCGTTGTTAGCGCGTTAAAAAAGTAAACGCGTGTATAGATGTGCCCTTGTTAAGATACCATAGAAACTGACCAATCAGCAAGGCCATGAACTCCAAACCAGTCGCTGTTCGTTCATGTTCAAATGTTCTTACGTGAAAAGTGTCGAAAAGCAAGAAACTATGGCACGCCAAAAGACTTACCTTATATGATGATGTACTAAAATTATACGTCCATGTACCAAAAATATACGATGTACTAACTTCATACGATCATGATGTAAATTTACACCATCATGTACTAAAACCATAAGTTCATCATGTTAAATGTTACGATGTACATGTAAAATCACACGTTGTACATCTAAAAACACATGTTGTACATGTAAAAACGTAAGATCATCATGTTATTATTGTCCCTTCCGCATGCCATACTAGGAGAGCCTTTCTTACCAGAAGTCCACCGAAAGGCTCACCGACATACGATGATCATCTAAACTCATCCGATGTAGTGAAAGTACACGTTCATGTACTAACTGCTTACGATGATGTACAATGATTGCGTACGATCATGTACTGATTTCATACCATCATGTACTGATTTCATACGATCATGTACTGACTGCATACGTACATGTACTGATTGCATAAGTACATGTACTGAATTCATACGATCATGTACTAAATGTATACGTTCATGTACCGAAGGGGACCATGTGGGTATCGAATGATAATAGGCCCCTGTCAATACTAAGGGCCCAAAGAATTAATGTTGAAGCTACGACCTGTGGAACTTTTGATTCGATTGGAAATTTCGATGGTACATTGCATTAAATCCACTAAACAGAACAAAACGTTTTTTTTTTCTAATTTCCGTGACATTAGATGGCCTAGGGGCCGTACAGCAAAATCATTGGCCCTGTTGATAGAGAAACTTAGTTCAAGAACCTGAAGTACCGAATCATCATTGCTTCTATTGGCGACGGGTGGGCCTGGACATTCACTTGACATGATAAGTTGACCATGAGACCAGATCACGAAACCAATAATATCAGGTAAATCATTAATAGGGCTTTTTCGGGTGTTTGTGTTGGAGTTAAGTAAGGTGATGTCATTGTCGTCATTTTCTTTTACTGGGTGGGGGGGAGGTGCGATTCTTAGATTAGTTTTATTTAATAATATGATATAGGGGTCGAAATCAATAAAGGGGGGGGGGGGGTTAAGAGGTCCACTTTGTGTCTAGCTCCATTGATATTTATGTTTATGATTTTTAGAAGGTCACCCATCTTCTCTTCCTTCTAACAGTTTTCTGGTAACCATTTTTTTTTCAACTTGATTTTCGGGTAGCAGAAATTTTAGGGCGTTGAAAAGTTCTTGGCCAGACACTGATACATCAAGATGATTTAGAGCCACCATTGAAGCATAAGAAAGCACATCTGAAGTTTTTTATAGTAAGAGTGAGTTTTGATAGGCACACACGAATTAATTCCGAGATGAACAGCGTTATAGATACATTTTCTTTCCCTGATATATTTTGATTTCTATTTTAATTTTTTTCCGAAGTATATCAGCATGAAGCGAGTTATGTGTGATCTTTAGATATGGTGGTCTGCCGCACGCGTTTACCATCCTTTGCGAGTAGGTATGGTGACCATTTTTCAAGATGGCGGCCAGGGTTAAATAGGCGTTGTTATTTTTGGAAATTAATCTTTGATAGAACCTCTTATCAATAGGAGTAAGCTGCGTCATATAAAGTACAATAAAATTTGCTATCAAATAGGTACCATGTATGATATGTATGGTGGTGAATTAAATTACATTTTGGGGAAAAATCGTAATTTTTAGCCAATTTTTCCAGAAATTAACATTGCATTAATGTGCGTATTTCTTCATATATTTTTTTACAAATTGAAAGATATTGCATCGAAACTTCCCTTAAAACGTTTCCTAAACATAGGTACTGTTGTGCCAAAATGATAAGGTGTCTTTTAAAAAAAGAAAGTTACAGGCTTACAAAGTGATTTTTGAACGTAAAATATATCGCCCTATTTTGACTTTGCATCAGCTCAAATGGCACAACTGAGAAGACCCAAATGTAACCGTTATTGTACACTTTGGATCTTAATATTCAAGATTTTAGTTTTAATATACATGCTTGAAATGATTTTCAGACATCTTTTAAATGCAATTCAAGATGACCGCTATCGGTCAAAACACTTTCGTCCAATTTTCCTTCATTCCAAAATTTAATGTTCATTTTCGATGAGAAAATTGCGATGTTTTTTTTTTTTTAGGCAGTTACCTCATACTGGCATAACTAGCTTAGCCAAGTAAATTACTTACCTATATAACTTCAAATACATTCGCAGTGATCGGACAAAGTACTGTTAAAAACATTCTAAAGCCAACAGGAATAAAAAAGGTATAAATAAATTCTACTCTCTTTATATACGTACATATTGTTGCTGTGCCAAAATGGCGGTTATGGGTCAATGCATTTCTTACTACCCCTCCTTACA
This sequence comes from Holothuria scabra, assembly GCA_037179385.1. Lineage (NCBI taxonomy): Eukaryota > Metazoa > Echinodermata > Holothuroidea > Aspidochirotida > Holothuriidae > Holothuria > Holothuria scabra. Next base: position 45,768,943 of record CM074190.1, read on the forward strand.
AACCCTCCTCATTACTACATCTTGTACAGAAACCCCATAATCCCTCATAATCAATAACCACCAGCTACATAGTACAATGGATGCAATCTACGGCATGTCTAAACTGTCTTGCAGTAAGTAATAAATATATCAATGAAGAGAGTGGTCATTGGTCAATTAAACTAAACCTCTGTTTTCGTGGCATTTAGCTCATAATTATGGCAACATCTTACTAGCCAAACAATTTCAAATTACATTTCGACCGCTTCCAGAGACTTTCATTATATTAAGGGATATATTTAAAATCACAGGGTAACCTTTACCAAAGCGGAGGATCTATCATAAAATACAGTCACTTTTTTCATTGTATACAATGGCCTCTGTTCCAAGATGGCCACTGAGGTAATTATATCCATTTAAGGAGTAGAACGAAACATGAGAGTACAACCAATTCGACAAACAGTGAAAACGTATTCCTTCCGGAACGACTTTGTTTTTTTAACTTTGTCTAGTTTCAGTTTGTTTGTTGGATTTGAAATAGTCGGTTTCATTTACTGTTCTGTAGTATGTTAAATCACCATTTAGAATTTCAAAACGATAGACTTTCAATCTATTTATCTATATTGATTATACAGGAGATGAAACGTTTTCAACCTATTTAACTGGACGCAATTTTGGTCCCACTTTGTAATATCTGCTGGAGATGAATATACAGATTGGAAACCTCCCGTAGAACTATGGAATTTACTGAAAAAGAAAAATTTTTCGAAACTAATTTTTTTTATAATTATTAGGGTCGTTCCACAAAATATTATTCCTACAATAAACAGAGGTCCACATATAGGAATGCGCTACTGAATAAAAACCACAAAGTTCACCACAAGAATGTTGGTCTGATGGTACCTTTCACAGTTATACAGCTGGATTAACTCAAATACGCCCAAAAATGTTATGAATGGATGGAAAAATGTTCCAAGCAATCCCGTGAGCTAATATGATGCCTTTTGAAGCTAGGTTCTGGTCTGGCTAGCCATTTTGTTGTTACCATATCTGTATTAGATACTTAATTTTTCTAAATTTTGACTTTGAATGCAAATTTGATTGTTAAAACCCAACTACATAGGTTTCCATACTTGTAAATGTTACCTACAAAGTAAAGATTTGGTGATGTGAGGGGTATGCGTAACATTTCATTGTTGTGACATTTGAAGCCAACTGTAAAATATTTATGTTACTACGTTTACGGATACTTTCTCACTTGCAGTTGTCGTCTCTATTATCCAATGTTGAATAAAAATTCACAGGCTTGAAATTAAAATGATGAGACTTTTTCATACCGTGAAGTTCGGATCTCAACTATAACTCATACATTTCTACATGTTATCTCATTTTATTTTCAAATAAATGTTTTAGTAACTGCATATGTATGATTAACTTCGGGGGTTGAATTTAACCTTTTTTATTTCATTGTATGAGTGTTAAATACTTCATTAAATTTGAATGTCAACAATTTGACATTAAAAGCTGTTGTTTTGTGAATTCCAAGTTATTATAAAGTCCAGAAAGGTACTCGCAATATCGAAAAAAGTCAAGCTATCAAATTTGTTTGCCGCACTCCGGTATAAGAGGTTATTAATTTGGACTTGTTTATCATGTATGTAACATACAAATTATGGTATTGCTTCAAATGTTGTGAAAAAGCCCATGACTTCCGTAGCATAAAACTTTTTAAGTGAGATTTCGACGACTTAAATTAAATACGTAACAAGAAAATACAATTAAAACACTGAAATTCACACTTTGAACTTATTATCCAGCTAATAAAGATAAAAATGTGACATTCATGAGACCGAAAGGTAAGTAAAGGTGTAACAAATAATAATAATGATATATAAAGCAAAACATAACTTTCCAAGTTATTGTAATGGCGTGGGAGTTGTATCCGTTAGTCAAACAAATGACTTCAATGTTAATTGAGGAAGTTGAATTCTTTTCTTAGGAGCGTTTCTCCCAAACTTAACATAAAAAGTTATTCTAAAAATAAATAACAAATAAATAACTAAAAACTAAAGTCTCGATTTGAAAGAAATACTACTAAAAGGCCCATAAAATAATAAAAGTAAAACTCATAAAGCGGAAATGTAGGCATACCGATGCATGGATATTGGCATTCAAGTTCAATTAACAACCTGTACCGTTAGAACGAGATAAAAGATAACTACTCTGACAGGATTTTTCTATGGATGACTTCAGAAGCCACGGAAACAACATTTTTAAGTCATCATATATGAAGTTTACTGCAAAGTCAGTATTATAAAAACAGAAACACTAATGATGTCAAAATAATTTTGGAATTAACATCATTAAAGCGTAACTAAAACTTCAATACAAAGACATCTGATTACAATATTCAGTTATGGAAACTCCTGTCTATCCCCATGAACTATAAACCATTCATCTGGATCATCCACCAACACCATTTGAAATTTGGCACTCTGTTGTTGTCGCATTCAATACACATTGATATGGTAATTAGGGTTAAAGAAGTGACCTGTGACGTCACCCTTGTATCAGTTCAGAAAATCTTTGTTGTCACATCACATACCTACACTGTGTGAAACTTGCAATTCGAGCGTCTAGAAAAACGGTTAATTTTATTGTAAAAAAATCCAGCCGAAAAACAGAAAAGATGGACGGACCCAGACCTTATGACTTCGAGCCGATGATATCTGAAGGAGAGGTCGGAAGACATAATGTAGTCGAAGAATTTAACGACATTTTGTTATTATTTTTGATTTTGGATTGTTAAAATCCAGTGTGCAGTATGTGGTATTCCAACAATCAGCTTATTTGAAGTATCAGTTTGTTCCCCTGCAAAAACTGTAAGCTTTTATTGTCATTGGACAATTTATGCTTCTTTTGTTTTTATGTCATAAAACATATTGTGTGTTTTGTTGGGAGAAAATTAGGTACAATTGAATGGCAAAAAAGTATGTCTGTGTATAAACTTCCTGTTACCTGACCCTTTGAAGATTTGTTTTGAATATTCTCTTTGAAGCTTATAAATCACAAAGATATAAGACTGAAGAAAGCTGAAAAATCCGTTGCTGCCATAGTTTAGAAGACCAGTGTCAAAGTTGTAACGAGTCATGACCCCAGTCACAAATTTCGAAAGGGAAATGATCGAGGAATTGTATCATGATTTTCATCATAGAAATAGTACAGTGACTCGAGTCACACATAAAGTAGCAAATGACTCGACTCGACCGCAAAATTGAGTGACTCTTTTCAACTTTGACCCTTGCGTCAGCAGTTATATGTTGTAATCACCATGGACCCCAAACCAGAGCAAACGCTCTATTTACTATGTACAGTACTCTGTAGCAGTGATTACATGAGGCTTGGAAACGTGCAGGAAATTTGTCCCGTACACAAGTTTGGGGGTGAATTTAAGATGGTACACACACCCTATACGAAATAGTTTAGTAATGTTCAGCTGATATTTTCATTTCCGGACTTATTTGCGGGAATCGCACAATCACACACCTTAGTGTATACACTGCCCTGTAGAACTTACGAATGCCCCCAAGTGAATAAGTGACCAGTCTGAGAACAACCTTTTCCACTTCTGACTACCAACAATACTTTGCCGAGTTGAATAGAAATTCTTCACCATCCAGAAGCATCAGAAATTGTGATGAGATCTTCAATGTTGAAATGGTTCAGCATGATTGTTTACTCCAACTCCCAAGTCTACAGGGTTAACATTGAGCACTGTCCAATATTGTAGGCATTGACTTCAGTATTATAAATCTAGTAGATTAGAGGGTTAAATTTATTTTTACGGGTGTAAGAATATTCTTCTACACCCTCCCCAACCCTTCTTCTAACCTTAGTGCCAGTTTTTTTTTTTTTTTTTGCACATCAAAAAAGCCATAGGCAACCCAGTATGAAAATGTTTCAAATATGGTTGTCTAAAAATTGATTGTGATGGATTGTACACTGGAAAGGAAACTTTTTAGATGGGTTGACAGGAAAGAAGGACAAATGTTACTATTAACTGTAAGCAGAGTGCCACCAAGAGCTGGCATGTTACGCAGCCAAATCATTTGCGGCATCATAACCACTTTCCTACCCCCTCGATCCCCTTCCACTGTTCTTATTGAAGCTGCATGATGAGAACTGAGAAAACTGGATGTCATATCTTAGATCTAAGTCGAGGAAAATCAAGTCTGAAAATTTGTGTACCAGGAAGGTGCAATGTTAACTTGAGGACAGGAAGATCAAAAACCAGACTTTTCCATCGAAATCTGTACGAACAGCCACCCTATTTTGAAATCTAGTAACAAGCTAGAAGTCTATGGCTGACAACAAAAGCAACTGGCAAACAAAGGATAGAGACACTTTTGAGGAAAATATTCTTCTTCGTGACCACCTTTAGTTCAGAATCAGCAAGTCCGTATTGATAACGCCTCCATCACAATATCCAAGACGAGTGATTGATTTAGTCCTGGCTGGTGTACTGCCACATATCTGATCTCTGAGCACACAAAGTATTTTCCATTTTTGTTGCAGTATTTTTCCTGTTAAACTTCCCTTTTTACTTGCACTTTGGCAGTGGGGTGGGGAAAAGGTATTGGTAGGTTTTCTCCCTTTAGCTCAGCTTTACCAGCAATGGAAAGTGTTTTACTGCATACCTTACCAAGAGTTACTTTGAATGCAATGTTCTTACAGTGTGCCTCTTTGTTAATCTTAATAAGCAATGTGCTGTAATGATGTTAACAACTATTCATATTTTAAAAATGATCAACAAAAGGGATTGGAATGGAATGTCTGTATTACCTTAAGTTTGTACCCATTAAAATCAACTTAGCACAAATAATATTAAACACTACAAGAGGAAGTGAAACATCATAAATTTGTGTGTCAATGCTTTACTACATTAAACTCGGCAAAAGATGTGAGCTATAAATAAATGCTCCTTCTGTACAATGTCCAAGGAATGACATAGACAATAACATCTGCCAATTTAAGCTTCCCTTATGACATTAAGATCGTAGCATCATAGCATGCTAATCATAGCATCACTTGAGGTGTACAACAGATGACTTTTACTAACAGAAAAGTGATATTACATACAGCAACTCCACAAAACATTCTTCTATTGTTGTTACAAAGTGATGTGGACATAACGTTAAGCTTGATGTTATACTTCACCCTGTATATTCTTCAAGCTTTAGTGCCGTTGTAAGAGTCCACATTAACTAATTTGATGATAAATTGGTACAGCTTATGGGAGCTTTTATATAAACATCCTCTTTTAATAGGTTACAGAGGGTAGGTTAAATTCACCTGCATGTCAAACTATGGTACCAAATGAAGGATTACGCCTGTCCATGCCATCTACAGTAATGCTCTACCTCCAAGGAACAGTATTCAGCACCCAGTAAGACATCACGGGGTTAGTGAAGACCGAAGAGAGGGGTAGGTTGACTGAACAAGAGGTTGAAATGAAAGAACAAAACAGACGAATTTAGCTCCTTAAAATTTTTATGTGAGAAAAAAATGTAAGGTCTACAACAAGTCGGCAGTAGGGCAGCGTGAAATCTTTAACAAATATTCATATCACAACTATGAGAACAATATTACCACGGCAAATTTAACACCCCTGACACAATACGGGGAGCAGGAATGTACATGTATGACTTCTTTCATGGGCAATGATGCACACCTTATAATATCAGTTTCGAAGGATAATAAGCCTTATTGAGTTGGTTAAAAAAGTTGACAATTTTTCCCACAGTCCACATTCACTCTTATTGATGGTGCATGGTTGAAGTAAGAGATTGTGCTCAAATGAAATAGCAATGGCAGGTTTGTTAATTAGTGATTAAAACCATTTGAAACATTTTTTGTAAGATGTAAACCGTATGCAACCCCTTGTAAAGAAATGTTTCAATTTCTCCCATTTTTGGCACCAGAGGAAGTAATTCATGTCTTCATGGCTAATGCAGCTAATTAGAATTACTGCCATGTATCTACTTCTTTTAAATTTGTCACAACATAACTCACGTTAACTCAATCAGTCCTTTATTATAAATTGGTAAGTACAAAAAGTAGAGAACCACTGTCTTAAACAAACAAAGTAGTAAAATGGGTAGTTTTAAAACCATATGCCCTGCTAGTTACATGTCCACAGGATCATCTTTATTTGCAAATCTTGTCCTCCTCCTATCTTGTAGATCTTCTCGCGATGGACGAGCAACTTTTGCCAAATTTTTTGGTAGTTTAGGCAAGGGAGGGGAATAAAATGTAGCCAACTGCTGCTTGGATTGGAAGACAGCAATAATCAAGTCCCATAAATACCTATAGTCCTCACCCTCTAGTTCAGGTTTAAGGAACCAGCACCTGAATTAGTAGAGGGCCAAGAAACTAAGGCCTGCTTTCATTCACAGTAATTTTTGTGATCCAATACAGCAAGCTGGACCCTAGCTTGCATGGTGGGAAAATTAAAGTGCAGGCATTTCGGACAATATTTCAACAATGCACCGTGAAACACTTCCAGTTGACCTGTATGGCATGCCCTTGTTACTTGCTTTAAATCTCTGAGCAACACCTTGCTGAAAAAAAAAAAAAAACATTTTTTAAAGCCTCATGGGCTTTGGGACCCGGTTTCAACCACTTTCTCTGTCTTCTCTCTTCCTGTGTCAAATTTTCATGCTTACTTGAATGGAATGAGTTTCCACTGTTCCAATGGTTCCAATTACAAACATGATGGACCACTTAAGTCCACTTTTCTATTAAAAGTTCACTATTTTCATAGCAATTTTGGCACACAACCACAAATTATTTTTTATACATGGTATCAATGGTTCATTAAAATCCTTCTGCTTGGCTAATGCAGTTAACTTTTTTTCAATATTTTTACATAAATGCCAAGCATCAAACTGGTGGTCAATTTCTGGGTATTCATCTTTCATTAACTTTCTTATACCAGCATGTCTGTCTGTAGCAATGAGACCAATTTCTCTTTCTTTCACCCACTTTCTCCACACATTTTGAAAAGCCTAATTTCTCCATGGCCACAGAACTGCTGGCTTGGCTCAACTGAACTTATTCTGATGTCACTAGTTGGTGTGTGGTCAGTGACATCATTGTGTAATAACAGTACTTGGCACTGTAGCCGGGTGAGTAGCACAGACCATCTCCAGTTAACTGTAAATGATTATCACTTAAATTAGTTAAAAGAGAAAGAAGCTGTTTATAACTGGAATAAATGTTTACCCTGAGTATCATAAAACAGAGTAAGAGTAAAAAAAAAAATTACACCTAGAAGGTTCAGAAAATGTGAGATATTTGTGTACGTATTGCCACTCAATAAAAAAGCAGCATCACTCGAAAGATTTCCTACTGCTGCTTTCCCAAAGCATGGTTGGGAAGACCACTCAACCACTGTATGACCAGAATTACATAAAGATGTGGTCATAACCATTGTGTCTTGAAAGGATTTTTGAATCCTGACACACAGCTTGAGCACTTTGGACACTGCATTAAATAAATTAATTCGTCAAGCATTGACTCAAATACAATTAACTTAGGCTCCTTACAATGCTTTGCCTCAGTGTGACCATCTGTTTCTGACGATGCACTGCTAGAGGATGAAGGAAACTTTTGAGGCCGAAAGTCAAAATCTCTGGCATGGTATTTGAACGATGATTCTGAAGTCCCCCAAAGTTATTTTGAAGCAGCAGCTAAATATCACAATTTTCCTTTTTTTTCTCTTCATAGTATCTTTTGTCATATTTTGTAACTTCAATATTCATATTCAATGTAAAACTAGCAGTTACTTTAAGTAAATTTCATCACATTTCAAGAAAAAGACTGTTGTCACATGACTCTCACCTGACAATAACGAAACAGGACAGTCTACTACACTACTTCAAGTTTGGGTGACTGCTCTTGCCCTTTAAGATGAATATGTTTCATGCCTATTAAGATGACAATGTGCCCTCTCCCTAGCAGAGACAGTCGGTACACTTATCATGGTTTGTGTGGACAGGAACTCCTTGCATAAACTTAGTTAAAATATAACAAAAATTACGAATTGACTGGCATTGTGAAACTGAACTTACCTTAGGCTGAGGTAGTCCCGACTCTATACAGTATCGTTGGCTTAGCCTAACGTTAGGCCTGGGCGTCTGTTAAAAAGCCACAGACTAGGCTTATTACTGAAACCTAAGTAACGCTGATGTTATCAATGCGCTAATCTTTGAACTTGCTTGTCTTACTCGAATTATGAATTAGGTTGCCCCATCAAGGGATGCGTACTTTATTTCTGGGAATTAAACATTAAAGTAAGAGCCAGAGTGCTAAACTTCAAATACGATAGATGGTGAATGCTAGATTGCACGCGTATATCGCTCTAATTATGTACTCTTACGTTAGTATGTATGTTGTGGATTTCGATTGACTAAGAGTTGTACAAGAGTGACGTCATGGATCATCCAGTTGACCTTCTTTACCATTTCAATGGCCTCACACACTGAACAAGACAACAACAACCGTTCCAGTTTTAAGATAGATTTGGTAGGTGGTCGTAACACTTTGTTCATTGTTCAGGGGGATAAGAGGAAGTTTCAGAGAGTGCTAAATAGAATGAGTGTCATTGTATCTTGACCTTAGGAACACTTTAAAGTGTACCTCAAGTCAAAAAAAAAAAAAAAAAAAACTCCCATCTTCATAGGACAATCCTGGGCTGAGATATGAAATGTTGAAGTTTATTCACTCATCTTAAAATGGTATATTGCACAATAATTTGTGATGTCGTTGTTGTACAACTCAAATTACAATCTTGCAGTCTTGCAAATTGCATTTCTGAAAATTACTGCACCTAGTACCAAGGTGTGATAGCACTCGTACTCTAATGGGGTGGGCCTACAGCTTCGATTGTAGGGATTGCTTTCGTTGTCACGTGCTTTTTCGACTGCTTATGCGACTCGGTATACCTTCTCGTGCATACAAATTCGGCAAAAACGTATTGATTTGTCAGACCGCTACGCACGCGAAAGGGGAAGCGTGTTGTTTTCCGCCTGCTTATTATGGTCGATAAACGTTCTCCTCCACACAAGTACAACATTAAAATATTGGCTTAGCGAACGGCTTGGCACGCGAATTAAGGAATTTTTAAAAATCCATCCGTAATCAAGCATATACGTTCATAATGGACGTACACGTATAGGAACGGGAACCCATACAAAACGTTTACTGCTTTCCTGCACTGCAATATCCTCTGAGTTCAGATTCTTGCAGTTTACTACACCGTGCTCGAATGATTCATCGACTGTTACGCAGGCGCATTGCGTGAATCCACATGCAGCCATGATAGATCCTGCATTTTCGTGACATAACCCAAAGCATTAGCAATGTGCAAGTGCAGCACTAGTACGGTGTGCTTTGTACTGAATCTAAAAGTCTAGTCTGACAAACACTGAACATGCAGTACCAGAATATACCGACCAACCTACACGCTACAGTCAGGAAGATCAGCCAAAGGTAATCAAACGTCTCTCGTTTTGTGAACTTCGTATTTTTTGCAGTAGTAATAGTGTCGTTGGAGTAATGGAAGCCTTAACGTTAGAGCGTAGGATTATAGTACTGGAACACAATTTTCTCAGCTTTCCAAACCTTGGCATAAACGTTGCTTAAAGTGTTTGGGTACGGTGTTACGACCTGTTAGTCTGGTGGTATGATTTTAACCTTTTTGGAAAGATAGAATAATTTCTGAGAGGTCCAGGAGTTCGAAAATTGGGAAGGCTAACACACAAAAAATGGAGAAGTCTAGCAATTTTTGTGAGAAAACAATAAAACAATATATTACAAGTATCAGAACCACAATGTTTACAAAAATGGAATTACTCACAGTTTACAAGAGAACAAATATTCAAAATGCACTCAACCACGCTGTTTCTTTTGCTGATGCTTTAACACGGCGATCTGCGACTTGCATATTCTCTTCACCGCGTGAATTTATAATTTCAAACGACGACTGCAACTGCGGTTTTCAACTACCGAGGCTTACGTTGTCTTTTTGTCGTGAATTCTTCCTCGGGGATCCGACGACTTTCTGCTTCTCCCAGCAAAATTGAGAGTCACCTCTCCTCTAGCGAAGACTCCAAAACAAACGGGACGGAATGAACCAACAAAACAGCAATCAACCATGAAGGAGCAGTCAGAACTTCTTTCCTACAACCTCTTTCGGCAAATGCTTCCTTCCAAAGGAGACTGGAACTTCTCCAACTCTCCGACGACAAATATTGCTGAATAAACTGTAAGGATTTGCAGCAAAAGCTCACTTCAAAGACTTCGCTGAAATCACGAAAATAACTTCTCGGAACCGACGTGAATTTGTCTCCTCCAACTTGAATGTCGCAACTCTTTTTATCGAGAAAACGGTCCTAGTATAAAAACAGTTCGTTCTCAAATTCCGGAACGTTCTACATCTTGCAGGTAAGTTTCTAAAATAACATGTTTACAACTTCCGTGATGACACTGTACATTTCTTCGATGTTTTTCCAAGAATAGGCAAATGCTGGAATCAACGCGTTCGCTTGTCGAATGTTCGGTGAACTTCGGGTCACAAACTTGACCTGCTTTCATCACAGAATTCCTCACAGACGAACCACCTAGATGCATCGCGTAACTACCGCTCAGCATGTCGAGATAACGGCAACCAATAAACAACATGGTGAGTTCTATAACATACTAATAATAGGTCTTACGTATAAATCTATATATACATACATTCTAGAAATATCCCGAACTAATCACATCAGGTGTCAATGACCCGTCCTAGTTTTAACAATGACAAGGTCTTTCGAAAATAATTTGCTGAATAACACTGGGCTTCCAACACATTATAATACATAACCACTCATCTGTTAGGCCATTACCTAGGACCTCGTAACAACGGTTTGCGTAGCTAGGCTAGATAGCCTATGCTATGGTAGGCCTAAGGGTTTTTATTGTAGTGCGTCGCACTACGGTACTGGAATTTATGGCATCCCAGATCAACTACTTGGCTGATCGGTGCATGTTTTCCATTTGCTCTTACAATACAGAGGTTCATACAAGATAACAGTTCTCGCTACGCAGTAAAATCCAGAGCTCGCAGACTTGCAAATATGTAAATGTCCGCCAGACAACTGGCATACCTTTGTATGGAAAGAAAAGTAAATCTCTTTGAAAACAAATTTCGTCCATGTAAAAGTGCAAGATGTGTATAATGGTGGGCCTATGAATGGCGGTCGTAATTTTTGCAAAGCTAATATACACAATGAGATAAATCCAAACCCTTTCCTGTTTCCATTTTCAAAATTTGATATAATTGATGGATATATTGCTACCGATAGTTCCTATACTCCGATCCAGAAATTAGTGAGAGAAGGTTTAATTTGACTCGAAATTTTTATTGATGTCAGTTACGAATAGCCCCCGATAGTGGCGTGTTTGCCATATGCGTATTGTGCGGCTATTTTCACTGACTTTGTACAGTTACGTACAGATACCTACGTAGCAAGCTCGATGGGCCCGCACAGTCGACAGTCATTTTATCTATGTACAATTTCTGTGGGCAGTAGCACAATCAGTAGGTTAAAGGCCTATTTGGGCCTTGCACGCCACCTCACATGTCAGTGCAGTGCCATACGGCATTTCCTGATATTCAGAATAGGTGCAGTGTTTGGAGCAATTGTCTGGGATCTCCATTTGTTACAGCCTAGCTAGGCAAGGTAAATAATTTGTAAATAACTACGGTGGCCATTTGTCCAGTTTTATGCTGGACATGCCAACTTTTGAGCATGCTGTCCTTCATTCCAGTTCACACAGACCCAATGTTGAATATTTCCTATTCTGGAAATTCTTAACATTTCCAACAACTGGATGATTTCAATTTTACATGTGTCCTCATTTCCTCATCCTCATAGAACATCAGGAAGGGCATTTTCTAGCAATGAGGGAAGTTTGTGATGCCACAAATGTGGTGTGGCATCAAGGCATGGTCACCCTATTGACAACCAGTTGCATGAGAAACACTTTCCATGTTCCTTTGTGTATTATGGTACAATATAGACTTGTGCACTCTACAAAACACGTTACTACTGTGTTGGCAAACTCTCAGTTAATACTGTTATGGCAAACTCTCAGGGAATGCAAAATGACACTACCAACAACAGCAAAATGGTGCTACACATAGTTTTACTTCCAGCATGGGCAGTCAGATTTGTTCGGTGTGTAATTGTTGCAGTGTGTTCAATAGCTGCTTTTTAGCTATGATTTCTCTTAGTGATCACAATAACCTAAACACTATTTTAAAGAAGATTCAAGAAAAGTTGATCATGTCATTGGTCATTGTCAAGTACACACTAGTGCTGTACAGTAGTTAAATATTTTGGGAATTTAGGTCTGTGCATTTTTCACCAAATAAGAGTATCACTCAATACTTTTTTTTCTCTCATAGACTGTCACCAATCTGTCCAGTGCCAGCCTTTGAACAAGAGACTTCCATGGAACACCAGATGGCATTTGCTAATGCTTTTGCTTAAGAATGTGCAATAAGATATCATTCTTGGCAGGCATAAGAATGCATATTTGTTGGTTCATGGACTAAACAACAGCAGTGAATATCAAAGTTCAGCTACAGTATGAGTGCAGATTGGACAACTTTATCTGACACATTACTAGTCTGTCAAGTGCAGTGTAAGAATAGGTTTCCATGTACTACCAGATGACATTGGCTTAAATGCTTTTGCCTGAGATTCTGCAATAACATATCATTCTTGGCAGGTGTAAGGATGCAAATGTCAGACCACAAACTTCATTGTTTCACAGGTGAAGCGTACCCTCCCCCCTCTTCAGTCTCACAATGCCCTCATGCGGGGGTATTTCTGCACCTTGCCTCTTTCTCCCCTACCCTGCCCCCTTTTCAACTTCTCCTGCTGGGTGTCGCCTTCACAAAGTGAACAGATCATACCAATGCAATGAGCGCAATGCTAACACTTGTATGGACTCTAATGCAGTCATTTGGGTGTGAAGTGGCAGACTAACATCTCAGTATAAGTAAAGAAAGCACACAGTTAAAACCTATATGGGGCTTTAGGGAGAAGGCAGATGGTGCACAGCCCTTTGCACGTACAGTGTGTCCTACAGCTGTATTTTCCCCTGCCCCTCTTTCACCCAAGCTAGGAGTCTGCATACATGTATTTTTTGGTTCTTCGACTAAACAAGTTCAGCAGTGAAACTGAAACATCTGATTTCAGCTATGATGGAGTGTGCATCAGAAACTTAAAATAGCCTCATTGGCCCAATTGACAACAACAGCATATCCTAGTGTGTATTGCCAACTTATTTAATGAAATGTGTTATTTCCTTTAGCTTACGCCATGTGTGCATTTTGTTATAAGTACAAACTGAGTGTCGGCCAGCAACATTCCATTACTTTCCAATGGCATTGAGGTACAGTACTTGCCAGCAAGTTCAGAATTTCTAGATAAAACAAAGTGATTAGACCTTACACTTCTTTCATCAAACTTCTTATGTTATCAAATTTATTTGTAACAACTTGAGTGACCTTGAGAGACAAACACAGTCAAGTGTTCACAATAATAATGCACCCTCTTACTCTGCGCACTACAATGGAATGTATTTGCCAGCAAATACAGTTGTTCTAGTTGGAGTTGACATCTTATAGCTATAGAAGTACTGAAAATACCCCTCGGCTAGACTGAAGTTACTCAAGTTATCGTCTATAGCCTTCAGCATACAGTTAAGAGACAAGCTTCACAGTGCCTCATATTAAGAACCCCAGGCATACAGCTGAATTTTGGGTTTGTGCTGCTTTTCGACAAAGCCTATAAAGTAAAAAAAGTGCTCCTAGAGTCCTAGGCCTAAAGTAACCATACTGCAAGTTCAAGTTATTTAGTGATACTCCGCATACCTTCAAAACCTTGATGCTACAGCATTTGCCAACCTTGGAATGCCTTCTCCACCACAAATCGTCTACCCACCCATCCCACCTTAACAAAACAGATTACCTCTTAGTTCCCTCACCCCTCACCCCTAAGTCTAAAGGTTCCATGTGGCTATGTCTTCTACTGGCTTCGATATGTACTTGCCTGCAAGTACAATTTGTCTAGTTAATTAAGCCCTCTCTGTGCAACATGCTGTCCAAGCAAACAGGAAGTTTTCAAGGTCATTAAATCATTTTTTATTTTAAAGGAAAACAAAGCAGGTTCTGTGAGTTGTACAACAAAGCCGTGTTCCCATTTGAGTAAGTGCAGTGGATCAGGGTTTTGTTGCATCAAACGATGTCGAATAACTTGATCCAGAGCCGCGTTCCCATTTGAGTGTTATATGAACACATTGCGTAAGCGCGAAAAGGTTACCAATGTTAACAATTCGGCCTGCCATTTTGTATCGCTCAAAAGCACTGTATCCAAAAATACACATGAGTGTGCGAGTATACGCAACTTTCGCTAACTGCATGAACACAAGCGGAATTCCTCAGCGAGTTTTATTAATGACGCGATCTCAACTATTGGGTTCGAAAACAGAACAAAGACCCTCCTACCAAAACCCAAAACCTGATCTCCACCTTTGGTTTTCAAGTTCACCTACACCCCTCACATCAAAACCAAGGATCTTAAACATTTCCTGCTAAATCACTGGCATCTCATCACAGAACATCCCGTACACAATAACATTTTCCACGAGTCCCCCGCTCATTGCCTACAAACGGGCTAATAATCGGAACGACTCTCTGATAAGAGCATTACTACATTCGGAATCCTCCCAAAATAATCAAGAAAATATCGTCGAAAGTCTAATTGAGATCCTTATTGAAGCACATGCTTGAATAATTTATCCACTTGTGACTCTGTTCCATCACTGACACACATGTACCGCCATTCTTACCCCAACCGCAACTGATGAGACCCGGTAGCGGCAGGCTTCCAGTGTCGAAACGCGTCTAGCAATAGCATTACTGCTATAGCTTTCTACCAAGCTTATTCACTTTATCAAAAAACCAGATCCACCCTGGTTCCCTGATTTTTCCATACAATATCACTGAGAGGTCTTTTGACATAAACTGTACACCATGTAATTTCATAACGACATATTATTCTTTCAGTCACATCACTGAATTCTGGAGTGTCCATCATTTCTTAAAACAAAAAACGTAAACTACACTACTGCACTATAAACACTTGCCCGTAGCGTGCCGTGCCTAGCGTGGCCTAGAACAAAGGAATATTCATACGCGTTTGCCACAGAAGAGCAAATGCATGCCGGAAGGAATAAACCGGAGATCCGGGGCTACTTGATCTACCGTTGTGTTCCCATTACAAACTTTGACCCAGCGCGGTCGATCTGTCGATCAAAATCGGTGGATCTTGATCTTGAGTGAGTGTTGTTGACCCGCTTTCCCATTAGAGTTTGATCTAGCGCGGCAGATCTAAATCCACTGTGCTCACTCAAATGGGAACACGGCTCAAGAGAGTCACAAATTATTGCGCAATTGACCAATTTTTTGTAAGTGAATAAACTTCAACATTTTTTATCTCAGCTTAGGAATGTCCTATGTAGATGGGAGTCAAACTGTTAGAATTCATTTTTCATGCTCTTAATTATATATTTTTGAATTTTTTGACTTGACTCACTTTAATGCAACAACACAACCCGAATTCATACTTTCTGCACACAAAGGGAATTACGTTGAATTAGGTCCTTAATATAGTTTTGATACCGCATGGTTGACAATACATGTCTGGGTTCTCATAGCATGTTTCAAGCCCATTGTATGTTTGGAAACATGCTTCTTCCTTTACGTTTAAACGAAAAGCGACAGATAAGGCCTCTAATATACTTATATGCCCACCCCGAAATAGTAGTAAGACATTTCCAGGTTCAAAACTATATGATGAACTTTTGGAATTGTTTTAGAACATGTTCTTATCTACCCGACTACCCAAAATGTTCTTAATGGTATGAAAGGGAGGTATTGCGTTTGTTCTACAATGAAATTTCATCCTTTTAAAACAAACATTTATTGCCAAAGAGTGATTTATAATAACAACTTAGGCAGTCACAGTATGATAGCCTTCTTTTCAAGAAATAAGTTTCCCTCCGAAAGAAATTCAGTCTTTTGTTGCTCACGAATAAATTGTTCACCCACACTGGCAACATTTCGAAAGATGCAATTCCCATAACTCTTCTTGTACGTAATATGTTGAGGAGATGAAGCTGTTGCTGGGGTTTATTTTTGATGATTTGAAAATGACTAGAGCTATTTACTGTTAATGCTATGTTGGAGCATTTTAAACTCAATAATTCCCTTTAAGCCAAACCTACCGTAAAATACACGCCTTTTGGCGGGAAATTTGATTTTGGATATTTGGATTTAGATTGTGTTAATTAGCTCATTTCAATACGTGAACGACTGTTCATTGTACAAATGAAATTTTGTGGAATCATTTTAAGAAAAGTAATAATAGAACGTCTTTCTTTTCAGTAATTCTCTAATTCTCCCGGAGTTCCTGTATATTCATGTTCACCCCCCCCCCCCAAAAAAGTTTGTTACCCCAGATGGCCGCTCTAAAGATTAACTGGAAACGTTCAATTTTCTACGTAAGCTTATCTATCTCTAAATTGATCGAATGCGGTGTTTAAAAGAAATTAACCTTAAAAAAGTTTTACTGTTAGACAAATGAAAGAAAGTCTGTCATTTTGAAATATAAACGGCCACTTAACGTACAGTAAATACAGAGTACAGTACATGAAACCCGACACCCTTACTCCAAATCCAGATATGGGATTTATATCTGGGCCAGATAAAAAATTGGGCAGATGTAACCTTGATCTGTGCCAGAACCAGATCTAATCCATACATGGGCCAGATAAAATTTTATCTGGATCAGGTTTTGATCTGGAACAGATATGGACCATATAATGCAATACCATATATGGTTTATCTAAAGGTGTGCTGTATTGATCCCATATAAAGCAGTGACATATTTGGTTTATATAAAGACATACTGTATTGATCCCATATAAAGTAGACATGTATGGTGCACAAATATCCCATATCTGGACCATATATGACTGGACCAAAATTTATTAGTGCACTACATTTGTGTAAAGTGTATCAGAAGCCTTCTGAGACAGCACAATGTTAAGGGCTATCTGAACATCTCTGACAAAAGTTTTGAACCCATTGTATTTGAATTTGTTAAATTACTTAATAGTGAAGAAAAAAAACTGCTTTGAAATTCCTACTTTTAAATGTTTACACTGCATTGTTGGTTTAAATTATCGTATGGGGCAATATTCCAACATAAATTTTGTTGAAGGTTTCATGATTTTTCACATTTTACTTCCTTAATCACAACAACAAAAAAAAAAAAAAAAAAAAAAAAAAAAAATCAGGGCCCTAAATTCCTGACCACGCCCGCATTCGAAAGTCATTTGCATATTTTAGTATAATATAGCTGAATATGGTTTGAATGTTATGATTTTGGTTTGCTGATACTAGTTCAGCTTCCAGAGAAGGCCTTTATGTAGGACAGGTACACAAATTAAACCAAAAAGTATTAATATGGCCACATAAAAGTTTATATGTAATTCTGGCATGGTATTTTAATCAGTTATATCTGGCTTGATATGGCTATATCCAACTTAATTTGCATATCTGGGAAGGCATTTTTCAATTATATCTGGCTTGATATGGACATTTTAAAATTTTATTTGCACATCTGGGAAGGCATTTCATCAATTATATCTGGCTTGATATGGTCATATAAAACTTTATTTGCATATCTGGGATTTTCTTGAATCAAGTTATATCTGGCTTAATATGACCATATAAAACTTGATATATTATATGAAGGCATCTAAATCTCTCTGTATATCTGGCTTGATATGGCCATATAAAGACTGTATTTAACCAGATTTATCCAGATATCAATCCATATTTGACTCTGGAGTAAGGGCAGTTTCAAATTGATTACATCAATCTAGACAAAGTTATATGAAACAAAATCATTCGAAGAGATTTGAGGAGGAATTAAATTAACAGCCTGACAAATTTACTCTTTCATGACCCGTCCTACTTCTTAACTAAGTACATTGACTACAGGCCGTCATCTAGGAAAGGAAGCGATGAGTGCAATAGAAAGTGACTTTCCCTAAGGTGTATCCTCAGTATCGGTAAAGGTTACCCGGTTCATTTAAAAAAAAATCTGTTATAATACAATGAAAGTTTCTGAAAACCATCGCAATAAAATATAAGCTTGGCTTGGCTAATATTGTCACTTTTCAGCGCTATTGCAATAAAAAGATGAGTTTAATTTAATTGACCTATGATCAACAAATTAAAATAGGTACGTACGGCAGCAAATGTTACATACGCTGTAGACTGCTTACATTGTGGTATGTAGCAGGTGGTTATTGCTTTCTAAATAGAGAACTTCCGTACACATTTAGAAATAAGAAGGATTAGTATGAAATACATTTACCCATTGCCGCCATCTTCGCACATTTAACAATGTATATACGTAGGTAGTGGGTTAATGTACCTATGTACCCTATTTATGTCGGAATTATCCTGCAATTGTTAATAGATTGCCCCAGCACTACGAATGTATCTGAAAGCAATCGAAGTAAGCAATGAATTTGGTTTAACTAGTAATGCCTCATGGGGTAATTGCTGAGGTGCTGAGGAAAAGGGGGCAATTCGGGGTAATGGGGGTACCTACATCAATTCACCGATTAATACCAACTATAGAACTGCTGAAAAGTAAACCTCAGAGAGTGAACGTTCTTTTCTTGATTGAAAATTTTGAATCAACTAAAGAAATACAGAGACAATAGTGCATTCACCTCTAGCCGCCATCTTGGTTTACGAACTGTTTGTTTAAAAAGAGCGAGCTGGTTCCTGGGTTGTATCTCCCAGTGCCATTTGGCTGCAAAATCACAGCTCTTCTTATCGAAAATGAGCGTCAAATGTTGAAATTAAAGGAAAACAAGTGAAAAGTGCATTGACCTATGGCGGCCATTTCGTATTTCATACAAGATGTCTGAAAATCAATTCAAGCATTTATTGTTAAATTAAAATCTTGAATGGGGTGTTTAAAATCCAAAGTGTGCAATAATTGCTGTATTTGAGCTTATGCACAATCAGAATAGGGCGATCTACTATTTTAGGTTCAAAACTCAATTTTATTGAATGTCTTACTTGTTAACTTTGAAATCCTGTAAGTTTCGTCTTTAAAAAGCAAAAGCCGTACTATTCTGGCACAACAGTACCTATGTATAGAAAACATTTTACGGAAGTTTCCATGAATTATCTTTAAATTTGTAGAAAAAATGAAGAAATATGAAAAATTGTAAATGAATGTAAATTAAATGTTTGGAAAAGTTGGCCAAAAATTTCACTTTTTGCCCCCAAATGTAATTCAATTTACCACCACACCCATCATATATGGTACCAATCGATAGCAATTTATTTTGTATTTCATATAATGACATCTTGCACGTATTGATGAGAGGTTCTATCAAAGTTTTATTATCAAAAATGAGTGTAGATGCGCACTGTTTAACAAGGTGTTTCTTGATTGGTTGTTGCCATTGTATTGTATCGATTGTATTTTTTGTTAGGGTTAGGGATTAGGTTAGGGATTAGGGCTATCGTTTACCAGTTAGGAAATTCCTTGTTAAACAGTGCGCATCGCCCCCAAAATAGTAATGCCTACTAAATCATGGCCGCCATTTTGAAAAATGGCCGCCATGTGACTAGAAACGGATGGTCCACGGCAGACTATCATATCTGAAGCTGTCATATAACTCGCCTCACACTGATATACTTCGTTATTGGTACCTCGTTCATCTAACCCCAATGCACTGGGCTGCCGGTCTTAGGGCTTTCTTTTTTTCCTTTTTTACTGTTTGGTTCGCTAACGATGGGAAATTGGTCTTCTTCATCCGGGTCCAAATCATAGACTCCCGGGTTATCATCCATTATGGAAAAACACCGCGAGAGAAAAGAAAGAAGAAATAACAACTTAACAAACTTAAAGGCCAACAGAAAACAAAACAAAACCAAAACAATAAAAACCAAAGCAGCAAACACACTGAAACAAATTAAAAAAAGAAGTGCCACAAGAACAATAACAAAAAAAAGATTAACACGAAAGCTGTAAATACAAGTCTTTAATCCAGTACCGCAAACTTTAAATATTTCTTCCTATTGGCGAATAATGTATTTATTACCGTTTAAGCGACTGGAAGCCGCTGCCTCGGAATTTGGCCTAATTAGCATTGGTTTGAAAGAGCACGATAGCATAAATGGCAAGGAATTTTTTGTTTCCTAAGACAATGGATGTGAAAAAAGGGACCAGAGGAACAAAAGGTCCACTTAGGCAGTAGTGGGTGGACGAGGGTAGTCTAGCTAGTGTAAAAACAGATCGGTTGGCCTGGCGATTTACCTAATAAGAAAAAAATCCCTCTACCGAACGAACCAAATCCATGGTTGTCCAGGTACTTACTATTACTCTTACTGTGGAATTGAAAGAAGGAAAAAGTAAAAAAAAAGAAGGAAAAGTCGCAAAAAGTCCAAATAACCCAATGTTTCAACTAATATTCCCCCCAAAACCCCAAACCGTCCAACCAATCCCAGTTCAAAATATAGACTCAAATGTAATAAAAAATGGTATTAAGTAATCTGGACTCATCAAAACAGAAAAACCAAATGCAAATGTTGAAAGGTTAAGACAATGAAAAACAAAACACAATTCTGATTTACTCTCTTAATGAAAGATCTGCCAATATATAACTGAAGTCCCGGTCCCAAGAAATTGAACTTGGAAAACCCAAACCCAAATTACTGCAAAACAAAACACTACCGACATTTGGAGTTGTACTTGTAAAATTAACCCTGAAATTACCGAAACTGAGATTAAAGTTACCTTCACTGACCAGGCACATGAACCCATATTTGTCAACGTTTTCTGAAAGAGGGTCAAGGGCAGACTCCCCTTTGTCGGCCATCTTGGATGTAGTACTACAGACAAGACTAACTACAAGAAAACAAAACGAGAAAAATAAAACAAAAACAAAAGTACCTTACTCCCAACGGAAAACGAAGAATAACAAAGCAACTAACACAAAGTAAACGACTCAAACCAAACACGAAAACGAAGAAGGAAACAACGAAAGCAATGACTCAGCAAACAAAATTTTGAGGAATTCTTCTAACTCAGTAAACATACCTCTGTACAGTTGGGAAACAGACCTCACATTTGTGACCGTTATTGCACAATCCTTACACTCTCAGCACTCGCGGTGAAATGCATTCTGGGAGACCGTACTCGAGCTAGCCTATACGCAGAGCGGAAACGGACACCCGTTAAAATGTCAATAATTGTAAATCAATGTCTTGCATAACTGAGTATTTTTTGGGAATTGAAGAAAAAAGGAACGTTAAATATTCAAAAGAAACTTGTTTTAGTAGATAACGATTGTCAGGGAGTGAACTTTGGCTAGAGTCTTCGTCATAAGCTTTCCGAGAAAACCGAAGGAGCGAGAGTTTACTTGAGAAGTTAAAAAGTGCACATTTTCCATCTTCAATGTGACAATATGTTGAAATATCATTTGAAAGAGAAAGAACAAATAATATTTCCAAAGTAAAGTGGTTCCTTTCTTGTTACCGTTTTATCTTTACTAAAAATGCTATGAAGAACTCTGAGTCTTTGTTCTGCTCCATCTATTCTTTAAATGTACATATACTTTCGCATCACTCACGTTTGTGCACGCTAGATGCATTTCATTGTACGTGTTGGATCTTGTATAGTAGTGCTGCAATATACTTGGTACCATCATGCATTGCATTTCAAGATGGCCTGACTTAAAACATGTGTACTGCACCAGATTCGTAGCATAAACAAAACGGGATTGACCGCCTTCAGCAAAATTGGAATAATTTATCAACGAACCTATTTGGGTTAGTACATTTTCTAAACAATTGTCAGCATTTGTTGTTTGTTATGAACTTCGTGGATTATTTTGGGACAAATTTGTGACCATTCGCCCATTGATCAGCCTGGGTTACCTAAAATTTCCAGGCCATCAATGATTCTTGGGCCACTTGGCCGATAATTTCGTCTGAAATTTGTTGAAGGATGACTTTTGAAGTTAGTGTGGTAACTATCATAGTTTTATTGATCAAAATTTGAATTATAAATAATAAATAAGCTATTCTATTTTCCAAGTGTAGGTTTTCATAAGCGGCTAAAATTCAAAATTGTGTGACGTCATAATATTTTTCGGTGACCCCGAGGTCAGTTTCCCAACTGTATAAACCGCTTCACCCCTTTATTTCATTTTATAGTTGTTAAAATCAGGGAGGTGTTAAAGCTCGTCGACTACCCATGTGACGTCGGAAAGCGCACCGCCTTCCCTTACTTGATTTGGGTGGAACAAAATAACGTGGAGAATTACTGATCTGAACTTGGGGGAAACCTTTGGAGACGAGACCAACGACTTGGAGAGCCATCATTGGTTGGAGCGGAGCGTTCATATAATTGGGCAAAACGAGAACTCTCAGACAGTCGGTAATGGAATTCTCCCTGCTGTATAACCCCCCCCCCCACCCCTTTGGCGAAAACTTTAAAGGTGGATCTCATGTGGTGAAATAATGAGGTTGGCTTGAAATTAAGAATCATGAGAAAAGTCTTAGCCATCTTTTCGTTTTAAAGTTGTTATTCTTATAATTGCCCTGCCTTAAACAGATAAATGAACTTACCTTAACTTTTTTTTAAAGAATGGGATTATAACTAACGAGATGCTTTCACGAAAAAAAAATACGTGTCGGCGTACTAGTGGAGAAAGTAATTGTGGTGGTGAAAATAATTGCAAGTTATCATCGTATTGCTTTTTCACGGCAACAAAGTTAAGAACATCAGCAGTGAACTATGCTGTAGGTTGTGGGGAGAGAATTCTCTGTCAAATATGCAACCATTGCCTTGAATTGTTGAAAACCTAAGCTAAGAGCCACTTTAATTGGCGCAGAGCGTACAAAAATGTATAATCCCGGCCTCTAAGAATTCCCGAAATATCATTTTCCGTACTTTAAAATACGTCCAGGGAGGTTTCAACTCTAAGCAGTCGTTACTTCAAATAATAGAATTTTGACTTCAAGAAGAACTGCATTAATTGCAATTAGTTCAAAAATTTACCAGATAAAGTGAGCCACTTCAATTTTTTTCAGCCAACTTTTTTGGCCCTCTCAGTGGCGTAGCCACGGGCGGTTTTGGGGGTAAAAACCCCCATGACCCAAACTTGCAATGCAAAAAACACTTAAAATAGCGTCTTTTTTTTCTCAGTTCTTAGACCTTTCCCTCATGTCGTGCCTCATCAACCCCCGCCCCAAAGACACTATCCTGGCTACGTTACTGGGCCATTTCCAGACCTGGGTACACTTCTGTCTGTCTGTGTAATCTGAAAAGTTAAAACAGATAGTTGTAACACCTCCCTGGTAAAAATCTTCCCAAACGTTTTGAAACTTCCCGAAACGATATTCTACCATACAGGCCAAAATCATGTCCAAACTATGAAATGAAACAGAGGTACGCCATACCTGATTTTTATATGCTGCCAGAATGTGTGGTCAAGATTCATTTCGTTTTGGAATACATCATGAACATTTACAGTGACTGTGATGCTGTTTTACTTTTTGAGCAAATTCTGGGAAGAATTCAGGCACGCCTAACAGCCTTAATTGATAAAAACATTCCAGATTGTTTAAAATTTAAAAGACGCAAGGCTTTTTCCTTCCTTATTGAAATTTTTGTGTCTTTATATAAAATTTGCATCATATAATCTACCTTTAAATTAAAACTTAAAGGAACTTAAAAAATCTGAGGGGTGGGATGGTGCAGCAGTGCATCCCTTCGGCTACGCGAGTTCTTGACGAACGTTTCCTTCGTGTACCTTAACAATAGACAGGCTCACTTTTGAGACCAAAAGTCCGTCAGATGACCAATAGAAGGCTTACGTGTGTATTCCGTCTACCTGGCCTATCCGTGCCGCGTGCTTATACATGAAATTTTAATAGAGAACCGCGACAACGAAGGTCATTGTCATGTTGTAGGGAACACTCTCCATGGACACCTTTCCCATTGGAAAATTTTGCCATTTGGAAAAGGGATGGAATGCAAATTTCCTTCATTCGGTAGCATGTTAGACACGCATGACAACCTATCTAGGCTAGCGGACCGATAGCATAAAGTATCCAGTTTCAGAATCTTCATGGAAGCAGTTGAATTCCACAACAAAACCCATCTTAAAATCACGAGGTGACCAGAAACCCGTCTTTCGAAAACGGAACATGCTTTTTACTTCTGTTGCTATGCGTTTGCGTGAGTTGTTATATCAGACAAGGTAAATTGATATTTATGACAACACTGATTAAGGCCGGAAGCACGTGGAAAAAAGGGCTGTGGCCGGCCCGACTTAAACCAATTGTCTAAAATTTGAACTTTCAAACCTTTAACCTAAGGCGCGGAGCCGGCGACATTTTTGTTAATTTGATAACCATTTGCGAGAAAACACGGTCAAGACTGATTATTAGTTCAAAAACCCCTGAAGCCTATTCCACCCTATCTCTACAGAAAAACAGCAATGCCATTTGTGCAAAACTGTAAATCGAGGTGCAGGGGGAGGGGGTTCACACGAGAAATAAACCGTTATCGCACTGACTGGATATGTTTAAGATGTTAAAGATAATTACTACATCGATGAAACTGATACGCGGAGAGCGCGCGAAACATTTTGCGATGTATGACGGATTTGCAAAAATAGGGCTCTATCTTGCTTATTGAAGTGAGAAAAGTCTACGGCACTTGATCTACTTGGAGAAGTGGACATGGGCTCAGACGGATAAAAACATACTAACCGAGTTAAAAAAAAAAGTCCAACTGGAATAGCAGATTTCCCAACTATTGTCGTTCTAACGACTTTTTCTTTTTTTTGGGGGGGGGGGGGGGAACACCCAACACTTTTTTAGGGGGACCTACATTTCGCGCAACGGCCCAGTTAATAGGGTCTGAAGTAGCAGAAACGGCGATTTTGGTCTCTGGGACAAACTTTGATGACATACATCTCTTCCAGCATACACGCAAATGTCCTCATCTTCGCGACAGTACAGTCATAAGACTAGACATAAACTGAAAAAGAGAAACTAAAATATCAGGACTTCCTCGTTTTAAAAGCAAATTTTGACCTCTGAGACCACCTGTGAGTACAAATATTTGTTCCAGCGTAAGAGCGAATTTCTGACTGTAACGGTAATCTAATACAACAAACTAAAAATTACAATTTTATCATGTTTAGCATGATTTTTGATCTCTGGGACTGGGTTTGAAAATTAAATGCTTTTCCTTTCCTGCAAGGAGACGTTCCAATGGTCAGACTATTAATGGTTTTTTAGCGTGAAAAATTTGAGAGCTTCCTCATGCAAGGGTATTTTTAAATATTTGACTACAATTTCATTATGTTTGGCACGATTTTTGTCTTTGCAACCAAACATAGACAGGGATTTCCTACAAATATTTTTTTCATGATTTAAATCATTGCTAGCCCTTTGACCAGAGGACACAGAGGGAAAATTTGGGCCCCTTGCATAGGGTATGCATTTTTGGATAAATGATTCTGAAATTACATGGTTCCTTCGTTCTTAATCTAGGAGAGTTTGAGTCTCGACTAATTTTGGACGACAGTTTCTCTATTTAAATTTAAGAAGTCTGAACTTGAAATAGCTGGTCTAGTTTTGTTTGAGATGGCCATTGATGTCTGTGTCATTGTCGGTTTTATGTGAAGTATAATACCGTGATGTTTCAACATTGCTGGGAACAAGATAATCTGCCGTCTTGTCGTTAATATCGCCATCGCTCAACATGGTATTCACAATAAGATTAAACTTTTTAACAGTCTCTGGTGTTTTGTCATACTCATATTTCTGGTAAACACTTCTCCGCTTCCAAAAAACAAGGAAGGAATTTGTCCCTTCCTTCAGAGGGAGTCCACGTACTCCTATGTATGCACCGAGGCGTTTCCATGCCGAGCTCTCCACATTTTTTAACACTATTAGCGTTAAAAAACTCGAACAAGGGAAGACGTCTTTTAAACTCATCAAGGTCCCTTTGGAAAGTAATCTATCTAAATGAAGAGGGGCAGGGCAATATTTTATACGCTTGCGTAGGAAATCCCCCCCCCCCCCCCCTGCAGAAATGAGAGTCAAATCAGAGACATTAAAAACGCAAGGTTTACCAATGGTCTCATCGATACTATATGGACTTCCGCTGATCATTTTTCTAGGCCTGTCAGTTTCTTTTGCGCTTAAGTACTAAAGTTTTAGAGTGAGAGAGGTTACTTGAGTGGGAGTGTCGTTTCTCTTTGCCATTTTCTCTAACTGGAAAACAGAAATCTTATCGTTCTGGAATGAGATATTCTCCTGCATGAACTTACCGAAGTTTTGTGAAGATGGTTATTCCAGTCCTTAGCCTGCTCGTTGTCTTTTGTAAAGATGTGGTCTTTCTGGATTACAAAACCTCTTGGAACGAAATCATTTCTGATGCATGTTCTTAGAAAAGAAATATAGGACTTCGCTTAAAGCAATTTGTCCACAGATTTAGCCACCTTTCATTGTTTCAAGTTACATCTGATTTTATTAATTAATTTTCATTTGGTTAGGTTAGGTTAGATGTAGTTTTACGGCCCAGTTCCCAAACAATTGGTTCAAGTCGAGCCGGCCACAGCCTTTTCCAGTGGTGGCTCACTGGCTTGTTTTCCCTACTCCATTGCTTATGCTGAGCACCAAGCACAATGGCAGAAGGTTCCGTTCTAAAAGTCTTCGGTATATGACCCGGCACGGTCTCTAACTCCCGACTTCCCAACTGCAAGTCTGATGCTTAAACCACTGGACATCCAATACATCAATTGGCTCCCTGAAATATTTTCAACCTGTAGAAGCTGTCCTCTTCAGTACCTTGTCTGGCTATGAGCCTGGGTTGATGGTTGGGGCGGAAGCATTAGGGGAAAACAACCCATCTCAATTTCATAGTAGTTGTTTTACTCTTTCCATCTGTTTGATATGACACGTGATTATTACAAACTCCTAGACAACACTACTTGATCCGCATCTTGCGCTACCTTTTACAACATTTGTTATTGATCTTTTAACTCATTACAGTGTTCCCCATCCACCTAAACACGAACCCACTATTTTCATTCCACCGGTACCGATATCAACGAGACAGTATGAGAATGCCAGTGCAGTCACTGTTATAAACAGAAAAATGTGCTCAACTTTATTGATCCCAGTTATGCTTTGTAAGACGTGACAACTAATAAAATTACCGTTACTTGATTTTTTTACCAAATAAATTCATCCCAGCTCTGCAGAATGAGTAAACATTTAACCAACCTATGCGCACTTACGGGCAATGCTCCCTCAGTTGGAAGCAAAATGGCGTCAATTCACCAGTTGTCGCAACCGTTCTTACATAGGAACCCTAGTGAACACCTCGTCCTCTTTCGACTTTGATGGGCCCGATAATTCCGGTATCCGGTTGATTGAAAGTTCAGTGAAGAAATCTGTATATAACCTTAAATAAATAGGAATCGCTTGCATTCCCAGAGCATCGTGTAAAGTGAAAATGATCACTTCCATTGAAAGTGATCATTTTCCCATTGGGACTCGAACCCGCTAGATATCACGTAACTTACAAACGAAGTAAATTAAGTGCCTTAACCAGTAAGGCCATGAAGCCGTTCCTTACAGCTCAAACCAATGGCGATATCAATCCCCCATCAGGGGGCGCTACACAAAGCAGAGGACGTCCTTCTTCGACTCTGATCGGCCCGATGCTTCCGGAAACAGGTTGATTGAAGGTTTATTGATATTTGTTAAATGTCTCACACGGTCTTTTTCTTTAAAAAGTTGGCGAAGGGGGGTTGTTGGCTGTTGTCTTGGATATCGGAAGTGACTTAAGGGCCGTCACGAACTTTCAAGGGTTTAAGCCGAAATTAGCCGAAGTTGTAATTTAGGAAGAGTTATTTATACAACTTCATCCATCTGTAGTGCACCCCCTATCGTACGTGTTTTTGCACGTAGTTCCTACATTATGGGCCGTATTACAAATTTCTTCGGAATTATTTTGGCGTTTGAACCGAAGGTTCTTTACGATCTTGTTAGTTTAGGTTTTAAGGAAATAACGAAGGAAATATGATTCGTATTCGTAGAATACTCTCTGATTTTTTTAAAAATATGGCCGTATCGGTCTTTTACTATTTGGGGAAGGTTTTAATGCACTCAAGCATATATTTTTGTGGAAAGTATCAATGAACAGTTTTCCACAGAAAATTGCAGCAGTCTTGCCTTCACTTTTGTGGTAAGTTGAAGTTTTGGCATGTTCTATCACAACGTGAGAAAAGAAAACATAGGATAGCTCACCGCATTGACATAAAGGATTAAATTTTGTAAAATGCTTAACATTTACCTGTTTCACAACATCTGGTTCGCTATAACGCACTGATTTGGAAGATGAGAAAAATGGGACGCTTAACGGCTTATATCAGATCCTAAAAGTTCAATCCACATACATCATTTCTCTGTTATCTTTTTTTTTTTGAAAATTTCCACAAAAATGCAAAGTTACGGTATGTAACACAATGTTTCTCAACATTTTATTCAAGAAAAAATCTTGGCGCATAGCCAGCTAGAACTTTATGAAGAACCATGAGAGAGCAGTCGTTCTCAACTTCAATATGAATCGTTTCAGACTCAAAATCTAAAAATGTAAAAATTTAAGGCCCTTCATTAAAAGTGCAGTGAAAATCAACTTAACAAAATGTTTCATACTTCACGATTCACCAAATTTAGGAAATTTTTGTTTACTATCATCAGACTAAAACTATATACATAGATTTAAAATCAGTACTTGTAAGTTTGAGCTTGTGACCTTTCATGTGCTCTGAATTTATGTATCGCAACTATAATTTCAGTAGAACGTATACTGAGGATAACAAGTTTTCGTAGTCTTTTTAATTTGTCCTGTTTATTATACTTTTTCACACTACAAGCTGGACCAAATGTAGGTGGGCCTTCGCTCGCAATTTGCAAGATCTCGAACGCTAGAAGCAACCTTCATGAAAAAATAAGTGTCCTCTACTTGAAGATTGTTGCTTTTCCTGTTTATCTTATCTGAAAGTCATGCCCTAGCTGGAAGCTCCTCTAAGAGGATTAACTCCTTGCTATCTGGATCAACAATGAATAATTGTCTGAGCATCCGACTATAATGTAAAAAATCCTTTTTGAATGTAGTTCAGCCAAAAGAAAAAAGGAAAAAAAAAAAAAAAAAAACAATATGCATAGTCTTCACATTCATGCGCTAACGCTAAATGCAGACAGGTATCATGAAGCAACGTGTGAAAGAGGAAGTCAGTTTTACAATTTTACTACAGCATCTTGTGGGGAAAAACTGTGGTATCATATTCACAGTTTCATAAATAACATAAAGTTTTTAGCCATGGAATATATTTTCAAGATTTTAGCTCTTTTTCCTCCATATCACCGTTACCTTATCGCTCTTGCCACCTTATCAAATACACTGATCCCTGAAGAATCTCTCCTACAAAATCACCATGCTCATTGAATTGTAGAAGTTTATTTATGAAGCCTTGTATAAGCTAAGTGCGATATGAGACACCTATGTATGATTAATTACGTTACAGGCAAACAAAAAGGCAGCTCAAGTACATTATGGAGATGTGGGAGGAAATGAAAAGTTTACAAAATAATCAAAACGAAATCCCGCGCTGGCCGGCAAACGGCGGGCTGTTGGAAGCTACCTAGCTCTAATGATGAATGAAGATAAAGGGATGTAGGGATGTAGATGAAGAGACTGCAGCAATCGAAGTGAGAATAGTATTTTACTTAGCTCTTCGCTCGTTTCACTATCAAATAAACATTACTTCAAAGTATTACCTTACGGCCTCTCTTGCTAATTCGCCCTGACATGAGTTTACTTACACGTGACAGTAACGTGAAAAATATCGATCGGCTGGCCATTCCTCAAGCATAGGTAAACTGCTTCATCTTCCCAGTGGACAGGATCTACAACAAGTGAGTAAGAACTTTCTGAAAGGTTAACATTATGAAATCTGTCTGAAACAAGGTTAGATTCCGAAAAAACGGGAGTGGCATCTATCCTCCAACCTGCTCCTTTTGTATCTGTAATATTGCACTCTAATATCAAACTGCTATTGTAGAAAATGGGTGTGTGGATCGGAGCAGGACATTCAGCTTCCATCACAGATGTGCCAAAAACATGCACAGGAAAGATCATATATCTCATAGAGAAGATAGTGGTTAAAAGATACAACCATTTGTCATAGAACACGAGAAGCATTCTTCTTGCTACAATAAAATCACGAGCAATCATAACCCTGGAATATAAAGCAATTATACATCAGTTCTTGCATTTGCCTTTGCTATACTCTTTAAGTTTCATATTAACCAGCAGTAAAGAAATTTTGGAATGACGAACTCAAGTTTGAATCCGTTGAAAATCGTGTCTTTTACAAAGATTGTTAAAATATCTCAATAACTGCAGTCTACTTTTCCTTTCCATTCTCTCTATCAAACATTTCACTCTCACTGAGAAGGAAAGTTGATGTTACAGGAGAGTTTAACAGGTAATATAAGGTTTAAGTGTACCTCTTTATTAGCTATGATGATAGACGAAAATGAAACAAAAATGTGATGAATACGCAGAAAGCTCTATGGCAAAGTAAACTGACATAATCAATATGCACTTCTGTTACTTAATCATTTGCAAAGAAATGTCAAAGGTATTTCCTTTTACACGGCCCAAATATTGAGTTGCACATAGAGCGTGAGTGACGTTATGTTAGCTTAGATAGGATCTTACGCCTTGACTTATAACAGTTCAAACTAGCGGTATCCACGGCTGTTGCTTTTAGTTGAGGGCTACAGGACTGATATTTTCACTCTATTGTCCCTCATTATTTGAAATATGTGGCGTACAGTCTTGCCCGAAAACATAACCCAATCTTCCCCTTTCTCTGCATGCGTTCAACATGCAAAGTTTACTTTTCTTTCTCTAGGTGCGCCGAAAAAAGTCTCAAAATATAACCCGAAAAATAACCCAAAGATATGTGGGCGGTGGCTGTAGCCCTCAGATGTCTAGTCATGGAATAGTCATTCGATAATTCGCACAGTCAAAAACGAAGCAATTTGAAAAACGAGAGTAAGAATTTAGTAACAAGCTGAGTAGGTTATCGACTGGTTTCAACTGGTTCGTTTTGGAAAATTTCTGTACCATACGGAATTACGGATCAGTTGAAATAATTTCCAACTATCTTCAACACTTTCCTATATGTTTTAATTGGTCATGCCACAGCTGAATATTCCACTTGGGCCGAGTTAAACAGGAACCAATTGGAATGAGCACCCTATTGATGAGCGCTCTAGAAAATTTAAATCACTCACGCGCAGCTTACACTGACTGACTGATGAGATATGCAAATATGTTCTTCAAAATGTATTTGATGAAAGCCAAAAGCATCTCGCTGCGTTCATTGCTAAATTTTATTTCATTTATTTGTTTTATCCCAACAGTAAATGAACAAGATAACAGATGGTTACATAAAAAGAAGTTGGTTAAAACAATTGTTGTGAGTGGAAGTACTCTTAAAACCGTTCTGGGATTGAGAAAAAAAGTACTCCCCAAAAGAGTAGACACAATATAAAGAGAAGATCAACATAAATACCATTTGTACCCCTTCTCCCTATACTCCCCACCAACCTACCGTACCCGAAGAACATTAATAAGTACTGACAAAATATCTGGGGCGATGTGCACTGCTTGACAAGAAATTTCTTAAATGGCTAACGACAGCGCTAACTATTTTGATAAACCTTTGCTCAAAGACGCAACTGATGGGCTAAGTTTATAATTCTGAGGAAGTGTGTTGCAAACGATAATTGATCTATGAGACACTATCAACGAATAGGGCATGTAGCTGTTTAGCTGGTCTATGGTACTTATGAATAGATTTGTTCAATGAAGGTATAAAAAGAAGAAAAAGATCTTGGAAGTAGATTGTTCAGACAGCGATGCTGTAGGTAAACGTAACTAGACTCATGTTGACTAGATCATCAAGTTTAAGTAAGTTCAGAACCCGCAATGTCTTTGACAGCCCTTTTCTGAAGAATAGACAATTTATTTAGAATGAACTTAGTTGTAGCAGACCATATACTACAACAGTAAAAAATATGGGTCAAAACAAGACTTAGGTAAATTAACCGCAGGGCTCTTTGAGGTTAAGTTAATTTTTAAATTTCAATAAGATGCCTACACCACTTGAAATTGGAACTGAGACATACTTCACATGATCAGCACAGAGCCTTGCCAGTGCAACTGATGAGCAGGGCTTGGTGCGTACTTAGCAACATAACACTGTGTCAGAGCAAGTGCAGCACGACTTTGAGCAAGCTGACCGCATCTCCATGTTGATCGCAGTTCTATCAATTTTCCTAAAGTTAAATTGCATTCGTCACATTTACAGCAAAACATAAATGAAGTGTGAACTGTTTTTCTTGTGATGAGTATCTCTACTGTACTCAATGCTAACAGCAGAACAAAGTTACACCTTTGGGTAAAAAAACTCCAATTATCTAACTAACTTACCTTTATTACACTTACAACTAAAACTGTTTTCTCCATGACTGCATCATAACCCCACTATTTTCATTATAAACAAACAAAGTTTACACAATGGCGTTTCAAAGCCGGCCTTAAATGAAAGAGAAAAGGTGTG
The DNA here is from genome assembly GCA_037179385.1 of Holothuria scabra. Taxonomy (NCBI): domain Eukaryota; kingdom Metazoa; phylum Echinodermata; class Holothuroidea; order Aspidochirotida; family Holothuriidae; genus Holothuria; species Holothuria scabra. Next base: position 45,801,871 of record CM074190.1, read on the forward strand.
CAAATCCCCAAACCCAAAGCAAAACTGCATTTTCCACTCAAAATGTCCTCTGCTTAACGAACAGTGATTCATTTCCCTCCGTATTGAAATAACTCGAGGCTAATCGAGTCCATGGGGAAAGAATTTCATGGATACGAATGCGCCCCCAGTGGCAATACACCCATTTGCCTCGCCGAAAATGAGGGCTTTGAGAGATGTTTTTTAGTGCGCTGCACCCCTCCTGCGGACCTTGTAGCTCAGTTTGCTTGCTCGTTTGATTCTTGCGTTGCCATGGAATATCCCATACAGCCTATGTGTAATATCTATATGAAGGTGGTGGCACTTTTCTCATTCTGCAACGTTATTCTCTTCCCCCACAATTTACCAATCCCCCACAAAGGGTGACATTTCCCCATACTATACTACAATAGCATTTATCAGATTTTAATGTTTCGGTAGTCGTGCATATAACACTTAGAAAGATTGACAATAAGTTGAAGGAAGGTCGAAGTTGTAAATGGGAGAGGCAAACATAGAAAGAAATGTGTGGGGAGAGAGAAATTCTGTCTTGTTACACATTAAGGGCGAAAAAGCAAACATTAACAAAAAGGATTATTCTAAGTTCTCTCTTAGTTACATGACCACAGTATAGAGAATAGTAGCCCGCGGAGCGGACGAAGTCTTTTCGCTCAGCTCATATACGTAAAACCAACGTCCGCCGGGGTTGGAGCCAAAATCATTTCAACTTGCGTAGAAATCCTGCGTAAACTTCATTTACATAACTCTACGTGGATTGTTTGAAGCAACTTGTTAATGTTTAACTTATTAAATAGGCAAACACTTGTACAACAGTACACCGAGTCACGGCGGTCGATGTGATTCGACACTGTTATTGTGTGGTACCGGGCAAGCATACACACACACAGTACAGCGGTTAATCAAGTACAACCGATCACACAGCCACGGGAAAAGATAGACCAATATTTTTTAACAAAAGATTACTGTTTTAAATCAACCCTTTGATGAAAGTTGTCGTTGTTTGAAATGGGATGTCCATAATCAAGACTTCCATCTTAATAAAAAGATTTAACGGACGTAATAATACTATGTTTCTGTTTGGTTTAAACGTCTCTGTGATCCTCGCAACTCCCTGGTTCAACACGGCATTTCAAAGATTTGGTCGTTAAGCACCGCCTACCTCAGGAATAGACCAAATGTGGTGAATGCTAATGAATATTGAGACGATCAACTTGTGGGCTCATAGAAAAGAATTTCTGACCATCGCCGGCAGGCTCTGAGGGGCGGTGTTACAACCGATAATGTAAAAATTAACCGATAATGTAAAAACGACCGATAATGTAAGGAAATCTTTGAACCGATAATGTAAAAAAATAACCGATAATGTAAAAAAAATTTTCAATGTAAAAAAAAAAATTGCCGATAATGTAAAAACTGTTCTAACGAGGGTTTCATATGGTCCTATCAATAGGTGTGTATGTGTGCGAGGTTATGTAGGTAGGCAGGTAAGCTGGCAGAAGGCAGGCGGGCAGGGCGGGAAAGCAAATAAATAGGTTTGTGTGTGCGTACGTTTGTGAGCGTATGTGCGTGTGAATTTATCGGCCTATGTAATTGACTATGTTGTGTCTAAGTGTAGCCTTAATCACGGCAGTAGCAAGGACTTTTTATTGGGGGTGGCCAACTACAGGGCCTGATTCAACATCGGGGGGGGGGGGATAAACATTCATTAATAAAATTTGAATTGCTTTTAGTATAAGCTAAGGTCATAGATTTTCACAGGGTCTCATTTGTTCGTAGAATCAGGGAGGTGTTACACCCCCCCCCCCCGGTTGAATCCACGTAGTCGCTAAGCACAGTGTTTATACAGTGCCTGTTAAGTTAACCGGCCTGTTCATGATATTCATGTATTGCAGTTCCATTGAACCCTGCATACGCAGTGCGTAGCGTAACCAAAGATGTGAATCCTATAGCGCTAACGAGTGTTACGTTGGCAAGCACATCATTGAGCGTATAAGTTCTGATTATTACGCCATTTCTGCAGGCTACTTCTGGTGAATACGGAAGAGCAACTATGACTATCTTTTCTCTGGACAATATTTTTGTACTCCTGAAAAAGGGGGAGGGGTCCGGACCCCTTTGCACGTCTTATTTCGGGAAAAAGGGGGGTCCGGACCCCTTGGACCCCTCCCCTGTATCCGCCCATGCATATCCCCTGTCGAATTCTGAAAAAAATATTTTGTAATAGCAAAAAAAAGAAAGACTTTAAATGATGTTAATGATGTAAATGATGTTAACAGCAGTTTACATCTTAGGGTACTTAATTTTCCAAAAATTAGTTAGCTGTAGTTGGCCACCCCAAATAAAAATATCCTGGTTACTCCAATGATGAAAGTCTCGTCAGGCACAGCATAGTCAAAAATATAGACGAATAAATTAACACAAGTTACATGCCCATATACGCACGTACACACGCGTCCACCCACGAACCTGCCTGTTCGCTTTCCCGCCCTGTCCATCTGCAGCCTGTCAGCTTACCTGCCGACCTATATATATATAGGCTCGCACACAGACACACCTGTAGGTAGGACCATATAAAACCCTCGTTCCAACATTTTTACATTATCGGTTAATTTATTTTTACATTATCGGTTCAAAGAATTCTTTACATTATCGGTTAATTTTTTTTACATTATCGGTTCAAAGAATTTTTACATTATCGGTAATTTTTTTTTACATTATCGGTTGTTTTTACATTATCGGATTATTTTTTTTACATTATCGGTCGTTTTTACATTATCGGTTAACTTTTACATTATCGGTTGTAACAGGCGGCAGCATAAAGGGGACTGCAGTCACAGAGGCGCTACGCAGGCTGAGAGAATGGGGGTTTGCCGATACAGGCGTACCTTGAATGAAATCAAATATAAAATGAACAACTCAAAAAGGATTATCGATAGTATGAAGAACAAAATTTAAAAATTTTGAAAATCCATGCTTTCCGTTTCCGTCTTACGCATAGAGTAGTGGAGAGCGCCAGGGGACCAGAATGTGTTTGGAGTGCCATTTTCCCAGTGTTTAAGAGGAGTCCAGGCAAAGAAGGATCCAGTCTCTAGCTTGGGTGCGGTCAAGTTTGAAAAGGGGCAGTTTTTCGGGAGGACAGAAGATCTTTTATTCTGTCCGAAAGATGATTTAAGCGGTGATCCATCATAAGCTGGCACAGAACGTAAAGAAAATTAAGGAAATCGATACCCTCAGATAGCAGGAAATGACATTTCCCCAGGTTGTTAGAAGAATCAAATAAATAGTTTGACTTTTTGTTTGCAAAAGAATGTTCACTTCAACAAAACATGAGCAATTGCAAAAGGAAGATCAATTACAACGAATAACCCTACCATTTTCTGACAAAACTTTGGGCTTTGGTATATACAGAGGTGAGGCAACGGTCTAATGAAAAGGGGGCAGCATATTGCCATACGTCTATGATAGAACATAAATTACTCGAGGCGAAGCGCAAGCATAAATCTGTTGGTGCAGAGTGCAGCAGAAATTGTTTCACCGATACACTTTATTAAAAACATGAATGAGATCGGAATGAAGGGGTGCGAAGTGGAGTAGCTACTCCATGCATTGGTCCAGCTCCCTTCCCTCAGAATCCTATCGGCGATAAAATATGACATGAAAAACAAAAATAAAACCAAAAAATATGAAGTGAATATGGTGAAATGTATGATATCATTTACCAAGTGTGTAATCTTTTTGTACTATTGTAGACACATGGTCTGATTACCCTAGCTTAGACTTGAATAAAATGAACAAATTGATGAAGAAGAGCCCTTCTGTAGTTCTGATTCGGACTTCGTGACCGTGACATGCACTTTCGACTCTTTCTTCCAAATGGTATGCCCGATGCTAGATTTTATCAGAATTGACATTCCCATGCTATTGAAAATTCTAAAAAATTAAATTTAACGAATGAAAGTGGGTAGTGTCAGCCTTGGTTCTGAAAAATGAAAAGTTTGGAAAATTTTCCTCTAATGATCAAGTAACAACTACAGTGCGCGAGTTGTACCAACTTTTCTTTCTTAAAATTCTTAATTCTCTCCAACACAAGACCCATATTTGTTAATATGTGCAAAAAATATGGGATGAAAATAAAAAAATATCGGATATTTTTCAACGTGACACCAGATCAAATACAGCGCCGGTTACTTAAATTTTCATTTACAATTTCAAATTCTCTCCAGTATAGGACAGGTCTCAATTTTTAAATATTTGTCTTCAAAGGGCCCCAGAGTTTCCATAGGCCTTCAAACAGTATGTAACAACAACGATTTTCAGTCGCTGTACAATCTCGAACTTGCTCATAGGAGGAGCAGATTCTTCAATAATCCACGACCTCTCCAAAATCTTTCACAGGAAATCCAAATCCGAACTTTTGTGCGCTACAAGTTCCACGTTTTCTAATATTTGTTTGAAAATGCAAAATTTCTGAAAAGCTTTGCCAATTGCGAGTTTTATTTGCGCTTAAAAAAAGAAAAATCTGGGTGCCTGCTCCTCACAGCCCCCCCCCCCCCGCCAAATCGGGGGGGGGGGGCAAATCCAGCAACTGTGGTAAGGGGGGGCGAACGAAGTTAGACCACGAAGGTCCACCACGAGCGTTAAGCGCGAGTTTAACCGCGTGGGGTCCAGAGGCCTGCGTTAGAGCCCCTTGCGGGGTCCAGGGGCGGATCCCCGGTAGGGCTTCCATTTGGGCGCAGCCCCCGGAAGCTCTCGGAGTATGAGACAATTGAAACATATATAATTAATTTAAAAATGTCCCAAGACTTGAGAAGGAATGACCAGCGATTCCTTCAATTTTATCTTCGAGACTCTTTGCAAGGCAGCGTGATGTGCTTTCCAGTCAGTGAACAAAGGTTTACGATTATTGGCAACCCAACTGAAGCGTAGGTTGTTATTCGAATTTATTCAAAAGTTATTTGCAAAATGATATGACTAATTTTTTCATAAACATGTTAAGAAAATTAAAGATATAAGATCTACAAATTTGTTTGTAATAACCAAGGGCGTCGATTTGATTTGCAAAGTGTTGGTGGGGGGGGGGGGTTATAAGTGTGAACACCACTGCACTAGGGACGTAATTTGCGGCGTGAGGCGAGCTGAAATTTTCTCCCTTTTTCAATATTTGAAAATATGGAGCTTGTATTGCAGAAAAAATGGAGTCTGGGTTTCCTGTAAAGAAATTTGAATTTTTTGCCGGGATAACTGAAAAATTGCATTTCCTATTGACAAATCTGGGTTGCAGCGGCGACCAAAGATCGCTGCTGCTACGGTGTTATTTATCGCCTATGAAATGAGGCTCTCCGACGAAATGTTTTAGTCAAGAAGTTACAGGCGCGGCAGAACCGTAAAAATATTGGAGGGGCTGAGTGCCAGCAGGACTATCTAAGCGGAGCGCCACCATCTGTTGGCGCGGAGCTTACAAGAAAAATTTTGACTTTACAGACCCCCCAGGTGGCCGGAAACGGCACTTCCCGCGTGTTCTATGTTGCATGTTTCCAGCCTTAAATATGGGTCTCATGTTTGCAATTTCTCAACTAAAAAGAAAAAATTCAGCCTATGCAAAATGGTAATACACTTCAGATAAATTGAGATGATAGAAGAACAATAATTAATTAAGCATCCTCTTTCATTCATTCTGTTTGCCGTGTCATTCACTTTCTGCACCCCTTGTTACATTTGCCCACTCATACATGTTAATTACTCAATTATATTTCTCCTAGATCATACCATTTGTCCGCAAAACACCCCCCTCCCGTGGTTCCTCCCAAGGATACCACCAACCTAATCTATACCGATCTCAAATCCAGTGGCGGAGCTAGGGATTTCGGTCACAGGGGGCGAAAATGGTTTGCAGGGGCGCTTCGCAGGAGTAAATACCCTGAACCTCAGCACGATCTCGGCCACAGCTTTTCAGACTTCCCATTTGATTTTCCGAACCTGGTAGAAGACTACTCTGCTATTTCTCCTCCTAAAGCCTGTTTACCGCATATAAATAGGGAAAACTTTGAGTGAACTGTTAAGAAATGTTGATGTTAATTTTTTTCGTCTTTTTCTTTATGTTTTTTCGTTTTTTCGTTTTTTTTTTTTTTTTTTTTTTTTTATTTTCCAGGGGAGGACAAGTGCCCCCTTGCCCCTACCTACGGACGCCCATGTTTCTATCCCTCCCTTTAACATTCTAGTATAATTGCGGTCATTTAATTTTGTGTGTTATTGTCAGGTCTCGATTTAAGATTCTAATGTTTTAATGGGCTACTTTGTGAAGAGAAAGATTAAACCTGTTAGAGCCAAATAGCAAGCAAATATTACACGGGGAAAAAGTTATGGAAATTAATCACCGTAAGGTGTACTTTTTTGGTATCTGGAAATCAAGATAAGTGCACGAAGAAACATTACTTGACGTATTTTACATCCTGTGACCACTCTGAAATAGCCATTTATTAAGTACATTGCAAGAAATATCCAAGACAAAATGTCTGCTTGGCTCGCTACATGCCGAATTCATACTAAATAAAAGTAGCCTAAACCTAGGCTTATTTGATGCAATTTTCTGGCTTTTGAGTCACGTAAGTACAGAAATAAGCATTTTCACAGGATTATCGTGCTGTGTCAGAAAACACCAAACAATTGCCATTTATCATGAGAATGGTCACTTGAAGAAAAGCAAAATGGAAACTGCTCATTAAAACTCTTAAACCATTACTACTATGATGTCAGTTTTATTTTATTTTAACCTGAATGTTCTCTTCAAATGATTTTGAAAAATGTTGTGGAAGCTATTTTGGTACCTTTATAAACTCTTTTTATTGTCTATGTTGACAAATATCCCCGACAACAAGAGGTTTATTTGCGCTACAATTCTTGTTGCGCCCTTTGCAACATCTGTTATTGACAGGGACGGTTAATTTAATGTCAGTCTATGTATTTTGTTAGCTTATAAATCAGGCTTGGTGTTGAAGCAATGAACTTAGCACAGCGACAGCATTCATTAGTGCGTATAAAACATGAAGATACGTCTCGGCAAAAACCTATCCCTATATTACAGAGGAAGTGCAGATAGTACAGTTACTGGTGGCTGTTTGGGCATTTTGTTATCTGGGCCTTTTAACAACGCTATTAAATTATGTCTTTTGCTAAAAATGGTGCAAGAGTTTAGAATGCTAAATACCTTAGAAGGGCTCCGACAGACGATTTTAGTCTGTGGGGGGCGGACCGCCCCCGACCATATGGCAGCTCCGCCACTGCTCAAATCCCAAACGTACTATAGACTTGTGTTCTAACGGTAGTAGAATACGTTGTTCAACCTCGCGAAAAACGATCAGTAAAAGTTAACAAGATTACGCAATTACAGACCAATAGCTTCCACTTTTCGAGGACCTCGGAGACTGGGTGAGGGGATGATATTGAGGCTTTAGCGTGTCCAGTATCTTTTTCATCGACAACATTCCCCTAAAATTATTAGTAGGCCTATATTGTGCATTAGACTGATGGAGAATATGTTCACCACCCACTTCATTATTCTCCCCGCCGTCGCCGGTCACCACTTCTTGAAGCGCACCTAACAAATATTGGGGGGGGGGGGGGGGCTAAACATGCCTTTAGCCCCTCCACTTCTCTCATGGGGGGGGGGGCTAAGCCCCCAAGCCCCCCGGTTCCGCCGCCACTGAGAAGTTATACTGGAGAAATTTGGAATTTAAAGAATTTTTGAAAATAGCACTGCAGTTACCGGTGTGACTTGATGATCTGGTGTCACATACAGCAAATTTCCGATTTTGTCACTTGCAGTGCAAAGAAAAATTTACCAAACTGAAGGTATGAGTGAGCACTTCTGCTAAGGATCTGTCATTTTCGTCGCGCAAAGCGCGCTGAAAACTTTGCCTTTTTGAAACAAATAATGACGAATATGGAGCTTTGATTGGAGGAAATTCGGAATTTCGGAATTTCATGACTTGTCAAAACCGCACAGTAGACTGGCTTCACAAATGGCAAATTTCCTATTCCTTCCTTTTTCAGAGCCGCCTGCCCCCAGTAGCTACACCAATGGATGACCAAGAGAAGAGGGCCCAGAGGAAAAATGGTGCTAAATGTTGGCTAATAATTTAAGTTACTAGGAAACTTCAAAGATTTCAAAGCATTGTCGTGGGTAATTACTTCAACGGACTATAGGGTGATGTGAATTTAAATATAAATAACTAGAATTATAACGAAAGATGTGATAGTTTGCGAAGAATTTGTGCAAAAGTTCCAATAGTAATTAACAGTGTGTAACAAAATAAGGCAAAATAAATCCATGAATTGATCAAAAGTACACTTAAATCTACTGCGGAAAAATCACAGATCGATGTGGGGGTGGGGGGTACACCCACTGGTGCTACTGAGACACCTTTGCATAGGTCTACTGGTGTAAGATTGTTGATAAAAAAACATTTAAATGTCCTTTCGACCAAAACCTCATCATACACTATCTGCAGACAAAGGATTGAAGGTGTACCTCTTATTCCACATTGAGGTTTGTTTTCTAGCACAGTGTGATTTTAACTTCTCTGATATAGGTCTAATTACGAAATGGTCGAATAGCTATACGAATGTGTTATGTGTGCTTGTCGAAATTTTGCATTAGGAATCATTTATTTTTCAGCTTCCTTAAAATGTGAATGCCAATTTCAGCCTGACAGGCTGGCCATTCCCTAAGGATTATAGATTTCATTAAAACATAGTAGGGAACGATTCCTCTTCTTCAAATTCCTAAATGATGTGCTCCTTCATAACCACACCTGCTGCCCTATGCACACGAGCAATCGACAAAAATCACAGAGACCGATGAAATGTGTGAGTATGTTTGATATGCAAGTGAAAAAGAACATCAATTGCACTGCAAGCACGCAGAAGGCGCGAAAATTTTGAGGATTTGCAAAGTAAACACGTGAAATTATTGATACAGCAAAATTGATTGTAATCAAAAGTGGGGGAGAGGACTTTTACGTTACTGTCCCCTCCACTCAAAAAATCGGGGGTACATGTCCCCCTGTCCCCCAAATCGACGCTCATGATTATAACTATGCCGTTCAGTAACCCCCGCTAAAGGTTTATATGTTTATCATCACGTATTTCAAATCTTGTTCTGTTTTGTACAGCAAACTGTACTTACTACGCTTGCAGAGTTGGATACAAGCTATTTCAAGTAAAATTTTAATTGCTTACTCTTTTCAATAGCACCGATGAAAAAAAAAAAAAAAAACGATCCAACAAATGTCGTCACTTTCCAACAGTTACCATCACATGTTACGTTACGACATGTTCGAGTCAATCGTGTGGTCACTCGTGTAGCCTAAAAGCTTACTCCATAGACCGATCATAAGTAAGGTGGGCCTATGGAAGGACATAAGTATGCCTAAGACTTAGGTCCTATAAGTTCATTTATGGTAACTTATGTTCAATGAATCACTAATAATCAATATTATCGTGCTCTTTAAAAACTAAGAATTAAAACACTAGTAGCGTTACTATGACTTTAGCCATTCTGACAGTCTAATTCATAATTTTTTTCAGGACTGACTTGACATTTCCCAAAAATATTTTCTCAATACCACTAAATTACCCCGAACGAGGCTCAAAAGTTGAAGACTATCCGATCCCCACCTCACAAAAGAATGTCACCCATCAGTTCATATCAAAGTGTTCACACTCACTCGGGAGGGAACAAGTGGGAGGCGGAGGGAGGTGCAGTAACAAGAAAGTGGGAGGTTCACAGGGATAATTCTGCCCCCTAAACTTCGAAAAGAAAGACTTCGACAACATGATGTATAAGTATCGGCCTATAAAAGCAGAAGCAAAAGAAATGCATGATGGGAGACCCAGTGGAGCTTCTCTTTAAGCAGTTGAGATAAATTGTGTAGGTTTTACAATTTGCAGCTCCATGGTTTTACAACGACGGACGTTCAAGTGAATGAATGTGATCATTTGACACAGTGGCAGGCTGGTTCTGCCTCTGTCTCCCTGAAGAATAAGGCCAAGGTATTATATCTCTTATTCCAAAACCATCTAAAGACCAAAATGTAATCAAGAACTGGCGGCCAATTGCCCTTTTGAATGTTGATTATAAAATAGCCTCTAAGTGTATTTCCTCTCGCATCAAAAGGCATTTAAATGATTTAATAAGTAATAATTAAACGGGGGTTTCTCAAGGGCGGTTTCATTGGTAAGAATATTCGACTTATTTTAGGCCTTATTAATTACACCTCTAGAAGAAATATTCCTGTTTTTTTTTTATACTTTACAGATTTGAAAAAGTGTTTGATACACTAGAGTGGACTTTTATCAATGAATCTTTTTCCTTTTTCGGTTTTGGGTGGTCAATTATTCACTGTGTAAACACTTTTTACTCAAATATTACAACTTGCCTCTCAAGTAATGGTCATCTATCGAAACCTTTTCGAGTATCAGGAGGAGTGGGACAGGGTTGCCCTCAAAGCCCCTTCATCTTAATTCTTTGCGCGGAAATTCTTAATCTTAAAGGAGAAGGCAACCAACGGATTTTGCACCTATCAGCTAGCAGAGACCACAATTCTAACACATTTTCTGAAAAAAACCTAATCGAATCAGCATAGTTCCAAATAATTTTTATGATTTTTTCAATTCTTTTTCTTCTCCATAATGTTCGTAGCCATTTTCTGGTTTTCAAAAAAAGAGGGCGCTTTAATATGACGTAAACGAGCCACATCGCAAGTTATAAGATTTCCCAGTCATTGCACATGGCGTGTACACTATTCCACAAACTGAAGGGATGTATTGAAGAGTGTCTGAGCCTTCCCAGGGGAAATGAAGTCTGTATATACCCACCTTAGACCTGAAATTATGTCTACGAGGACTAGATAGCATTGCCGACAGCTTTAGCAATATCAAAAGATTGTCAGGACCTCACATGGGCCTGATGAGGCTAGCGCTTGCTATTTCGCTTGCTATTTCGCTACTCCTTAGATTATAAAACAATTTGTTTTGGGCATACCGATGACAGAAACATCCCGTTAAACTCTTTTTAGTCTATGCAAAATATTATGTTCACACATGTAGGCAAATCAGTCCCCGATTTTACTGAATTTATGTATAAGTTTAATTTTACTTTGTTGCTCGACTATTATATTGATAAAAAACAGTAGTTACTACACTTTACCAGATTTAAAAATGAACCGATTTATACCCTAAAATGAATACTTCATCTTATATTATATTTAGGTATGTTATTTATGTATGTCGGAAAATATTTTAATTTTGTACTGTAAGGTTCTTCTTTTTGTAACTCAGCTGGATCTTAATGCTGTAACTTAATTGTCTTAAACTATTCAGAAATGAATGTATAATTAATGAAATTGAAAAACAATGAATAAACAACGGAAAAACAAGAAAAAGAAAAAGAAATTAAAAAGGATAGTTTTGCCTCTTCCATCAATATTGGCTAAGTCTGGCATACTTTCAGACCTAATTTAAGTTATTAAGATTAAAAACCCACTTTACTCCTCAAGTCAACCAGACAGGCCTATCAGCAACGCTAACATAGAAGGTATGTGTAAACACAGAATTAAGACATTAATATAAGAATCCACTCTCTTCAAAGATTATTTAGTTTTATTGAACGGAGGTCTTTGCATTCCTAACTATACCCCATACACCGGAAATGTCTCACCAAATGTCTGATTTAGATCCGATTTTATGTTTTATTACATATCTTTTATAGTAGAAAGAGAAGGAGAAAGAGGGGGAGGAGGAGGAGAAGAAGAAGAAGAAGGAGAAGGAGAAGAAGAAGAAGAAGGAGAAGAAGAAGAAGAAGAAGAAGAAGAAGAAGAAGAAGAAGAAGAAGAAGAAGAAGAAGAAGAAGAAGAAGAAGAAGAAGAAGAAGAAGAAGAAGAAGAAGAAGAAGAAGAAGAAGAAGAAGAAGAAGAAGAAGAAGAAGAAGAAGAAGAAGAAGAAGGAGAAGGAAAAGAAGAAGAAAAAGATGAGTGAATATAATATGGGCCAAGTATGAAATGTCAAATGTTGGCGAGGGTCACACCCATGTTCATGAAACACGACCGAGTGTGTGTTTTAGTTAATAAAGCATGCGTTTGTCACGCGTAATGTCCATCTTCAATATCCAATCTAGGTCATGAAAAATGGGACCAACTGCCGTTGTTCGTGATGCTCCGAATAAACAATGGAGTAGGATAACAATCCAGTGCCTCACAATTGTCAAAGGACCGTAGGCCCAGCGAGATCTATTAAACCAGAAGGTTATGAGTAGTTGAGGAACTTCACCAACAAGAATTGTAGGTTGGGTTGAGAGGATTGGTCCTTTAATTCATTGTATGATTGTGGTCGTGGAAAACGATTAGTAAAAGAAAAAAAAAACCCTTGCTGTCCCTTGAAAGAACCTGTTCTTGTCGTCCGCTCACTGCATATTAGTGGTAATCCTATATTAGAATTGTATTTAAGCTAACGGAAAACGTTTTTAAAACGTTTCATGTGGTGTTATTAAACGTTTCATGACACTACATGTCACGTTTTAAAGACATTTTGTGTGTCCTTCAGAATTGTGCTTGAAACTGATAAAAGGAATGGGAAATAGAGTAATGTTACCCGAGTTAAGAACTGAATGAGATGTATTGGCTCTTGCAAAAAGTTCTCTTTTTTTGTAGGACAAACCTATAAATATATTAAATATTTACATGTATCCGAAAGAAAATGGGAGAAAATTCTTTTCCAGTCCCAAATAATCTACGCCTATTCTAACGGTTCACTTGTTCCCGACAAATCTTACAGACCTTACGCATTTAATAAAAAAAACATTCGCCACAAAAACACTATTTACATATATACGCACAGCTTAATTCTCGGTTAAAACCATCAGAGGCTACCCCCGAGGGCTTCAGATCTGACGATTTGTATCATCAGTCTACAGTACGAACTTACTCACCATCTTTGGCAAATTGTTGATTATTGTAAGTAGCGTTCTTTCGTTTATTATCAATGATTGTTTCGGATTGTTTATTTTATTGTTAAAACAATCATCGTCGGCGAATCCTTAAAGTCGACAGTTGTGCTCATACACTTTCGAAGGCTACTAGTTGACACTTCCTGATTGCCGAGGTATTTGATTCTCCCGTCAGTAATGACACTATTAAAACTACGATTATTCAACCCCGAATCTTCTGTACACTAAAACTCTAAGTTACAATTCAAAGTTTAACACTATCACATCTTTGAAGTACTTACCCTTTATTTTTTCTTTGCGCAGTATCCTAGTGTACATATCTAGGAAAGAAAATATATCAGTTGATATCAGCGTGTCATTTTTTTAGCATCGGTAAACTTCTTAATCTTCAAAGAAGACTGAATCAACGACAAGAAAAGGATCGGTGATTGATCTATATTACTCTTCCTCTGCAAAACAGGACTTGGACGCGCCTCTCTATTTCTTGTCCATGCCAATATGTGACGCTTTTTAATTACTTCTATCTTCTACTTTAATCATCATGTAGTGAAAAAAACTTAATCTTTAGCCAGTCAGAGAAGGTTTTCTTTCAGATTATGAATCAAACAATTTACCATTATGTCTTTCTCGGAGTCGATTTCTGGGTCTTTTTTTTTTTTTTTTTTTTTGTTATTTCGTATTGCACTTTCAAGTCTTAACGATGTGACTATCAAAAACAAATTTTACTAGTACAGTACACTTAAAATAAAACAAGAAGACCGAAATGAAACAAACAGAAAGTTATTGAAGTTGTAATAACTTCAGTGCAACAGGAAAACGTTCGATTTATCCCTGAACAAAGAATAAAGTTTCCTCAATGTGAAAACTAAGATAAAGAAACACATTTGTCCTTCTCGTATGTTTCCTGAATTCGCTTTCATGTATACTGCTGTTTGTGCTGGATTCATTTATAGGCAACTGCGCAGAAAGCAGAAATTCGTTTTACCGTGGAGCCACTACCTTAAGCAATATCCTCATGGTTTTACAATGTTCATATTTCGAGTTGGTAATAAAATTTGTGACAGACCCACGCTGATATGAGTACGGTCTCCCTGATTGATTTAACCGTCAAAACTAACTGAATCGCAGAATGGGTTCATTCCTATGGCTTATAAGGAGGTATTGCTATAGATGACGTACTAGGAAATTAAGGGAATGCTGCTTGATTGTTTGTTAGTTATTGACTGAAAAAAAAAAAACATTTCAGACGTTGTAAGGAGTCGTTTTTAGGTGAGAGTGTTTGCTGTTGTTAAATAGAGAAGTGATTTTGAAAAGGATTGAAAAACAGAATGGTGCCTTTTCAGAACAGTTTCGAGTATATGAAACACGTATGGTGGTCTAGATTCGGTCAGACTGCTTCCCATGAATTCCCCGACTAGAGGCCTTTTTGCCTTTGCAGACAACAAAGTGCGAGTTTTTACGTGCCAGATCCAGAGATCCAAGTTTCCTGGCACGTTCTGAGACAGAGATCCCAGTGTCTAAATCCCTTCAAGCCCTCGCACTATGCCACATTAAAATGCAATAGTTTGCAGTAGTGTTTTTTTTTTTAAATAAAACTCGACATTAAGATCAAGTTATTTTCACACCAACTGAGCTTGTCGGACGTTATATCAAAGATCAAAGGCTAGAATTTTCAGCGGCATTTATTCTTATTAAATTTCAAAGGACTTTTGCATAAAAGAGATCCTTCTTTCTTTGCACGGTAAGTCGGGTTTGCGGCGTAAATGAAACGAACGGACACAAGAAAAATCCGTTAAACGTTGGGTATGGATTGTTAGAGTTGGGACGGTTGTGGTAGGTTGGTTTAATTTGTTAGGGGTGTTGAGGCCTCGACCTGTTATTTTCTGGTTAAATCTGGCAACGGCCACTGCCCTATCCCCGCCCGTGGGTTTATTGATAGAGGATGCAGTAGTGGTGGTGGTAGAACAAGAATCGGTACTGAAAGGGCGTAGTGGAATGGAAAGTGTCAGTGATAACGACAGTAGAAGTGACAGTAGTAGTAGAAGTAGAAGTAGTAGTAGAAGTAGTAGCAGTAGTAGTAGTAGTGGTAGTGGCAGTGGCAGTGGCAGTGGCAGTGGCAGTGGCAGTGGCAGTGGTAATGGTAGTTGTAGTGGTAGTGGTAGTGGTAGTGGTAGCGGTAGTAGTAATAGTAGTAGTGGTAATAGTAAAAGTAGTAGACGTAGTAGTAATAGTAAAAGTAGTAACACTTCTTGCAGTACCAATACTAGTAGTTCTTTGCTGATATTTCACGAGTTATCTTGTTCTTGACAACTCTTGCTTGTAAAAAAAGAATACCATTTTCAAACTTGGAGATGGTCTTAAAGACGAAGGTTAAAAGTATCAATCTCAAAGACTTAAAAGGACGTTGGTTAAGACTAGAAACGACAGCAAATCTAAATGAACGCAACATTTATCATAAATGAAGAGTTCTTCCAACCGTGCAAGATGATTAAGATCATCATCAGTTTCGGAACCCGTTTGGGAGAGGATGGCAACCCCTTACAAACTTTGTTTGTCACAATTTAGAACTTACATTCTTTTGAAAAGATTCCTGCTCCCGAGGGATATTTGAGAAACGTGGTGGCGCCAAAATGTCTAAATTGGGAAGGGCAAACTAAGAGGAAAAGATAATTTTAGAGACAAAGAGCAAAAGCGAGCCCAAAGCCCCTGTTCCCGAGGGTGGGGTCCGAGGGGCGAAGCCCTGGGAAGCTTGGAAGTTTCGGCGTATCCTTGGATGAAAAAATAGGCCTCTGAAGAGGTATATTATTTATTGGTTAACCCAACTCCTAACTGGTCTTAGTTGGGGAGAGTAGAGGGAGGCTAAATCTGGGTGGGGAGGAAAATGTCCCCTTTTGCCCCAGCGTACTGCCGCCACTGGGTGAAAACCACAGACGAAGTGATTTTGGAGACGTCGCAGGGAAAAGGTGTTGTAATTATAAAAAAACACGTTGTACGGGTGTAAAGCATTCTTCATATCAATGTTTAAGCAATGACGTACGTTCTCTCTCACTTCATGAAGACTTTTAGTCTTGGGAAGGTTAAGGGTCTAGTGGTGTTTGAGTTGCCACTAAGAGCAGGCTGATGAATAGAGATAAAATGGCAATTGGAACATATGTCATACCTCTTAACACTGGAAGAAGAACGCACCACGTTCTTTGATTTTCGAAAACGTAGTACAAGGACTCTAGATTTCAGGGGCAAAATCCATGCAAATTATCATAACGATGTGTACAAGCTCTTTCTAGGTTTCAGCTACGTTGACAACTGCTACTGTGTTTTCATCTGTGCTCCGGAAGCGGAGCGTGCGACGTCTCTAATGTTCCCGTTGCGGCCCCGCTATATTAGCTCCACCCGAGACTCGTGCTTGCTACGACTATACACGCCTTCCCAATGGTCAAAACGAACTGGTCGTATTACCCCCATCACACTGAGGCTACGTCATTGGATTTTCCGCTGCTTCAATAAAAAAAAGGCTGATACGCAACAGATACTCATAGAAATCTCCAAGGACGTGATGAGAACTTTCATGAACGCGGTGTGATCTCCGTGGTCTCCGGAGACAAATTTTCTGCTTCGTAGACTTTGAACATGTTCAAAACCCACGTAGCATTGACGTAGCCCAAACAAGACGCAGTAAAGACCTACTAACAACGCCATATACGTAACATAGCCGTAGAGAACGCTTAGTTTTGTCGGTTAGGACGTAGCAACAACCCAACGGCCACTTCGCAAAAGTTGCCCGAGCGCCTAGTACGTGTTGTCAGTTGGTTGTACGTCCTACCTCTCTTTGGAACTAAGTTTATTCTTCGTTACTGAAGACTTCCTTACGTAAGTTCTGCGCTGTGCAAGTTCATTAAAAATTCCAACAGTGTCAAAGAAGTTTAAACAAAGACATAATTACGTTCTCATCACTCCTATGCAAAAACTATACTCGTCAACCAGCTGGTATCAGTTCTTCTCAAACTATGACTGTAAACATACAAAATCAGTGGCGTATGAAGCAATTTGTAACTGAGAGGGGGAGGGGGTGGGGGCGAAACAATTTTCTTCCATGCACCTCACCCTACCCCATTGATCAAAAGGTATATTTCTGATGCTTAATTTTTCACCTTTTCCTACGAGCAAGAACATTTTTTTAAAGAAAAATTAAATCTGATTTTTTCCTTACTGTGAACACTACTGTACGTTATTTGCAGCGCGCATGGGGCGCCGAAAATCTGGGTTCCTTTTCACGTTTGTAAATTAAGCTTGAATTGCAAAAAGAAGTTTAGATTCAGGGTTTCCCGTAAGGAATTTTGAATATTTGGGGGACTATGAAGAATCTGGGTTTCCTGTTAGAATGTATTTGAGATAGCCTGTCGACTGAATATCGTTGTTGTTACATAATGTTATCTAAGGAGTGCGGATTGAGGCTTCTCGGCAACGTTCAAAGAACTCCTGAAACTTTGTTGCCTTTTTTAGACAAAATATTTAAAAATTAAAAGCCCATATGCAACAAATTTTAGGAAAACGGCACTGTAGCGGCTCGGAAAAATTTACCACTGACTGCTTTATGAGCGACCACTTACTGCAGTAAGGGTTGTGATTTAGGCCGCTCGTAGCGCGCTGAAAATTTTGCCTTTTTAAAACTAATTATGACAAATACGGAGCTTTTATTACGAAGAATTCGAAATTTTATGGAGGAAAAGTTGGGAACACCGCACTTTATTTGACTGGTGTCTCAAATCGCAAATTTCCGAATTTGTCACTTTTTAGAGCCACGGGGCAATCGCTCCCTGCCTCTTGTAGCTACGTCACTGCTCTGTAACATTGAACATTGATAATATTTTGACACCTCATACTACTCAACTGACAAGAATGAATGGTATCTGATGATAGGTGTGTATGAGGGCATTTGATTACGGTAGGCCAGTATGGTTCCCTGCCTGGAATATGAAGTCTTGCTTGAAAGACTATCTTCAGTTGGTGAGGAGCGTACAGAAAATTTGGAAAAGTCGCGAGTCAACCCTCAGACAGCCGGAAACGACATGTTTCGGGCTTGTAAGAAGTACCTAAGTTTTCCGATTTCGGCAATCTTATTAATACATGGATTTAAATCACCTTTATGTATGCTCAATAAAAGGTGATAATGTTATTCCAAGAGAGTGGAAAAAACTAAAGCGGTAGTGCAAAATAGGGATACCACTGCAGCGAAGAAGCAGACTCATTATTTTAAGTTCAGTAGCCCAGCTGGATATGTGCCTTAGTATAATAAAGTGATAACTTTCTATCAAACATGAGTTCTGAACTAAAAATCCCACCGGGGCGGTTCATCATTCTGTGACCCCCGAAAATCCCTACGATTTTATTCATTGCCAAATATATGTAAAGAGGAATTAAGCTTATCGAATTCGACATTTATGAAGATATGAACGAGTTATTTTTTTGAGGCTATCTAGTATTGATTGTTTTGTTCCTGATCTATATTTTGACCCTTTAATCTCATTGCAATTTATCAAAATAGCAAATTATTGTCAAATGAATAAATAATCATGTTGAGTTTTTGAAAAGCTTTCTTTGAATCAAATTTTTTAAATGGGTTGAAGTGAAATTTTTGTATGATCAATAAAGCGAAAAACGGTGTCGACACGTGGTCGACATACTATTGGCGTAGGAACAACGAGTCTCGAGCAGCGTGAACACAGTGGAGACGTCAGGAAACGAACAACACGTCACGCTCGCAGCAGCCTGCGCGTGGATAGAAACGAGTGGTAACCCCGAAAACGCCACCGGAAATTTATGAATGCATTAGCAACGTAGAAAGTGCTTGTTAACAACGTAGCGTGAAAGGGGCAATTTTAAAATTTTCTTGATTTTCCTCGGAAACAAAGAAGTTGTCGTGACGTTTTGTTGATTTTTCCGAAAATCCTAGAGCGTAGCGTGATCTTCGTCCAGTGCGATGGAGGTAATATATCCAACCTTCAGTTGACGGGTTCTCTTAAGTTTTTGATATTTTTGGCCCACAATTAAAAATTTTTATCCTCTGCTCTAACTATGCATTTGGTAATTCTAGATTGAATTTATCAGGTGAGCAATGTCAATTTTAATTGATATATGACGATTTTAACTGTCAATCTAATTTGGTACATGTCACCTACAATTGGCACGTGTCAATTTGAATGAATATATGTCGAATGTAATTGGAATATGGCGCTTTTATCTGGTATTTGTCGAATTGAATTGATATGTATCGATTTGAATTGGTATATATCAGTTCGAATTAGCTTATGTCCTGATATCATTAATACGTACCGTCATTCCTCAAGTAACCACACCTATTAGAAGAATGTTTAGCCTTCCGCTGGGTCGTTGCTGCGTTCTAGCCGTCTAAGGTACAGGTTAGTCTTGAATATGCTCAAAATTTGCGTCTCTGAAGACCATGGAGATAACGTTACGGTCGTCAAAGTTCCCACTGCATCCTCCGACCGACTACATGATCAAGTGGTTAGAGCATCCGATTTGCAGTTGGGGGATTAGGATTTTGAGCCTTAGCCAGGTCATACCGAAGACTTTAAAACGGAACCTACTGCCATTGTGTTGTTGCACTTTCTGACCAATTGATTTGAGTTTGGCATTTTTCTATCATCTTTAACCAGAAAGTATTGCAAGTAATGTTCAAGACTTTGCAACCCAAAACTGCCACTGGATGATAAACAAATATTTCTGTCCTTAATGGTTAACAGTCTTAAAAATTGTGGCTTCTCCCTTCACAGCGCTTTCGTAGGCTGTGATTACCAAAAATGCAGTAATGCGAGGACCTGTAATCTTGATTATCCTGCCACTGACGTCAAAGACCGTCTAAAATAAGACTGGTATTTTACTGATTAAGGCATATCAAAAATCCCTGAGAAAAGTTGTCGACCCGCAGAAAAAAGTCTAATTGAAACTTATGGATTGACAACCAATGGGATTTCAAGAATTTTTGGAGTGTCCCATAGGATGCAGCTGGGTGTTTCTGTCCAGGCAAAATAGATTAGAATTAGTAACGAAGGGCCGAACGTGATTCTCTAGATTGGACATATGGCTGGTTACTTTGAAATCAATGACTTCTTGAAGTGAATTTCACTCTTATTTCAATATTCTTGAAATAAATTTAAACTCTATTGGAGTAAATTGACACTACTCCTCTAAAGAGTGACTTATTTCACTCTTTTGTTTTTAATGTGTGTCATTCTTAGTTCTTAGTGGATAGCATTACTTAGCCAATATGTCACAATTTGGCCGAATTGTGAACAAAAGAAAAACGCAAAAAACAAGACGTCGTCACCAGAAGAATCGGCACATTGTAACTGTTTGCCAGTAGTTTAACCATCAAGGACTTCATGGTCAAGATAAGTTTGACCAAGTTTCAAAGGAGAGGATTCTTTAATGTGCGCATCATATAACGGTGCTGAAAGTCTGAACTCCAGTCAAGTTACTATAGAAGTTGTTAAACATTTTTTAAGAGGTTTGATTGAGGCCAATTCGTTGCAGAGTTTGCTAAATTGGGTGTAGACAATGTCCATGGCAATATCCGAGGATCTTCCACCGAAAGTCTTGCACATGGAACTTTGCTTAAGTCTGGTTACAGCCCTATATTTTTACACTCCTACATTCCGACACACCTATTTTGTGAGAAATTAATTACGTTTCAACAAAGTCTTCGTTCCCACACCCCTATCTTCCGACAACTCAATTGGAACCGAATACAGAGATTGTCGGAACATAAGGTTGTCGGAATTTAGGGCAGTCACCCTAAATCACTTTTAGTTATTGTATGGAACATCAATGCCCATTAAAATACTTTTTCTCATCGCATCAAAATATTTCTACAGTTTGCTTCCTCCCTACGGTAAATCATTGACCATCTACACTGTTCCGTCTAATATCGTGATCAAATGTCCAAACAGAAGAGCGTGGCGTGGTAAACAATACAAATCGCAAAATGTAGAGCAGCTTTTACCCCCTTTTCAGGAAAAAAACAGGTTCCGGATAAGTATTTACTTTTCATTTCTTCCCATAACAATAAATTACAATTTAATACAATTAAGTTTGACATGAACCAAGTGAGTTTCTACCCACTTCCTCATATAGACCAATGAGCCAGTACATTAATTTCCTTAACCCCTACCTATACTGACGATTCAATACGATAGTCACTCAGCTAGAGCTTGAAACCCTTAGTTTCCCTTTATGTTTCCATAACAATGTTGGGAAAAACCCTATGCAGCGTTGTTAAACCCTGAAATGTTGCAATATCCGATTCAATACACTGATAAAATTGTTCTAGACACACTCAAACAACCTACTAATAAGTGACACATCTCGGTTGCATATTCTTTTGGCATATGCAGCTCGAACGGAAGACAGCCTTCAGATATTTAATGATGTTTTCCCTTAGGAATATATTAATCTAAAGACATGTTAATTTTAAGATGTGAGAGTCATCTATGTAGCGGTATTAAAAGGTTAGTGTTCTGCTTACTTACATTTTACGAATTTTAATTGCAAGAATGTACGTAGCCAGCGATACATAAGCTACCATGTCCGCTAAACAATAACACACATAACATTAAACCTGTCCTATGTAGCACCAACCACTTATCTGAACTTAGTGACCAATGTGTTTGTGTGGGTGAAGGGCTATTTTTGTCAGTGTATCCGGTTTCAAAGGTCAAGACGTGAGAATTTGGGAAGGAATTTGTACGGTTCAGATCGGCAAACAGTTGTAAACATACTGCCGTGATTGGCCTTATCCGCCATTTTTTACCACAATGATGATTCATGCAATAAGTTCAAACTGTGATACCAAATACTAGTCTAACTCCGTTGCACATTTCTTACTAATAGGGGACATAACTATTGACCGAGTTGCCCAGCAAGCTCCAAATTATGACAAGATTAAATGTTTCGATCTTTTGGAATGACTTGTCAAGGCTCCTCACATAGAATGTGCCATATCACCAAAGTAGAATTTCAGCTGCAACTGCCAGTTTTCATCTATAGTAGTGACGACTCTAGGGGAGTTTAATTTACAAGTCATTTGGTGCAGTAGTCTTTTTCCCACATAAACTCCAAACGGTATGTGAAAGTAAAAAGAGAGAAAAGAGTGAAAACACCGCAATCCCATATGGTATTACACAATCGGGGAACCCCTGATTGAGCAATCTCTACATTAATCGAAGTCAGCCCGTGTTTATATAGGAGTTTTTCGTCTATTATTGCACGTCAGGGAACTACAACTGTGTGCGACTGTATGTGTACGTGAAAGTCATGTTCAAAGCGGGCGTATCTATTACGAATTCTTCGTTTTCGAGGTCTTCTGCATTCGGTCTTCGTTTTCGAGGTCTTTGTTATAGACATACCCTGTTCAAAGCAGCTAGATTAGGGGGCTGATTTCTGTGACATTTCCCTAAATGCCAGGCAGAACGACAAGAGTATTGCTCCAATAGAACACATTCTTGTTGTCCCAATTCATATAGAGTGTTTCCACCTACGTTACAAGCTGTAACTGTGATTATTATTGATCTCTGACAAGAGCGGTCTTTAGTCACAACGGTGTACCCGCTTCTTCTTTTAAGGATAGAGTAACACTTAAGTAAAACCTCTTTAATTTCCGGGGCCTGAGAAACGTCTTGTCAATGGGGTACAAACCAGAATATTGTCGATTATTGACAAGATTGTTTCACCGTTGACAGAAATGGTTCAAAATGAAAATGAGTTGAGTTCGTTTCTATTTAAAAGACTTGATTAAGATTGGACTACTGTACGTTGTAGAGTGTTAATAGGGTTGGAATACATGGGGAAGAGATGGCATGTAATGTACCCCCGCTTGTGATACTTCTGAAGGGAAATTTAACTGTGACCCATACACCTGAATATTAGAGAGGTCATTTTGCTACCATTTTATGTAAGGCATTTAATTATCAGAGGTTATTTTTCCACCATATTATGTTAGTCAACAAGAAAGTCGCAAATTATTGTGCAATGGACTAATTTGTTTTAAGTAAATAATCTTTAACATTTTATATCTCAGCTCAAGAATGTCCTAGTCAGATGGGAGCTGGACTGTTGGAATTCATTTTTCATGGTCTGTAATATATATTTTTGATTTTTTTTACTTGGGTTACACTTTAAGTGATTATAATCCATATTTTTCCAATGGTCATGAAATGCTACAAATCTACTGCAATATTTATGTGCTTTATATAGAGCAGGTTATTGCTACAATTTGCTAAACGCATAGAGGTGTTTTTTATAATTTATGTTAAATTTGAATTTGTAAACATAAGGTTTATAACAAACAATTGTTCATTTTAATCTCTTAATGGCTCTGGATTTCATAAATTGAGAAATGACTCTTTTGATAGCGGTGTATGGAATGAAAACGGTTTGAAATACGGTTTGAATGTGAATTAAATTTGAATATAGATTCACTGAAAACTTTCAAGTATACAATAGTATATGACGTACACTGTAGCATAATTAAGAAAGGCGCCAATAACTACTAGCCTTAAAAGATTAAGACAAAAACTGATTAAAAAAGTGCAGTATGATTTTATCCTTCATGGAACTCACAAAATTATTTTACACTTCAAAGTGAATCCCACATGTCAGGTATATGATTAATATGAACTTTAAAAGGGAAAGGGAATAAATCTGTTCCTTACTTCCTTTCTTCATTCATTGAAACACTTGTGCATATTCAAGTAAAATACGATTTGTGAAAAAAAAAACAAAAACCCTTGAGCCCAATTAATCATGAAAAAGGTCCAAACTGAATGGGTTTATCGAAAACTAGGCTTTTTATGGAGATAATAATAAGGAAGGTGTAGTGAACGTTCACCATACATATTTTAACACCAAAAACCAGATACCAAGGTACCTTCCTTCCTACCCTGACTGGGCTTTAAAAGTAGGTTCCAAATGTGTTCAGATATGTTAAGTTTTCTTCACACTCAAATTTTAATTCGTCAAAACTTACGAACCAGACGAGACGGCCTGTTTGCCTATAAGCTCATGTGACGGGTCAGCACTTTCAAGTACAATCGTAAGTAAGATCATGATCCGCCCGTGTTTACATCCTATGCCACTTTTCATGATCCAACATACAAATAAACGTTTTAAAAGTTAGGTTACTTAACGATGCTTCTCGATTATTAAACATATATGACTAGGCCTTTATATAAACTATGCACACGAATCTTTCAAGCCTTAGACTAGGCCTAGGGTGCCCCCCCCCCCAAAACAACAACAAAAAAAAAAAAAAAAACGCGACGCTTGACACTGTATGCCTAGAAGAAGCTTTGTCACGTGCCACGCAGTGTACTACGTTGCAACCAATCAAAATATACCATGGAGCTATAACTTAGATAGGAAATTGCCAATCCAATTAGCTGGACTCAGCTGTAAAGATTTTGGATACTTCCATTCTTTTGTTTGACAGGTAGACCGCGTGTTTGCTCTTACGGTAGAACATCCGCCTCTCACGCGGAAGGCCCGGGAACTATTCTCAGGTTAAGTCATACCAAAGACCCTAAAAATGGAACCTACTGCCGTTGTACTTGATGCACCATATAAGCAATGGCGTAGGGAAAACAAGCCAGTGAGCCATAAATGGAAAAAAATGACGGTGGCTGGTTCGACTCTAACTAACTAACCAACAAATTTACTTAAAAGATACAACACAACATTTTGCAACCCATTAGTAAAATTCTTAGTGAGGACGTTTTCCAATATAACAGTTGGTACTCGACTAACGTCTTGAATAATTGAAAAGAATGTGGAGTTGCAATGCAATCGAAATTATTCTGTCAAATCTCTATGCACATGATGGTGGCTAACCGCAAATTTAGCTCTTGTTTTGGACGGTTTGCTTACTCGGAGTTTTAAAAGAAAAAAAATCCATGTATGATCAACGCCATCAAATAAACGAGAATATTGTTTTGTATATTTGGCACCTAGAAATGCTCACGTGATTAGGAAAACCGCCCCCTGTCTAAGTGCCCTTTTACATGTAGCACACGGGATGAAAGATCGCATGAATAGTTTAAATTTTATTGAATTTCCAACGCAAAACAAAGAAAACCGGATCTGTGGAATTTAATGATTTCTTGAGGTTGACCAAAGTGATCTGGGAGTTGCGCTGTCCTAGTACCAGCTTTATGATACTGTTGCGTTGTTTGGGCCAATCACATCGTGAAGGCTAGGGGGTAGTACGTTAAGAAAAGAGATTCAAGAAAGAAAACTCAAACAAAGCTTTAAAGTTGACTAATGTTTATTCTAAGTGTAAAAGAAATCCCTTTCTCTGATCGATCAAGAGCTGCCAGGATAGACTTGATTAAACACTGTCACATGTTGAGTATGAATTGATTTTAACCTACATGATGGGTAACAAGCTTCTACTCTAAACGGTGAGAAACGAACTTCTGTCTCAAAACTTAAGTTTCCTTCCTTTAAATGTAAAAACTGATTCCTATAAACTACTCCAAGGTTAAAGGAAAATTCGAAGAAAGTAAGAAGAGCTGGTAGAGTCCAGCAGGCTTGGCCCAGCGGCAAAGGCCGCGGAGCTGTGCGTGTTTCTTGAGTTGATCCTTTCTGTTTGGCTGTCTATTTCCAACTCTCTCCAGGAAGGGAGTTACCTAAAAGTACTAAGGTGGTTTCCAGACAGAGTTGTCTGCAAACTATGGGATGGGGAATCCTGATTGGACTAAGACATGCACATGCCTAACAAATGACCAATGAGAAAAGTTTGCAAGAAGTAGGACGCTGACTGGCGACCTCTATTTCTGTATTTGGGGAAGACACTGGCTATGTCACTGGATGGACTTCATCGAAACTATAAGTGTCAAGAATCTGACAGGACATCGAATTTATTGTGTGGGAACGTCCACATAATGGGGCTGAGCTGTCAGAACCTGTCTGCTTGAGTTCCCAAGGTAAACTCTCTGAAGTAGAATGTCAAGGAGGGTATTTAAGTGCATGGCGATTAGCCTTATTATTTGACAATACAACCGACAAACGAGTTGGATTAATTGAATGTGCCGTTACGTAGCGAACATTCTTCAAAGCGTAAAGATGAACAATTCTTTGCCTCCCGTAATCCAACCTTTAAGACAAGTTCATCTTGCAGATTCATTAACATGGAGGTGGCTGGGGTTTCCTATCTGCGTTTTTAACTGCATATATATATATATATATATATATATATATATATATATATATATATATATATATATATATATATATATATATATATATGTAAGCAACATATCACATTGCGATATTTCGCTAGAGAACACTTCCACATGCTTACTTACATATTACAATTTAACGAACTTGTCGGATGATACTGTAGCTTGCATTTGTTTTCTCTAAAGGTATTTTTTAGCCAAAATGACAGTTGCAACGTCATATCGGATCTGTGAACCAAGACGAAATATCAAACCATGTGTCAAACGATTAACAGGTAAACAACAGCGAAATACGACTGCTCTTAAAGGTTGTGTGACATAAAAATTACAAATTGGGGTTTTGATATGGAGAGCATTAAATACCTACAGAATCGCATCGATTCCCATTCAATCTGTCATAATGTGACCATTTTAAAGGGCAATTTCCGATTTGTACTTAATCATTAATGATTATGAGCTCAATATGCAAATCTTTTGATGTCATGAGAGGGACCTGTCATATATGTCTAATGTTATCATTTGTTATTACAAACTTCATTTCAAGAATAGTTGTAACATGAGTTTGTCCTGAGGGTTCTACTTTGAAGGTTCAAGCCGTGTCCTCAAAATCATTGGTATCAATTGAAAAACCAGAAAGTATCTGATGAGTTATTATGAGATATTCCATATAAGGTTAACATAATAGATGTCAACACTGTGCAACACTTGCTCATATCATTTTTTGCATAGGCAACAAGTTGCTTCAGAACATTCGAATTTTTAAGAGGTACATTTTGAAACCCGTAAAAGATATTGAGATAATTCCGATGGATTTTTGCTAAGACATGTTCACTTCATGACTGCCAAGCGAAGTTAGATTATTTTGCTGACATGTCAAGCTACCTTTCAGAACATGTCAAAGGCGGCTACACGCCCACAGAACGACTGAACGAAGAAATAAAAAAAAAAACAGGCCCAAGGAACAAAATTCTTCTCTCCCCCTAACGGTGGGTATTAGCGTAATATACCGCTAATTCTCACCTAAGGGTAAACTGTTATATCTGCTTGTACCTAGGGCGGAAAACAATTTTAATATTGTTTTTTCAATGGCTAGCCATCTGTTCGTGTTAACAGCTAGGTGTCGGTGAATTTGACAACTTTAAATTAATTGTATCTAGTTTGTAAATGTAAGGGGGCGCCTTTGTCCGTTAACGTATTTCTACAGAAAAAGTGTTTGGAAACTAATCCTTCGCCCCAATTCCCCCACCCCCTCCAAGGTCGACTTTTCAATAACAACTTTCCCTCTAAGTGCCGAATTAGACGGATATATATATATATATATATATATATATCACCTCAGCCAGATTTTCCAGCTTTACCAATTTTATATATATATATATATATATATATATATTTATATATATATATATATATATATATATATATATATATATATATATATATATATATATATATATATATATATATATATATATATATATATATATATATTAGTGAGTTCCACGTATGCTCCATATCGACATGAAAACCAAAAAATGATAAAAACGACGGTATTCAGAGCACAATAGTCTGTATTTGAAACGAATAATTCGGACACTCCTGTGCCCTTCAACTGCGTTTTAACAAATGTAGCAAAATTGAAACAAACAAAAGCTGTAGCACAAACCGCCAAACACGCAGAGATGAATTTATGCGCACAGTACGCTCTCCTTTGAGAGAAAAGTCGCAGCGCGCAAGGAAGGTGAACTGTTGCTAAGGACTAACGGTTGCTAGCAAAGCTAAAACCACTGGGCACGCCCAAGTCTTTGTTAAGGCCCTGTTTGTGCGTATTAAGGGCTTTAATCCACTTACTCTCCGCTCGGAGTCGCTGGTTTGTTGTAGTGAACCCCGAGCAGAGGAGTAAACAATGCAGATTAGAGAGATTATGCCCTAATCTGCAGTAATGATTGGAAACGGGAAGGTTGACTTTGTCGATGATTGACTTTTTATGATTGTTAAATCGCAACCTAAACTTGGGGCCCGTCTGACCAACATAGTTACCTTCCTCGCACGCAGTACAACATAAAAGGTTTACAACATTAGGAGTATCACAATCAAGGGAAGGCGGTCGGATAGAAATAGTTGATCCAGGTGGAGTAAATGATCGATCTGTTATAATGAACTGACATACTTGACATCTTGGCTTATCGCATTTCTTATTACCGGTGCTTAAAGACTGAACTAACTTAGATGATATCAGAAGAGTCTTTAAGTTAGGAGGCTGTCTCCTGGCTTTTAGAGGAGGATCCCAAAACAAATCAGATATAGAACCTTGGTTTTGAAGTACATCAAAATCGTGACGAATTATATTGTGTAAGTTCTCGGTTTTAAGGGAATAATCGAGAACAAGGGGGATACGAGAACTGCTGACTTTTGATTTATACAAGAGTAGTTGGGATCTGGAATACCTCGAAGCTCTTTCAATACTCTCCTTAATTAGTTTGAGCGGATAGTCATTTTCAAGGAAGTAGCCCGCTAGATAACCAACATGTCTGTCGTACTCAAACGGAGAGGATCAGACACGTTTAATACGAATACATTGTGAAAATACTATGGATTTTTTCAGACTAACATGATGAGAACTATTAATTGAGATAAGTATGTGTATCCGTCGGTTTGCAATATAGGGTTGTAGCAATAACACTATGTCTAAGTTGAACCAGAACATCGAGAGAGGGAATTTCAACATCAGAATAACTATGGGTGAATTTGATAGACGTATGAAAGTCATTACAAGATCTCAAAAAGACTTTAAGATTATCGAGTCCGTGCGGCCAAATGAAAAATATATCATCAATATACCGAGAGTAATGTAAAGGTTTTAACTGGGAATGTGACAATAACTTACTTTCTAAGTCAGCCATAAATATTATAGCATAACTAGGGGCCATTCCACTGCCCATTGCAGTACCACAGATTTGGAGGTAGTGACTTCCATTAAATTCAAAACTGTTGTGTTTTAGAATAAAGTCAATTAAACACAAAAATTCTTTGATAAAAGAATTCGAGAAACCATTAGCGGAAAGCAAAGATTTACATGCGGAAATACCTTCATCATGAGGGATATTAGTGTACAGGGCACTGACATCCATAGTGACCAACAAAGAACCAGGGGGATGTTGTCGATATCTTCCAAAATTCTAAGGAAGTGCGTAGTGTCCTGCACGTAACTACTTATGGTAGGTAGTAATGGATTAAGAACACTATTGATGTAACCTGCGAGATGTTCACTAAGGGTTCCGATACAGGACACAATAAGTCTACCTGGAGGTAAAATGCTAAGGGACTAAGCTAAATCAAACAACTTAACTGTCTCAAGTTCATCGTTAGAAATATCTATACCATTACAGGTAAGGGACTCACTAGTGGAAATCAACTTCTGTTCAACTAGTTTCCGGACTTTATGCAACTTAGGAATGGTGTAAAAAGTCCCCGGGCGAGGTGAACTAGGAATAAGGTACTTTACCTTATTAGCTACATCGGAAGAAAAATTTTCTACGATGCTGACAAGTTCCTTTTGAAATTCAAAGCAAGGATCAGATGAGAGCTTAGAGTAGAACTTAGAATTATTGAGCTGGGATTCCGCTTCTTGGATATAATCAGACGTGTTTAATACCGTAATCGCACCACCCTTGTCGGCTTGTCTTATGACTATTTCGGCATTACGTCTAAGTGACTTAACAGCAGCGGCTTCGTCTCTGGAGATGTTGCTGGGTGAACGTTTCTTCGAATCAGTTTCGATGAACTTATCCAGATGGGCTTTTGCTGCACTAACGAAGTTATCGATATAAACGTTTCTTCCGCTGCTGGGAGTCCATTCAGACTTATTAGAAAACACCCGAAGGGTAATAGACGTAGATCGGATAGTGCCCGTCGTGGCATCATCTTTGAAGAATTCCTTTAGTCTTACCTTCCTAGTGAAGTTATGAAGGTCATAAACTAAGTCCACGGGGTTAGGTTCACGGGTTGGACAAAATGACAGTCCCTTATTCAGGACGGATTTTTCTTGAGAAGTCAAGCAGTGATCGGATAAATTGACAAACTTATTACCATTTTGCTACATTTGTTATAACGCAGTTGAAGGGCACAGGAGTGTCCGAAATATTCGTTCATATATATATATATATATATACATATATATATGTGTGTGTGTGTTGAATGAAATGTACTGGAACCAACAAAATTTCTCGCTTAGCAAGTAGGATCCACATAGGATTCACAAACACCACTGAAATATTGCATATTTTGAGTGAGAAAAGTTAAGTGGCGGTCAACTACACGCTAAAGATGACAAGAAGCGCACCGTGCCTGGTAGCTTTCGGTTATTTATTCAACCTTCAACAGCCAAGTAAAATGAAACAAGCTAAAAGACGTTATAAATACCCCTGTGCATCAGAATTAAAAGGTAAAAGGTCAAGTAAAAAGCCACCCTCAATAGACTACACAAGTCTCTAAAACGATGCCAAGAAAAAGCCGTCTACTACCAATCACCGGAGAAAAACCATTAAAGCGTAAAAACAAATAAAAGAGAGGAACAAAAGCAAAACGAATTCAAAAGGGAAAAGTAAAAGATAAAACCTTTTAGAGGAGAAGCGAAATACTGTACGTACGGCAATAATGAACGAAAACTAGGACCAGTGGCTGACTCTTTTACGAGAATTGAATTCTTTTCTCTTGTTTAGACCATAAGGGTGCACAGTACATAGTTGTGCCATCCAATAAGCTTCCCGTTTCGTTAAAATGGTGTTTACATGAGAGGTACTGCTAATTTTTTCAATAATAATAAAACGAATATGGTCGAGATTGGGAGACTTAGAGTTAAAGTGTACTGATAACTCACACCTCGATTTGTTATTAACGAGGTCCGATTTGTGGTTTCGAAACCGGACCTTAAAGGGGGTGGCAGTAGATCCAACATATTGTAAGTTACATAGTGAACAGGTGGCTAAATAAATAACATTACAGCTAATACAAGAAACGCTTTCAGAAATCGAATACCTTTTACCGGTGCAAAGACTTGAAAAGTATTTACCCTCCAATAGGAAGTTCAAGCAAAGGTCGCAACGCTTTCTTGCACATTCATTACACCCAGTGTTGTCAACGAAGTTTGTGACTGATTTACGCTTCGAAGCCTGCAGGTGTTCCTTTAAAGTTTTACATTTCCGAAAGGCAGGAAAAATGGATTTCTCTGGGAAAATATCTTTCATCTTCGGCGAACTATAAAGCAGATGAAAGCTATCGTGCAATATATTGGATAAGTGGCGTAAGCCCGGGTGGTAGTCCATAATAAGGGGGTAACTCCTCTGGGAAGCTTTGACCTTGGTCTTTTTATGATTTTGTAGTAGTTGAATACGAGGAATAAGTTGGGCCTTTTGAAACTGGCCTTGCACGAAGTTTTCATTGTAACCTCTTTGAACAAGATATTGTTTATATTCGACTAACCGATTCTCTAGTAATTGGGGTTTAGAACAAATGCGTTTGAGTCGAAGGGCAATACTCTAAGGAATGCTCCGCTTACAGCTTGACGGATGAGCACTATCCGTGCGCAGATAGAGGTGCCCGTCTGTAGGTTTGGAATAAACGTCCGTAAAAATCTCTCCTTCATTTAAATTGACTAAAACATCGAGAAATTCAAGTTTGGATTCCGAAGATCTATTTACAAATTCTATGGAGGGATAAATCGAATTAATGAAATAAGTAAAGGATTCTAAGGCCTTAACCCCATGGGTCCAAATTTCAAATATATCGTCTCTAAATCTCCACCAGTTGTTAGGAGCAAATGGCCCTTGAGTCGTAGCGATTTTATCAATGTAAGACATAGCTACGTCTGCATAGCTACATGCATTTTTAGGGCCCATAGCCGTACCATGAACCTGTAAATAGTGTTTACCGTTGAAAGTAGTATTATTATGCTTTAAACAAATTTCTACCGCCTCTAATATACAACTAGTACTAGGCTGACAAACAGCTCTACGATCGAGAGCCTCTCTAACTGCTTTAAGTCCCAATGAATTGTTAATGTTGGGAAACATGGCTTTTATATCCCAAGATACTAGAAGGCTACCCTCTGGTGGTGGTTTAGAATTGGTGAAAGCTTCCAATTTATGAATGAAGTCCGTAGTGTCCCGGACAATGTGAATGGAACTACGTGCTAAGGGTTGCAAAAAAATTTATGTAAAGGCAGAGAGATTTTCAATAGCCGTACCACACCCAGAAGTGATCAACCGGAGTGGGTTGCCCTGCTTGTGAGTTTTGACTGTAGCGAAAGCCTTACCGGGTTTCGCTTCCCAGTTAACCACCCAATTAGCAATTTTCTCGTCAATTTCCCCTCTTGTTAGCCATTTTATGAGCCCAAGTAACGATAACATTAACATGATCAGCGGTAGGGTCCTGATTAAACTTATCATAATGTAGTACATTACCTAGTTCCAAGGACACTTTACTGTTATAATCGTTCACATCCATAATAACAAAATTTCCACCTTTGTCCTGTGTTGTGAAAAGTTCAGTTCAGCCTTAGAATCCTTTACACATTTCATTAATTCGATTTATCCCTCCATAGAATTTGTAAATAGATCTTCGGAATCCAAACTTGAATTTCTCGATGTTTTAGTCCATTTAAATGAAGGAGAGATTTTAACGGACGTTTATTCCAAACCTACAGACGGGCACCTCTATCTGCGCACGGATAGTGCTCATCCGTCAAGCTGTAAGCGGAGCATTCCTTAGAGTATTGCCCTTCGACTCAAACGCATTTGTTCTAAACCCCAATAACTAGAGAATCGGTTAGTCGAATATAAACAATATCTTGTTCAAAGGGGTTACAATAAAAACTTCGTGCAAGGCCAGTTTCAAAAGGCCCAACTTATTCCTCGTATTCAACTACTACAAAATCATAAAAAGACCAAGGTCAAAGCTTCCCAGAGGAGTTACCCCCTTATTATGGACTACCACCCGGGCTTACGCCACTTATCCAATATATTGCACGATAGCTTTCATCTGCTTTATAGTTCGCCGAAGATGAAAGATATTTTCCCAGAGAAATCCATTTTTCCTGCCTGCAGGCTTCGAAGCGTAAATCAGTCACAAACTTCGTTGACAACACTGGGTGTAATAAATGTCCAAGAAAGCGTTGCGACCTGTGCTTGAACTTCCTATTGGAGGGTAAATATTTTTCAAGTCTTTGCACCGGTAAAAGGTATTCGATTTCTGAAAGCGTTTCTTGTACTAGCTGTAATGTTATTTATTTAGCCACCTGTTCACTATGTAACTTACAATATGTTGGATCTACTGCCACCCCTTTAAGGTCCGGTTTCGAAACCACAAATCGGACCTCGTTAATAACAAATCGAGGTGTGAGTTATCAGTACACTTTAACTCTAAGTCTCACAATCTCGACCATATTCGTTTTATCATTATTGAAAAAATTAGCAGTACCTCTAATGTAAACACCATTTTAACGAAACGGGAAGCTTATTGGATGGCACAACTATGTACTGTGCACCCTTATGGTCTAAACAAGAGAAAAGAATTCAATTCTCGTAAAAGAGTCAGCTACTGGTCCTAGTTTTCGTTCATTATTGCCGTACGTACAGTATTTCGCTTCTCCTCTAAAAGGTTTTATCTTTTACTTTCCCCTTTTGAATTCGTTTTGCTTTTGTTCCTCTCTTTTATTTGTTTTTACGCTTTAATGGTTTTTCTCCGGTGATTGGTAGTAGACGGCTATTTCTTGGCATCGTTTTAGAGACTTGTGTAGTCTATTGAGGGGGGCTTTTTACTTTTGACCTTTTACCTTTTAATTCTGATGCACAGGGGTATTTATAACGTCTTTTAGCTTGTTTGATTTTACTTGGCTGTTGAAGGTTGAATAAATAACCGAACGCTACCAGGCACGGTGCGCTTCTTGTCATCTTTAGCGTGTAGTTGACCGCCACTTTACTTTTCTCACTCAATATATATATATATATATATATATATATATATATATATATATATATATATATATATATATATATATATATATATATATATAACGCTAATTTCCACCTTAGGGGGAAATTGTTATATCTGCGCGTACATAGGGCGAAAAAATAACAATGAAATACAAAAGAAAAAGTGTTCGCCCTAACGCCAAAAAATATAAACAACGTTATTTCAATGGCCAGCCATCCATTCATGTTAACAGCTAGGTGTCCGTAAATTTGACAACTTTGAAGTAATTGCATCTACTTTGTAAATCTAGGAGTACGCCCTTGTCCGTTTACGTATTCCTATAGAAAAAGTGTGTAAAAACGTTACGGCGAAACTTATATTTCGCCCCCCAAAATTTTCCCCGTTAAGGTCGCCTTTTCAACAACAACTTCCACCTAAGTGCCAAATTAGTGAAATATATATATATATATATATATATATATATATATATATATATATATATATATAAACATATACATATATATATTTATATATATATATATATATATGTAGTAGATAAACATCCCTGATCTTTCGTTATATGCATTTCGTGACTCACAGTGGACAACATCGATGGTCAACCGGAGGTCTCCCTGCTTGATAAGAATCTTGGCATCGATGTCTTTCATAACGTTGGTGATCTCATAAAAATGTCTTCTATATATCAGTGCAAGAACAGTCTGCAAATATCATTAGTAAACCAACTAAAAAGTAAGTAACTTATACAATGATTTTCACTGATTATTCCGTCTGGTATAGTTTTGTAGTCCGAGGTTGTTTTATTTCGGGAAATTTAAGGGCAGACGCACCGAAGTTTCTAAGAAGCTTCTTTTACTCGCTGAAGGGCAAAATGCCCCTTTCAAGGGGCATTTCTCACTAATCCTTGCCGATGTATTATCGAAGAATCCCTGATTTACCTGCATATACCGGATCATTTGACAAAATGAACCCTTTCTTAATTTACAATGGAAAATTGCGTACAAGATTTGAAAAAGTGGTTTTAAATATAAGAAAGCTTCAATACTGCGAATTCCCTGTTAAGTTTGTGGAGTAAACGTTAATAATTGGTGAACGTATCAAAAAGAGATGGTTTACGTGGCTATTTAAAGTATGAACGGTTTCTAGGTAAGAGATCATATGTAAAAATATTGAAGTGCGTGATAGTTATATCGTCAAAGGAATAGATTTATTAATAACCATTTATAGTTATCCAATTATTAATGGTATACAATTCCAAGAGTTTCCAGCTTTCTACGGCAACATACCATGTTATTACAGGTAATTTACGAAGGTGTGAAAACTGTGGTCTGTTTTCTTAAATGTAAAAACTAAACCTTGTAAGAAAGACAGGGAAATGCAGAACTTCAACTTCGACAAAACTCATTTTTACGCACCGCCCACACTATGCGACTCAATTCGATGCAACTCTGTGACACGAGATTGTTCAGACGCGCTGGGAAAGTGTGGAATGCTTTGCAAATAATTTTAAGCCGACGTTCAGCCCAGATTCATACGATCGAACATATTGGGTCGTATGAGACTGAAACGTGCAACTGACAAAAATAACGACTCCTGGATGGAAGCGCACGACGACCAGTTCGTCGAAATGTGCCTTACACATGTTTGTCGCTTTAATGTAACAAATAAAGAATAGGTTAAACGTTAGAATTGAGGGTGAATCGATTTACGGACCTGTGACTTGTTGAATGAAGTGAGCACTATGCTCTAAAAACTAGTAAGTCGTCAGTTGTTGATAACAACAAGAGAGTCTTGTTGCATTAAGTCGCGTCGCATAGTGTCAATGTGACTTAAGGTTTGACACCCTTTGCGATCATTGTGTATACAATTTTAACATAGAGTACGCGACCTGCAGTATCGTTGAACCGTTGGTCACTGATGATTACGAATCGTAAAAAAACTCTCAAGTTTCATGAGATATTGTATTGATGATTTGGGTCGTTCTACAGGGTGCATAAACAGTTTTCGACACTATTCACTGGATCGACTTCTTCACTGAGTTATTTAGTAAACTTCATATTCACCTAATTATTTTTTAATGTTTTAATTTTGAATCTTTTAGTTGCTAAAGTTTTTTAATGTAGCGGGGCATTCAATCACTTCATAATTACTTATTGATCTGAGAGTAATCCGTTTTCATTGTGAGCGTGTTATTCCCTCTTTTGTGGTCCTTCAACCAAACGCATGACCTGCCTTAAGTAGATAAAGATAAAGTAATAATCGTAAGTCACCAAAATAAGGAGGAGGTCTTGCTCGTCCGTTCTTTTCCTAGACTAGGTGAAAACCCCATTTCTTGAGAAAAAAAAAACATATCAATAAATTAAAAACTTTGGACCATATCCATTTAAATGAATGTGAACGTGATGGACATTGCATCTTAACTAAGAATCTGATCAATATTTGCTTCTTAATTTTTTCACCAGCTGCGCACCACCATAAGGTGACTAGATGTGACAATGGTGGCGATGGTCATAATGATGTTTATCATTGTCCCTTCATTAGAAGAATGTTAGTCAATGAGGCAACTGAGAGTGTAAGTAATGTCCGAGCGTGTAAGTGAGAAAATGACACCCATTGATTTTGATGGGTGATCCATAATCTCAAATACAGAGGTTTCGCAATTACGTCATGGATCCGCTATGCTGAAGAACAGTAATGCCAAATGCCGGTCCCGAACCCACTGCACAGTGTGCACTGTGGTATGTGCGATTTGTACAGGCTTCGAGCAAGTGCGTCGAGCGTGGTCTACCTACGTAGTTACATATACTTCAGCATGACCGCCGGAAGTAACATGATGTCATATGAAAAGGCTTTTCTATAGTTACGATTATTTGCTATAGATTCAAACGTCGAATTATTTAACGAATGAACTGTAGTGTGAAATGAAGTGTTTTTAGAAAGTACTAATGACGTGCTTTGGGTAAAACGTGACACACTTTTAAATTATTATGCATATCAACCCCCCTCCACCTCCTAAAAAAACTGAAATAGACTTCTTCAATTCCAGTAGTGCAGCATTTTTAGGGGAACAAAGGTGAACAAAGTTGCGAAGAAGAAATCAGAGGAATACAAGAATATGAAGGACTGGATAGATGAAATGAATAAAGTTCAAAGTTAGTAGGAAGTAGGAACTTAAGAGAGCGCGTTATATCATCGTCAAAAAATAATCGAAATTATTTCAGGAAGGCGCCATTCAATTTTTTTATAATGCCTTTCACACGAAGGATCCAAGACTTTGGATGCTGATACAAAACATACTTCTGATCCAATTAGATCCAACTATGACCTCAAAGGAAATATTTTCACACCTAGTTCGAGGAGAATTAATCTTGATTCAGACTCAAAAGGTTTCTAAGGCAATAAATATATCGAATGAAAAGTTTCTATTTAGCTGCGGAAGGTAAATAGTTAGAGCCATTCACTTGAACTAGCTTTGTTTTATTTCTCCGTTCTGAGGTGCCAAAGTTACTTTCTTACATTTTCGCTCGCAGGGAATTCTCGTTGAAATTTTTAATGAAGATGATGTCATCGTAGAAACTGAAGATGAAATTGGCAACTCCCGTTCAGGTGAGTCCTCGAGGTTTAGTTATTTTAAGTTAAATAGACCCTGTGTGCTAGGTACCCAGTTAGACTCCAACAAATGCAGGACAGCTACTGTTAGGGGTATCCCCGTGTATGTACATTACTTGCTTTTGCAAAAAGTACGTCGAGCATACATCGTGCTCATTTTTACCGTCAAAACTATATCGTGTTACATCATCGCATAATTGTTTTGTGCTCTTTCGATGTTTTACACAATTCACTCCAGTGAACATGCTTTTGATATGGAATTCATGATCAGACCTTTTGGTTCACTAGTGACTTTGAACGGGAAATATTTATTTGTTGTATTAACCCTTTGTGCGGCTAGTTATTCCTTTCTTAACTGCCTTGGGGCATGATGGAATCCATTAAAGGTTTGTAACACAGTTTCTTAACTTAAGTAACAAAATGAGTGCTGGAGATATTTTTGCAAAACCTTAAAACGCAGTTCGTGGTTAGAGAACCAGGGACATTGATTATATATAGTTCTAATTGAATAGAAGAAAAAGCACATAATCTTCTTTCATTGGTAATGTAATCGGTTAAAGTAAGGATGTATGCATCTTACATGTTAGCACATGCTATATATTTACATATTACTCTAGCTGAAATAAGTTAAATACATTGTAGTAAAATATCAAAAATTATCAAATTTTTTATGTTGCTTAAGCATAAAAAAAAATAGGCACAACACAAAATAGCATTACGGTACCACATTATGCCATGTTTTCTTACCATTAGCTGGTAGTGAAACAGAAGTTAGAACCATATCAGTTACTAACGAAGAGCTACCAAAAGAAAGTGGAGGTGATGAGAAACACCAGAAAGCAAAGGAGAGGCAGGAGAAGGAAGGAAACACAGAAGATGAAATTGAGGTAAATACCATCCATTTGTTCAACATAATAGATACACTCTCTACGACATCCTTTTTGTGCCTGTACGTAAACAGATCCAAGAACTTCGAAAAGAGGCTGAACATCAAAAACAGTGTTTGAGCGTAGTGCCAGCATCATTCGATACTAGTCGTTCAGAAAAATTGAATTCGAGACCCTCGAGAGAATCGGGAATTCCCAGACTTTCATTCAGTCGAACCTATAATGTTTTATTAGCAATTTTTTAAATAAAATCCAGACTGCAAAGGTTAGCACATTGTACATTGATCAAAATTGCCACAAAAGAACTGCCCATTACCATTTTATAAAATGGAAGTGTATAGAACGCTTATCATTTGAAACGAGCTTGTATGCGCAACAACCCCTTTAGTCACTTGCAGTTTCATCAGTGACTAGTGCAAATGCTCTCCCAACTTTCCGAGAGGATCGCAATCAGGCTAAGATGCATCGCATACCTACCAGCTACAATTGTCATCTAACTCTTACAGGATTCCATGAGATAGCGGTCTGCTACGTTCAAACGCAGAAGCTCCCATGAATTTTCCTGAGTGGAAAATTGAACGTCTCCTTAAAAACACCCAAAACTCATTTCTTTTAGTAGGCGCGTCAAATAAAACTCACGCCAAGAAATTATTAACCAAAATGAACTTAAGCCTAGTCTAGTTTTTCGTTCATAAAATCGACACTATTAAGTTGTCCAATTATAACATTTCGCAATCAAAACGTGATGCAATGACATACATCTCTTCTTAACAAACTGCCCAAAATTATAAAATGAGTTTTACGATTTTAGCCATGATTGCTTCTTAGCATTGTCCCGCCACACCAGTAGTGCGGCAAACTGTACCTCGGGTGTCTCAGTTGCCTGTGAAACCAGCGAAACGACTTCAGTTCGTCTCTTTTTTTGGCCCCTTAAACTCTTGCATAAGGTATTTTGATACTGGCCATTTCATTGCTTTGACCTTCTACCCTTAATTGAAACAGGGAGTTGCTAGAGCAACTCCCTGATTGAAATGTAGCACGGGACAGTTTTGGTCCACAATAAGTGGCCTAGAACTACAATTTTATTCAATTAGCGTAGTCTGCCTAGATGGACACCTTGGTCAGTCTAATTTGGCAGGACGGTTGAAGGTGATGGGATAAAACGCCACTCTCAAAAACACCTCTCTTTTCGACCGAATCACCCGGATTACCACAGCAGCCCAACTTGGCCAAAGTTTTCGACAAATTTATACTGCCCTATACATTGGACCAACGATCATGCTGAAACAAGACTTAAAGGGGTTAATTGAGTTGACATCAATAACTTAATGCGAGAGATTTGAGGGTCACTTTAGAGTAACCATGCTTATAGTAAGCAAAATAAGCCAAGTTTCCTCTCCAATAGTTACGGAAAAAGTTGAAATTTTGAATTTTTTATTGTCCCGACTTGTTACGGTTTTGTGCTTAATTTGAAGAAGTGTCTGGTTACGAATTTCTAAAAACGGAATTCAACAGTTAATTACTCACTCGTCAAACAATTATTTGTATGTGGGATATGGGGATTGTCTAAGTTTGACCGTTTGTCATGAGTATGTGAATAAAACTTAACAGCTTTGGAAAAACTGTTGAATATCATGAACCAACTCAATGAACCTCTTTAAACATAACGAACACATATATAATACACGTAGGTTGGATGTCTTTTGGTTCAGAGAAAAGTATTAGACAACGCTTTAAAATTGAAGCATCTATTCACAAATGAAGTTTTGTTTAGAAAGTGTAGGAATCCCGTATACTTTTTTGCTGGGTATCACACGAGGTTCGTGTGGTTGGTATCTATACTGTACCTGAAAGAAGGTTGCCCTTGAGATGCCCTCCTCGAATAAATCCCATAGTTTGTATGTCATGCCATTTTTTCATACTGTTTAATTGGAAATGTGGCTGTGCCGGCTTTACCAAATAGTTTGGCCTTTTCTAATTCAACTTCCAATTTGAAACGGAGCTTTACATACAACAATGAAACGTGTTTCATTGAAGAGTAATCGAGACTTCCTAAAAGCCAAAAGTTTTTATAGTGTACTTCAAGTCAAAAAATTCAAAAGGATATATTAAAGAGCATGATGAATGACTTGTAACAGGCCTCACTCTCATCTTTGGAAGACATTCCTAAGCTAAAATGTTGAAATTTATTCACTTAAAACAAATTGATCCATTACGCAGTAATTTGTGACCTTTTTCACTCACATTACCTGTTTTGTTTCCCTTTAAAATTAAAAATGTTTTTATGACCTTGAGCATTCATGTTTGCTTGTAAGCATGTTGCACAGAGAGGCCTTAATTAATTACATCACCCCATAAGAGTAAGAATAGTAAGAGTAGGTAGTATCACACCTTGGTAAAAGGTGCATCAACGTCTAAAAAAAAACAAAGGAATACAAAGATTGTAATTTGAGTAGTACAACAATGCCATTACAAATTTTTGCGCAATGTACCATTTCATTTTAAAGTCGAGTGAATAAACTTCAAGATATGATATCTTAGCCTAGGAATGTCCTATGAAGACAGGAAATGAACTGTTATAATTCACTTTGCATGATCTTTAACATATATTTTTGATTTTTTTTTTTACTTTAAGGTGTTTGTCCTTGGTAACACCTTGATCTCCTATTGTTTTAATTCTTACAGGACAGTTCAGCTGGTGTTTCACGGAAAACTGCAGAAAGCGATGCCGTGACTCGAGTGGATTATGAAACGCTGTCAGGTAAAAGGATGAATTATGTCAGTTAATGAATTGTTGATTATTTCCTTTATATTTTTTTAGGTTAACATCAGGGTTTCTTTAGTTTACTCTTGAGTTAGTAGAACATATTAAATCAAGCAGATGTGATTCTATGGGCATTTAAAAGCACTAAACTATCTTGTGAAAGTGGCTTGTCAAGCATAATATGTGAATGAATGAGGTCAAAATTGAGATCCGTTGATTTAACCAAAGATCCAAAAAGTCAAGTTGCGTTACCATCGAACCTAATTCAATGAAAATGGTGGATTTTGTTCAGATTTTTCCGACGTCTTTATAGTCCAACAAGATATTCCTTGATTTCAAAGCGACTCCCGTGAGCAACACATAGCAATGCATGCCGCAGGCCGCCGCCACTGCA
Source organism: Holothuria scabra (assembly GCA_037179385.1). Taxonomy (NCBI): domain Eukaryota; kingdom Metazoa; phylum Echinodermata; class Holothuroidea; order Aspidochirotida; family Holothuriidae; genus Holothuria; species Holothuria scabra. Next base: position 45,843,782 of record CM074190.1, read on the forward strand.
TACCCTCGTTACGTTTACGTACGTATGCCTATAATGACAGTTGTCGAGTTTTAGCTCTGAAATGTGCAAAACCTCAAAGAATTTGTCCTTTCGCGTAGAATTACAAACTGGCAGTTCCAGCACTCGCTGCTAGGCTGTAGGCCTACTCAAGAAATTAACCAGCTGCAGACCAGTACTGGCATTTAATGAAAAATTCCTGAGATACAAGAGCGAGCGTGAAAATGGGGCTATGTATACTCTTGAAGTCCATGCTGTAGAGCGGGATAATCCCGTTTTTCTTTCTTCGGGGTGACTGTGTTAGTACCTTCGCTTCCTTGGAGCCTTCGGAACATCCATTGTTCGCGGTAAGATCTAACGTCGGCTTCGTATTGGCCACCAACACTCCCCGACAAAAGTAAATGAAACCACTCCTCCCCGCTCTTCCTTTTAATTTTGGCTACCAATTTATGACGATCACATAGGGCAAAACACTGACAGAGGCGAGGGTTTCAAACTAGTTTTACGTGACTGCAAATGCGACTTGATAGTGTTTCAGCTATTTTTATCATTTGTTTTTTCGGGGATTGTAGCCTAGTCCAACGTTACTTCCACTGCTAGTAAAATGTTAAAGATTGGCCTTATGCCTTCGAAATATAATATAGTACCCATCAAGCACTGGTTTGGCCTACGTTTAGTTGTAATTTACCTCAGTTCCAGGCTCCAACTTGGCAAAATAAGGGACGAAGCAAAGCCGAGTCAGTTATGTTGCTAATGTGGAGTCGAGAGGAATTATGTGAAAATAATGGTCAAACAAATGTGGTTTATTCCTATTCTACCACCGAAAATGTGTGGAAAACGTCATCACGTCTTCACGTTTACTGACCGTGTGTTGTGAAATGACGGGTAAGTGTTCAACCAATAAAAATGCAGGATTCTCAATAACGGTTTTAGTGCTGGTAGTATTGAAGAACAACTTTCTTTTATCTATTCATTCATATCAAACTGAGTGATGGGTCAATCATTATTAAAAAAAACTTAACTAACCTCTTCTGCTCTTCCTCCAAGGCTCCAATTTTTGCCCCGTGTTTCAATTTTTACCCGGCCTCAATTATTTTTCTAAATGGAATAAATGACACTTTTTCCTAGATCTTGAAGGAGAAAGGTTGAAGCTAGTTAGATGGAGTTTAACGGCCCAGGACAAAGTCTGAAAGTAAAAAACAAAGTACATTAGTAAGATCACATTGTGCAAAAATTTCTGTTTTATTCTACAGAACCTGGTATCTGAAGTAGTTTTAATAGACGCAGTTTATTGCAGATTTGAAAGAATTTCTTTAATTACCTTGCATTGTCGAGTTCAATTCGCTTAAAATATTGCTTTGAATTGTTATTTTAGGTTCGCTATTTTTGCCTCCTCAATCTTGAATACTTCATTATATTCAACAAGCTTCGAAGGGTTTTTGTCCTGGGAATCCTTTGCCTATGGATGCTACCACTGAACTTAGTTGGTTCCCTCAACCGAGCCTATGGATCCCACAATAGCCCACAGCTTTAAAAGAAAAACGTTCTGGTGATATTTTCATTTTAGGATTAAAAGCTTTCTCTTTGATCCCTATCCATGAGTCCACGTTTTCCTCCGAACCTTTATGAAATCATAACTTTGGCATTACCAAACTAGCAATATTGACGATATTTTCACCGCATTAAAGGCAAAATACTCAGAGCTTTCCGGGGCTTCGCCCCTGGACCCCCACCAGGGGCTTTTAGGCGGACACCTGAACCCCCACGCCGTAATACTCGCGCTGTTGCGTGAGCATTGCCGCCAAGGAAGCCCTACATTCTTTCTTCGCACAAAATACGACCCCCCTCCCTTTAAAGTATCTGGTGACTTCCATGTTATTTATCTCTTTATTTTGTTGTTCTGTAAATCTATCGTAGTTTCTTGCAATGTCGGTGTTTCAACGGACAGCTATTGCTCACTAGATCGAAATGTCCACTGATCGATTGTTTAGACCAAAAACATACTTAGCTAAACCTGGGCTTTATCATAGCCATAGGCCAAACCACAATTCATCCTTAAATCCTATGGAGTAGGCCCTAAATCTAACCAGATTCTTTTTCTGTTTACCTAAATCCTCTAAGTCAAGTGTAGTCCGGTGTAGTCTACTTCCATAATGTGCGTACACACAGTAATAAAAATAAGCGATTGATACCGGATGACCTTTGTTCTGTCATGCACAGTTGTAATCATGAAAGGGCTTCTTTCGTAAGCTTGTTTTAAGGCATTTTGGGGGAGGGGGGTAGTGGTAGTTGTTCTTCTTCTCAACAGTTACACATCCTCGTACCAAAGTCGCCCAAAAGTGTACACAGAAATTGGAAGTAAATAAATCATTCAAAACGTTCTCATATCTTTCAAAATCGTCTTCCTTTGCACTTGAAAAAGTTTGCTGGTGAGACAGGGTCATATCTAAATAGGGTTTTTAGGATGGTTAGTTTTGAATTTGGACGTTCTACATGTTATTTATGCAGACGTTATACATAAAATAGTTATCGATCAAACCATATTATGTCATAACATAACATATAATCTTATCATTAGCCGAAGTTGAAGCACAAGGAGAGGCCATCTCAATTACAAAAGTTGAAGGCGTCAATCTTTTGGACGAAGTATCAAACGAAAACTCGGATGGAGTGACAAAAAACGGAGAAAATGAGGAACAATGGAAAGAAGAAAGCATAAAGAAGACTTTAAAGGTAGCTAAATTCGTAACAACGTTCACACCAACAATATTTAAGAAGTATTTGCGACAGTGGTGTTACATTATAGTATCCACTGTTGGTCTAAAATTTCTTGGAAAACAAGGATAAGGCAAAATTTCAAAAAGTCTTAAAATAACAAAAACAATTCCTTAATAGCAAAAGAAAAAAAAAAAAAAAAAACAACCTTAGAGTATTCGGAGTTAAAATTCTTAAGTACAACGTATGATTCTCCTGTTCTCACTTTTCCAGAGAACTATTGTAAACCAAACTACGGAACGCGATACTATGACTGAAGATCAAGATAAATCTCTATCAGGTAAGGTAGCGTTTATTTTTAGGAGCTTTTCTTCTAACGCGTCGGACGTTGTTATCGTAATTGCTTCATCTTGTTTCGGCTTAAGTAATAGGTGTGGGAGTTCAAGGTTATAAATCCACTGAATCATGCAGATTACATTAGAACGTGAATATACACATGCCATTAGTTAGTCAGTTAAAACTTGGGATGATTTTGCAAGGCTTTGGTAGGTAAAGCCCTACTTTTGGAAGTCGAGTTTTTAATGTTAAGAAGACGTTAACAGCAACTTAATTCTATTACCCAAAACATTGTAAAACGAGTCATCAAAACTTCCAAAATCCAAAATACTCACAGATAATGAGTTTGGAATCCCTCCTTCTACAGGTGTACAGTCGAATTTGATAAATGATAACCAACCTCTCAAAACATTTCAAGAAGTAACTACATTGATGTTGTCACAATTTGAACAATGGTAGAGTAATACAAAATTACATGCTTAAAGGGCAGGAGCAGTCATCCCAAAATGAAGTAGTGTAGTAGACTGTCCAGTTTCATGACTGGCTGTTGAGAGTCACGTGACAATGTTTTTTCTCTTCAAAAGTGAAATTTACTGGAAATAACTGCTTGGTTTACCTTGAATATGCAAGAGTTAAATCATAAAATGTAATGAGAGATACTTTGAAGAAAAATAAGACGAAAATTGTGCTTTTTCCCTTTTTCTTCAAAATAAGTTTGGGAAACCGCTCTTTACCTTTGAAACATCCCTTCAAATAGGGGACGGGGAGACCTTTGTGCAGTTTTTTCACTTTAGAAAATCATGAATATTTAAACAACGACATTTGGTAGTCATAGGAAAGGGGATCTTTAACTTGCCTCACTTCAACAGGCTTGTATAAAAAAGATCTATTTTCAAAATGGATTTCTTCACCTATCTGGACAACTCGTTTTGCATATCTCATTACCTGTTTGACAAATTATATCCCACTACGAGGTCAGGAAAAGGACCGACTCCTTGTCAAACGTTCGAAAAGGAGTCTTAATTATTTTCAAAAATGCAGTTTTACCAGACAAGGTCAGACTCCTTGTCACAGGTACGACAAGTTGTTGCCAAAGGTCACAGGTTACTGCCAAGAGTGACCTTGCGGGGTATCTTCAACATGAATCAAGAAAACAGACATATTTGATAAAAATTGTGAGAAGATTTAAAAAATCCATTTTGAAATTAGAACTTGTTATAACATTTTTCACGACATCGAAAATATTTTCGTAAAAATTGTAAAAAGGTTCGGAAATACTATGAAACGCTATGTCATTAGCACTTAATTAATGTTGCGTACTTGTATACAGTGCTCAAAGTACTCATGTAGTGTCTCATCCAGAAACAGCCATTTTGTTCATTTTAATGGAAGTGAACAATGCTGAAGAAACGGATGGCGTCGATCAGCGTAGAGTTTATCTTAGAGGGTTTGAATGTTTCGGACAGGAAATATTCTACCCTTCTCCGTTATGCTACCCATACGACTAAAATTGTAATAATTAAATGAAAACGTTATAAAAAAAAATAACTTCATACTTCTTACAGAAAATACTTCATATCCAAAATATTGCCTTAATGCTGGAGAAATTAGTATGCTTCCCGCGTTGTTTACTCTCTAAGAGTATTTCCCTTTAGCTCCTTTCATTCCAAGTTCACCCTGCGCGACTTGGTTATCGCATATTGGATTTTAAATTACCGTCTATAAAACCCACCTCAGGTTACACCATCTTTTTGAATGGAAATAGCCCTCAATCTTAGGTACATTCTGCACTGATCACTGCAGAGGTTTACTGTGTTGATTCATGTTTTTAAAACCGTACATAAATGACTGCTCCTCCAACATCACATACATGCTAAAAAAGTATGTAAAAAAGTAATCGATGACAATAGTTTCGTAAGCTTCTCCTTGAGCCTGAATCCAATTGTTAAATTGGAACAGATTTTGTCGGTTTTACCCTGTCCTTGTGTTTTCTTTTCAAGCATAGTATTTGGACATGCAATTTTTGAAATTGTATGCAGTAGCTCAGTTTGCACCTGTATCAAGGCTACCACTTTTTTGAATTCATTGTCTTTTACTGATCATTCCATAGAGGTGGCTGTCTGCGTGGAGCGTGAAGTGTGTGGAAAACTACACGAAAATGGAAATGAACACAGTTACCAAAAATCTTCCATGCCGTTTCCCGGTAACCCTCAAGAAGCGACTAGAGGAGAGGTTTGTATGATAGTCTCCATCAAGGACTTCTTTTGAAAAAAAAAAACACTTTAATATCTTTACTAAGATTGGATCGAACTTTAACATTTCATTTTTTATTACAACTTAGTTTAATATTTTTGAATTTTGATTCGATCCTCCCAAAACACTTCTTCTTCGTGCTGAGTGTATATCACCAATTATTACAGAAGCATGTTCGCAGTGGCCTGTTCACTTAACCTTGGGGGGGGGGGGGGCGGCAAGTGGTGGACTATGATAACATCGGGGGTGGGGTGCATGCCCCCCTCTTTTCCCTCGTAGCGCTGGCACTGCATGTAAAACAAAGTGGGAACTCACACTGTGGATTGCTTAAATAACCCATAGGCAAAAACTGGTTCCCTCATGCTACAACAAAAGCATGTACTGAAAAATGTAATGTTCCTTTTGAATTTCTCATTAGGTCAATAAATATTTTCTACCGCCGGAAGCGAACAGTATGGAAACTAATCGCCACAGTGTGACTAAGAAGGTAAATTGCTTCTCAATTATAAAAACAGAAGTTCGTTATGGGATGCATTAATAGTCTATGTATTAAAAGATTACATCTGCGTTTATTATTGATATTTTGGAATATTGGTACGGTGGGACTACTTTGCTCCTTGGAGGCTGATCATCCTATTTTCAGTTTGAAAGGTTTCTCCGTTGCCTTTACATACTTTGGTGCCGAAAGTAGCTTGGAGTTCATGAGTTGTTATTGAATAAATCCAGCCAATCCTTATTGAGCCAGTTCCGCCCTAGAGTTAATGGTTTCAAAGGTCAAAGAAATTATACAACAGCATAAACATTTTTTTCGAAACTGTCTCCAAGAAATTTGTTTACCCTACCAAGACGAACGTCAACAGATTTACTTCAAAAGCATACAAATATAGCCTCATCAAAGAATGAAGTGAATTAGATCAGTTTTCCGTGAGTGCTGATGGCTCGAACCTAAATAACAACGAAAACTTTATGGGCGATTCCGTGTACCTTCACGCGCTTTCCCTTGGAGCATGCGTGCTTGTAACTAAAAAAAAAAGTATGTATGTATTTTTGAAATCAGTTTAAACCTTTAGCAGATTCGCATTCAAATCACATTACAAAATGTGTCTATTTAATATCTTGAAAAACCGTAGTAAACAAAAATATCCAAAATACTTCAATTAGTCTTTCTTGGAATTCTTTCTTTCAGATGACTTTCTCAAAACTTACCTTCACCCAACTTATACCCTTTATTTCCGCATTGTTAGTTTTAAATCTAGGGAATTATGGAGGTAAGTTGATTTAAAGACGATCGTAACCTTGTGCTACTCTTACATGCATTTTGTATAACGATGTGGCGTTTAAGTACTAAGTTTTATTAAATTACCAGAGAAAAAAAGATTTTCATGCGTTTGTTCCTCGTAACCCTAGCAATCGAGTTGAAGGAGCCCATAACTATAATATACGTTAAACTACTTAACTTCTACATTTATGTTGGAGTCTGGTGGAACAGAAAATTCCCATCCTCCCAGCTGCAACTCCGTGGAGGAATTTTTAAACTTTTGTCTCCGTCTGCCCACGGGATATCCTGTCATTGCTCTTTACCGATTCTTCATGTAATAGTTTTGCGAATGTTGGTTTTATACTGGACTATTGACCAAAGACAGCAATACAATTTTGTCGTGGAGTTTAGATATGAGAAAATCTCTCTTTTGAAGTACCACAAAATTAAAATTAAAAGAATAAAAAAAATAAAATAAAAAGAATACATAGTCTCTTATTTGAAATTTTTACGTCCTAAATTTGTTCCTTAGATGAACTTTTACTACTCTGTGCAAGTCTTTCTTATGTGTCCCCAAAATTGTGTTGCTGATATTGTGAACCAAGATGAAAACGTTATCACCAAAATGTCATCTTTAGCTATTCTTTTCTAACTCATCTGTGATGAAGCTATATTTATTTCATTTTTCCAAAACAAAAGAATAGGTTGGATCCTGTACGATTGTTAAACTGTGGGATCTGAAATGCAACTGAAATGAGTAAATTACTTATTTCTGCGGTTTCAAAGCAGGAACTTTCATGTGATAGCAACAAAAGATCATTCATCGAAAGGATTATGTTACAAAAATGGTGTGAACTGATGAATGTTACTCGTAAGATAATAGACAAACAAACAAACAAACAAAATACCCCATTGCCCCTATATCTCAGTTACTTAATGAATGTTTTCAAAGTTACAAGAAAATTCATAAAGTCGCACGTCTCACCTGTAGCATATCCTTTCCGAAGTCTTTTCTTGACTCTGAAGGGGTCCACATGGTTTCGTACTCGGGATTGCAAGGGACCATATGGGTTTCCTACTTCCCCATATGACGCATATGGGATAGTTCTAGGGTCAATGTATACACCTGAAATATGGATTAACAAGCCAAGGGGCTTGTTAAGCAAAAGCAAGCAAAAGGGGCACCTGCCCTTTCAGATTTTATTCTTCCCCCACTTGTCCTGCAAGTAAGGTCAGCAGGGAGCTGGGTTAATCAGCAAAAATAAATAATTCAAATAATTCACCTCTCCAGAAACGTAATTTTTAATCCAGACATATTAAAAACCTCAGAGCGCCCATCGACCCCCACCCCAGGGAACGAACGCTTTGGTTTGGTTTTTCTTTTCCCTTCCCCCTCCCCCAGTTTTGACATTCTTGTGCCGGCACTGATTAACCCTACATGTTTTCTAATGCATGTTCCAAGAAATGGGATGAAGCTTGTTAGTTCCACTTGGTTAAGTTTGCATTATGATAACTTAATTAGAAGTCTAAAAATCTCTTTCCCAGTGTCTGGTATACCGTACTGTCCGGCCAAACAGATCGCAGAACTTGGTTCAATTGGCACACTTTATTGCAAATTCCCGGATAATTTTGATGCCGTGTACTGGTACGATGAATCAACACTTGATGGACCTCCGTTGGTAGCATACTACAGAAACTCCCAGATGAAGCGTGGTCCTGGGTTTCGCAACAATGCATACGACATTTCGGAGAACGGTTCTCTGGTGATTTCAAACGTTAGTTTGGTACATGAGAAGGTGTACTTGTTTGTTTTGTCCACTGGCCTAGACACTTATGAACGGAACAACGTTTCTCTGAAAGTAGTCGGTAAGTTGAAATGATGGTTGCTATGAATTCTGTTTAAAACCAGTAAAACTTAAAGTCCACACATGTCTTTATGTGCATCTTCAGGTTTTGATCACTTGAATATACTAACGTGTAAGTTATTGTTGATTTAAGACAACGTTAATTGCAATTCTGTACTATCTCACTATTTTTTAATGTTAACTTTATCATGAAATGAAATCCTTCTAAAGGGAAGATGGAATAAACAAAAATTAAATCAGTGTGGTAAATTTACGTGACTGACGCTTGAGCGTCACGTGACAAAATTTTGAGTCTTCGGTTGTGCTACACTGTTAAAAATTTCTGTAAATTTACAGACTTTTTTAACTTAAATTTTTTGTATTTTACTTTTAATAGAGATATTTTTGTAACTTTACAGACACTTTGTATTGCTACAATAAAAAAAGGTTGTTTAACATGTATTTTCTGTTTATTTGAAAAACCATTTCTGTCTGCTTTTTTAACCAAATTTTACTTCTTTGTAAAACTTTTTCTGTTAATTTACAGAAATTTTAACACTATTTTGTATTTTTCTGATTTCACATAAATATACTGTCATTTAACAAACATTCATTTTGTTTTTAAGCTGAAAAAGAAACAAAAATAAGCCCAAACAAACAAACAAATAAGAAATAGCCAGAAAATTTTCAATATATAACATGCATCGTTCTGCGAAGTTTCAGTTAAAAAAGAAAACATTTTTGGCGAATTTATGGCCCTATTTGAAAATTAACTTACATTTATTATAAAAGCATACTTAGTTATTACGTTCTTAGTTATAAACATCATACAACTGGTGTTTTGTCACACATTTTTAAGTAAAAAGAAATTGTAAGGCCCTAATTTCAGAGCACTGACAATTGGTATACTGATGTCAACTCATCGCCACAGGCGCTCATGCACTTGATCGAATTAAAAACGTTCCACAAATTTACTTGAAAGAGTGAAATTTACCACTTTATGACGTATATCTCATTTTGCATAAATGGGTGGAGCTTATTTTTTAGGCATTTTCCTAACAAAAGGATTGCTGTTGCTTTGAATAATATCTTTTTTGGCGTTTTTTTTTAATCAGGAAGTGATAAACGTATTGTTTACCTTGTCTGGAAATGTTTGCAACCAATGTATTTGCTTTCTTTGTCATATTTATTTTAAAAACAATTATTATATTGTACAAAAAATGTGACTTTCCAATTACAAAGTTCCTAGAGATAGCAGTCTACTTGACAACAATATGACAACAAAGCATCCTCATTGTGTTTTAATTGAAAACAACTTCGTAACGACACATTACGTTGATAGAGGAGATGATGAGAGAGGCTCGGAAGAGAAAGAGAAAATTGCCACGGTGATGCAGATTCATCTGATTCTATTACAACAAATTTGACTTACTGCTTTTGCCCCTGAAATTTTCATTTAAACTTTGATAATTGAAACACTTAAGAAACTTACATACATTCCTCTCCATTTAACTTCCGATATATATTAAACTTTCCTTAACATTATTTTCTACAATTTATGTTAAACAGCGAAGCTGATGGATACATTTCACGTCGTACTATTCGAGTTTAAGTTTAGTTCTATTTTGCCAGATTTAGATTTAATATGTTTTGAAATGGTTGTACAGGAAAGTAAAGTTTTTTGAGGTACATCCACATTTTGAAATTCCTCAGGACAGTGTGAGGCCCGTCGCTTTACAGAAAACTGTCTAATAAATTGTTTAAATGGGGTCAAAGCTGTTGGACAATGGAATTAATAATTTAATATCACTAATTCATAATTATACATGATGAAACATGTACGCAAAATGTTCCATAAATTGTTTCCATTCGAATTCTAAGTCACCTGCAGTTAGTTTAGGAATCATCGCACGTCTTTGTAGCAAAGGTAAAATTTTGTGGATCATTACGAATTGTTGTTATATGTCATCCATAAAGTGGTTTGGTGGTTTAGTTTTTCTCATTATTGTTCGTGTACTATTACTGGTAACTGTCAGTTTTAAATCTACTGTTTTATGTAAGTTAACACCTTACATAACAAACGTTGCGCAGCAGAAAAATCTAAATATTTTAATATTTAGCTTTTCTCATGCGACTACCAAACTGATATTTTTTACAAAAAAAAAAAAATGTGTTACCCTCTGTTCAGCGTTTTGAAGGGTAGGTCTGTAACGCAGTTATCGTTTCAGAGCCTAAGTAGTTACGTAACAGGTTGAGCCCGCCCCTGATTAAAGTCTTTGTAGGTACACTTGGTTTGTGCAGTAGTAGGATGAACCCATCGCAAAGTGTGAACTAGTGTTAGGAGGTTTGGAGGTTGGTCGAATATGGTCTACTAATTTATGAAGACTTTTACTCAATAAATTTTTAAAAAGCATTTATAGGAATGACACACGAAATGCAATAAGTATGCTGTTTGTATTCAACTTATCGACAAATGTAACAATAACTACACTGAAAAATACTTACTACTAGCAACATTATCTTTCTTTGTAACTGCTGAAGTTTACCCAGGTCATGATTCTCCAAGGATAAAATGTGACAACTGTTCAGGAAACTACTACCATTTTAATGATGGACGCAACACTATAACCTGCGTTTCCGACAAATCAAGACCACCTGTTAATCTTGAATGGATCAACCGGACAACGAATGGAGACTTCCCTGTGGAAGATCAAACGAACAAAATTGCAGACAACAAGGATGGAACATATAATTCATCGACAATCCTACATTTGACAAAAAATGGTAACAGTCAGATGGCTACGTTTGTTTGTAGAGGAAGATGGTATTCAGAGAGCTGGAGACAAGAGACAGAAGTACTCATCTATTACGGACCAGGTGAATGAGTTTTGAACTAAGAGTAAAATCCTTTAGAGAAAGTTACGATAGAAACCAAGTGTAAAAAACCAAAGCAAAACTCATTTATGTGGAAAAACCTCTTAATGAACCAAATACAATTGTATTTAAACTGGAAAAGGCAAAATAACTACAACTTAAACTCCTGGTGTGGAGATATCAGATGACGGGTGCTTAGTATTTTTTTCACTCCCAGCAGAAAAGTCTCTTTGAAACCCTATGTTTAAATGTCATCAATCAAGGGGTTTTAATGGGTTACAAATGGTTCGAATGGGTTTTCAAAATGGTTCGGTTTATGCAAAGCTTAATTTTACCATTTTGTTTGAGATTTTCATCAACAAGCATAGGAACTATTTGCATGCAAAGATTTTTTTATATTAATAATTTTAACTTTTGAGGCAATTTAAAACTAGAAGAAAGCAAAAAGAACGTGCGAAACTTTGGTGTCAAGTCTACCTTTGTAGGTGTGTACGTTTGTGACGTTAGGCAGCCTTGTGAACAAGATATCTCAAGAGAGCAAACAATTGATTCTTCTCATACTGCGCATATAGAATTATCGAATCAAGAAAATAAGATTGTTATTTCAAATGCCACATAAGTTAACCTAACTTCAAGGGTAACCAGAGGTGAAAATACGTCATTCTTATCACAATTTTTTAAAACAGCAACAATTTTGTGAATGTGTCATACTATCTATAATGTATTCAAATGAAGACATAGATATGAAGATGCGTTACTGAAAACTGGTAGCAACCTTATTTTATTTGTCTTTTAAATTGAAGCGATTGATTTTGAGAAATACCAAAACCCTTGACTTTACCAACATACTACAGAACTAAAATTCCAATTATTGTATTCTAGGTAGCATGCTTGACAGAAAACTCTTTTTTCCCGATTTGACCATAATTTCTTATTTAGTTTCAGTACAACCATCGGCCCTGTATGTTTGGCCAAGAAGTTGCAAATACAATGGAACGCAGTCATGTGAAGTTAAAGAGGAAGACACGCATGTAATACGATTTGCTTTGCAAAGTTGGCATCGTAATGTCTCCGTCAAATGGACAGCAAAAAGGCCAGACCTTATATCTTTTCCTTCATACGAGCTAAGTGTAACAGAACAAAGGGATTCTTCCTTTGATATTGTGTGTTCAACAACGTATAAAATAAGTGAAGACGTGCTTTGCGAGGAACAACTTTGGATTGAGAGTCATGTTTATGACCCAGTCTTTAACATTAACGCCCGTGCCTCAGTTCGGATTATTCCAAGTGAGTTTGAGTTTGCATATGTTGCCGCTTCAGATATTAATGTCAAAATTTCAAAATAGCGTCAGATATTCACCCTTCGAAACGTAAGACTGAGGCTGGATGTTGCGTTTGGGGACCGGACAGGGGTAAAGTTTCGCATTAGCTATACGGGTGATAATCCTTTTCCATATCGTCACCAACGAGTGATAATTTAAGATGGATTGTTACCATTACACCTGAATACATAAGCTCACTGGCGCATGACAGATAAAAACTTTCAGCAAGTCTTCCTTAAACAGTTCATAGTTGATTTGAGATAATTTGACATTATTTGGCAGTAAGAAACAAAAGGCTGATCTTCTTTTGTTCGGAATTTTTCATATTTTCATTTGAACTTATTAGGCTTTGGTGTTACCATTTAAGATAGCTTTCTTTTCCCTGTAAGTTGTAATTTTGTTACTTTTGACACTTTTATTTTTACAATTGCAAAACAAACAAAGTGTCGAGTTGGATTTCACCTTTGCGTTAAATAAAAACAAGTTTGAATAGGTTTTAAAGAAAAAACTGTAAAATTATTTCAATAACCTACTCAAACTTAAGATAAAATTCACAAACAAAATGTAAACCGCTAAGTCTATTAGAAACATTCAATCAATTGTTCCAAGACTGGATACAATGTAATGAAGATAGCTTGGTAAATGATGTTTTGAAGCCCAATAATGAAACACTTTCAAACTGTATTTAATTTTGGAAGTGTATTTACTATTGACGATTTATAAACATGTAAGTCATGGTATATACATACATGAGAGGTTGATCCCACAGAACATACAGTCGCACAGTCTAAATATTTAGTCATAACTCTAATTGAATAGATGCATAGTTATTGTGATTTTTTGTTTACTTTTCCCCTTACAGTTAAAATGTTCATCAAACGACTTGACAGATTTTACGTCAAGAGAGGTGTAAATTTTCCATAGAATCTGAATTTATTGATAAAATTATTGCGTAATGCATCGTTTTGAAGAAAACACTCTATCAAAGTATACTCAGTACAGGCAACCTTGAGAAGTCCATAAAGTAAACTGCCAGTGAAGGACAAATCTCCCATTTCGTTGCCAGACGTTCCAAATTCATTGCCAACTCTGACGACCGTCAGTTCTGTGGAATCATCTTAGCATACAATAATTACATATATTTTTCTGAAATATTTTCTGAAATATTTTTTAAAATATCTCGTTTCTCGCTGACACGTATTATTCTTTATGTCCATGTAGAATCCTGCAGACCGTGGAATAGAAAGGCAGTAAAATTTGCAGTTGCAGGACTTGCAGTGATAATTGGAGTGGTAGTGGCAATACCCTTAATTATCTATTTCAAAAGGAAAACTACCGTGAGTATATCCATACGTTTTAGGGGTTTCATTGAAAAGAGAAACCAATACATTTATGATGGTGTGCGCTGGTATGTATGTATGTATGTGTGTATGTATGTATATATGTATGTATGTATGTATGTATGTATGTATGTATGTATGTATGTATGTAGGTGTGTATGTAGGTGTGTATGTAGGTGTGTATGTAGGTGCATTTGTGACAATTTGCTTGTTAACACGATATCTTACGATAAAATGTCGGGCGGTTTTCAAACCTTGCACATAGATGCGGCATATTAAGAAACAGATTCCTATGAGTGTTTTTGGTGGAGGTCAAAGGTCATCTGGGGTCACGAGGGGTCAAAGTCTGAAAAACATGTTTACGCAATATCTCAAGATAGGAAACTTGGATAGATTTCATATTTGGTATGTGGATGCGTTATGTTCAAAGAATGGTCCCTACCCTTAGTCGAAATATATATCTGGCTGTAAGTTTTGATATAATGTATCAAGATACCTTTAGTCGAAATTTATATCTGGCTTACATCTGGGAATTTCTGACTGTTATAAAGTTATATATGGCCATATAAAGCCAGATGTAAAACTTCATATAGGTATCTTGATACATTATATCAAGTTTTATATGGCCATATCAAGCCATATATAACTTGGTGAAATGTCTTTCCAGATACACAAATTTAGTTTTATGTGACCATAAAAAGCCAGAAAAACTTGATGAAATGTTTGTCCAGATATGTTAATAAAGTTTTATATGGCCATACCAAGACAGATATAACTGATTAAGAAACCATGCCAGATTTACAAAGAAACGTTTAGATGGTCATATTAACACTTTTTGGTTTAAGTTGTGAAACTTTCCTACACAAAGGCCTTCTTTGAAAGCTTACTTTGATTCGGCAACCCAAAATCATAACATTCAAACCATTCAGCCATAAAATACTAGCATATGCAAATGACTTCTCAATGTGGGCGTGGTCAGGAATTTAGAGCCCTGATTTTCTCTTTTTATGATGAACGGAGTAAATGTGTTAATCATAAAACCTTCAACAAAATTTATATTGGAATATTTCCCCATACTGTAATTGAAACCAACAAAGCAGTGTAAACATTTAAAGTAGGAAGCAGTTTTGTTCTTCACTATTAAGTAATTTAACAACTTCAAATACTTACGTCAATGTAATGCAATGGACATTAATTTTTGTCAGAGATGTTCAGATAGTCCTTACATTATATTGGCTAAGCAAGGCTTCTGATTGGCTTTACACAAAGGTTGTGCACTAATAAGTTTTTGTGCAGACATATACTGTATGGTCCAGATATGTCCTGGATATAAAATCATGGGACAAATATGCATCATATGTGTCTCATGTAAAATTTGAGCCATATCAAATGCTTTTTGAATTGAACCACCATATATACCATTTATGGCCCATATATATATATATATATATATTTATATATATATATATATATATATATATATATATATATATTTCACTAATTCGGCACTTAGGGGGAAAGTTGTTGTTGAAAAGTCGACCTTAAGGGGAAAAAAATTTAGGGGCGAAATATAAGTTTCGCCGTAACGTTTCTACACACTTTTTCTATAGGAATACGTAAACGGACAAGAGCGCCCTCCTAGATTTACAAAGACGATACAATTACTTCAAAGTTGTCAAATTTACGGACACCTAGCTGTCAACACGAACGGATGGCTGGCCATTGAAATAACGTTGTTTATATTTTTAGACGTTAGGGCGAAGACTTTTCCTTATGTATTTTATTGTTATTTTTTCGCCCTATGTACGCGCAGATATAACAATTTCCCCCTAACGTGGGAATTAGCGTTATATATATATATATATATATATATATATATATATATATATATATATATATATATATATATATATATATATATATATATATATATATATATATATATATATATATATATATATATATATATATATATATATATATATATATGAATTTCCCGTACATGGACCATATCTGTCCAAAATAAAATTTGAGCCATCACATTTTTTTTAAATGGGCCATTTATTTCCATACACAAATTCCATATCTGAACCAGATATTGGCCAGATATAAATTTCCAGGTAAGGCCCATATATGGATTTTGAGTAACGGCTTTGCGATTGGTGGAGGAAAAAAGTCATTTGAGGTCACCAGGGGTCAACGTGTGACACGATATTTCAAGATAAGGAAACCTACGTAGTTTTCATATTCAGGCTGGTGAATCTACCAGCCTGTAGATTAGTGTATAATCAAGCAAATATGTAATATGCTTTCAAAGTTGCTTGTTGTTTCATTACTCGTTATTTGTTACTCGTTAAAGCATCAGTAATTGACCCCACTATTGCGCATTCTTTTGAAGATACAATGTTCAGGGATTGGTAATAAAGGACAACGGACAAACGAAGAGGAACAACAGCTGCAGTGGTCTGTCGTCCTTATGTTCAGATTGGGCCGCAGATATAAAATACAGTTAGCCCGTGTGGATCAGGTCGACCAAGTATAACTTTAAAGCATTTGAAGAACGATCCCTGCGTAGAGTTACGCCCCTACCTCTTTTAATGATCTATCGGTACTTCACTTCTAATTAATGATAAGCTTTCTTTTGCCTTTCTCTAAGTTACCCTTTTGTAACGCAGAAAGTGATGAAACCATGTTGTCATGAAATATGCGAAGGAGGTGGGGGGCTCGCCTGAAATTGTGTAATACTAACAGATTGTTCGATACTACATTTCCTTGCTTTACTACAGTAAAAAACCTAAATTACAGTTTGTTATTGTTTTTGGGGGTCTTTGTCGTTTCAAACCATGTGCGATCTTGATTCCCTGGAAAACAATTCACAACTGTTTTTACAGCTTGGAAAAATATTTCCAAGCAGTGAATAGTTTAGTTAATGAAATCCATGACACTAAGAGTCGAAACCTAATGAAATGAACTATCAAAATGAAGCTTATCTTAAGGCAACTGAATTATCGATGTTAGTAATGAGGGTTCTTTTAAATATAGGAACATTGCGTAAAGCAAAGGCAAACCCATGGAATGATTTCATGGCAGATAGTAGATAGACTATCATTTTATGTATTGTACTAAATTAAACACAAATAAAATAGAATGCATTTCATTAAACTATTTTTCTATTTTTCATTTCAAATTCTTTATAATAACGAGAAGCTTTCATGTTCTGCGACCACTGTTATCTTTTTCATGCCCGTACCCAGATGGCAAAGTTTTCAGCCGCCCTTGCGCAAAACACTTGGGGAGATTCGTACTGTTAAACAAGAGGTTTCTTGTAAGTGTATTTTTTGTAAGTGTTAGGGATTAGGTTAGGAGTTATGGCAGTCACTAGCCAGTTAGGTTAGTTAGTTAGATTGAATTTTAAGGGAGGTTTCTTGTTAAACAGTGCTCATCGCCCCAAACTTTTCGTTGATTTTTGATTTCAGCACTAAAAATCATTTTTTTAGTGTTTCCTCTGTTAATATATGGTAAATGGGCCTGGGAAGTGTCATTCCCAGCCATCTGGGTGGTGAAATACACTAAAATTTTCTCGTGTTCAACGCTAGTTCACGGGCAGGGATGTTGGCACTGAAATCATACTTGTCAACTCAATCGATATTGTGAGGGGAAAGATAAAAGGTACATATAGTACACATGAAGTCCTATGTGCAAATCCAACACCTTACACCTGAACACTTGATGATGTCATGAGATTCTGCATGCTTTTAGAATGATTAATTATTCTCCAGCAATGCGTGTAATTTTTTATTTTTGTATGATAATTATTACAAAATACTTCATTAAATAAATAATAATATCTGCTTATTCATTCCCCGTACTGTTACATCTGCTTATGCATGCACAATAGTGTATAGAGTATGCAATAAATTACATATTTTCACATTAGCAACCTACAGAATCAAAACCATTAGAGGGACACGTATGCTTTTAAAAAAAAGTACGAAGTTTGATTTATTTATGTCTACAATTGATTTACATAAAAAGAATAATTTCCAAATGATTATAAACAAGCCAAAAATCCACACTTAAGTAACGGAGAACATAAAACAACCACATTTAAAATATTTTTTTAACATAATTGTCAAGCAAAAGAAGGTAAAGGACCAGAAAAAGTAATCTTTTCAAGTCCGGCTCTTGTCCGTAAGTAAGGAAACACAACAAAAAATAAACACACAAAAACATTAAATGACAAGCAGGAACAAAAGAGGGTTGAGTATATAAATTTGCCTATGACAATAGATGAATTACGGCAGCATATCAATCAAGTGATTTTTAACTTTTCATTTGAATGATGCTAAGGACATTCAGTCGCATATATTTAAAGGGAGGGAATTCCATAATTTAACACCTGCACAACTGACATGAGATTGCTTAACACGGGTTTTAGACAAAGGGGGGTGCAACTGATTTCTTGCCCTAGTATAATAGGAGTGAAAGTCAGAATTAAAGTTGAAATTAGTTGCAAAAACATTTGTAAGGAGACCGTGATAGTAGCGATACATAAATATGCCTTACTGGTAAGTATAAAGGCAAAAACTGCTGGCTTTTGAAGCTTGTGCAAGTTGCTAAGCGAAGTAATGTTAGGCATTTCCCAAAGTAACAAGGTTATTAATAAAATGAGGAGGAATGAGGGAATTATAAAGGATGAGGAGAGCATTTCTGAGTAAGAAGTGTTTTAGTCGATTAAGGACTCCGCTCTCTCTTGCTACTTTGTTACTTACAAAGGAAATTTGATTTTTTCAATCTAATTTGTAGTTAATGTGAATAACTAAAAATTTAGCATGGAGTGATGGTGCGATAGGGGTATAATTTAGATGAATGCTGTGAATAGTGGGGTCAGAAATTCTATTATCAAGGTAACAACTTAATTTTTGCTGTGTTTAAAGTCAACCTATTAGCTGTTAACCAATTGAAAATATGAGAAAATTCATGAGTAAGAACAAGAAGTAAATCATCAAAAGACGGAGCTTGCAAAGAAATAGTAGTACCATCTGCGAATAATATAAAGTCTAACACAGGTGAGGACATATTAATGTCATTAGAATATAAAAGAAACAGTAAAGGACATAATAATGAAACTTGTGGATCACCAATATTGCAATGAAGAGGGGAAGATGTAACGCCATTAGAAAAAAATTTTAAGCCACAATAGAGCAGTCTCTCTTATACCATACAAAGAAAGTTTACTGAAGAAAATGGTGTGGTCAATCGTATCAAAAACTTTTGATAAGTCCAGAAATAAGGCAGCAGTTCTGTAAATAGTGTCGAGACCTTGAGCAATTTTGTCATTGAGATTAAGGGCAGCCACGTAGGAAGCATGATTAGTTCGGAAACCGTATTGATTTTAATAAAGCATATCATTTTAGTATGGTATTTTTCAGAATAGTTATCCCATACGTGCAGAATATCTGTATTTGTAAATACGGTATAAATCGTGACTATGTAATAGCAAGTCGACTGTAACATTGTTTGTGAATCAAGAGTTTAGTCTGGATAAAGATCATGGGATCAGGATTTTGTGGAATAAGGTAATAAAAGTGATTCGGTTCACATCAGAGATTGACCCAACTTAAATTATCCAAATGGTAATGCATTGATGGTTAATTTTATTTAAAATTGGTTAGAAATATTAGCCTAACGTCTTATCAATTCTAAGCTGGAACTTTGCTTTCTGATATAAATGCTAACGTATGAAGGGAATTTTAGTATGTCAAACATTAAAGGGTAACTAACAAAAGAAATTGTTTGCTATTGTAGTATGACTAATCTACTTTTATTTTCCATGATTTCTAATTTGTGCAATGAAGCTCAATTTTCGGTTTCACATTCAGGAGACCTCAATTACTTTCTCACATAACAAACGGCATCAGGCCTTGACAAAATTTGTTTTAAAAATCAATCATATTTTGTTCGACCTGAAATCTAGATCCAAACAGCTGAAAAGAATGTGACACACATATTTTATCCCACGGCACAAAACGGCCTTAGGTGGCCTTATAAATGACATAAACAATCGCAGGGATGCACAAACACAATCTGTGCAAACCTTCAGGTTAACTATGGTGGCAGAACGACGCAATTCGTGACATACCAATGCCACAACTCCTCGCATCTCCAAAGCGCGTATGTTCTCTTTATTATTTCACTACACTCTAAAATAAAAAGGAATAAAAAATTTTACTCTTGATGGGGCGCCTACAACTGATGGAAAAGCTTTCTACAGAATTCTATAAAATAATCGATAGAAACAATGTAAGATTCTTGATAGAACCACGGTAAACATTCACTAAAGAATATCCTATTCGGTTTCTTGAGGACCACTCTATAGAAACCCAATAAAGTATCTACAGACTGGTCCCATAGACGGAACGATGTTCCACTTTTCTAGGGAAACTCTATATGTATCTCTAGAAAGAGGAAAGGTGTCTGAAGAAACGAGTTGAGGGTTTATAGAAACTCCATTTTTGTTCAATAGAAAAAAGACAGAATTCTATAGAGGAAGTGAGGAGAATACGTAATACGAAACACGTGTGAAAGCTGATAGCAATTGTTGGTAACGCTGCAATGTGGCTGAGATTTATGCATGCAAGTTACCGTTGGCTGATACTTTTTCAATATTTGCTGTGCTGTCATATCTTTTCTAAAGTCTTCCCGACACTCTGGAAAAAAGCCGTTCGGCAAAACCAAACTTTTAAACTTTTCTCGAAGAAACCATTAGTCCATTGAAGGACATCACTCAAGGCCTCAGACTATTAACATAATTGGTTCGTCATGTATGGCTCCATTCTAGACGCAATGCTGCCATACCTCGGGCAAGACCCCAATAGATTATAAGCGAGCTTGTATAATTTGTTCATTGGCAACAATAAGGGCTACATGTAATATATGTGAGACGTTGGTAAGAGTGAAAATGTTATACCTCATATTTTTTCAGAAATACATTTCAAACATCAATGTTCTTCACGTGTTTTGATGGTGAACCTCTTCGTTGTGCCACACATATTTCTTGCTACAAATATGATTTTCTAAGATGTGTCTTTAGGATTAATTTACAATCGTTATGTCTAAACTTTGGCCACGTTTACTTTACGTTATACCATAAGTAACTTCTGTGAATAAAGAATGAATTAAGAGTATATTCTCAATTCAGAAGATTATTTCGCGTGGAAATATTATTCAAAGGAGATCAACATGTTTTATGTAAGCAAGTTCCAATTCAAAATAGATTTTTCAAATCCATCTTCCATCATTAATTCCATGAAATGTGTCTGTTTTCTTTGTCTGCTCAATGTTTATAATACCTCAAAGTGACCCTTTCTTCCATCGAAGCCCGTTTTTTTTTTTTTTTTTGGCCTCAGGTTTAATGAGTGTGTGAACCATGTAGCTCGGTTTTGTCACTTGCTAAGTATAATGCAACCCAACTCGTATGAATACCTTTCCATCTACTTACTTTGGTATAGTTTGTACATTTGTTTTTAAACACTAATTAATATCCCCTGAACACATGGAATAATGAGACACAGCTGTGTAAAACAAGGCCACCTTCCAATATTCTGTCCTCTGAGGCGCATTTACTATTTTGCGTTTACGTCGTCAACTCCGGACACTAAATTCGAAAAATAGCGTGATACCTTACGATACATTGATGTGGAACGGTTGTTCATGATAGGGTCTTGGAACAAAACTACCTACAAGCTCGTAGAAAATGTCAGAGAATATTAGTAATTGAACTATTAACAACGGTCAATAGTCGCCAAGGTGATTATCCATTTCCTCCCCCCCCCCCCGAGACACTATTTACGAGACACTCTTACCCAAAACAGCAAAAATCTCAAGCACATTCGATTGGAAGGGCCATCCGAACTGGCTAGGTACGTGCCCATATTATATTACTGAATAACTGCTGACATAGCTTGCCATGAATTCACGTGATCGTATTATGTATCTGTATGTTCAATACTTTATCCTGAAGCAGTTTACTATTCTAATAAACTTTCTTTCCATTTTGTTAAATACTTTTTCGATACGTTGTAAATATTCACACTTTGACCCCCTGCATAGACTACGGATAGCACTAAAGGAACCTTTAAAAACCCCAACTGTGGTGGCAATAACATCTTTCTCATGAACCACTGAGAACGTCTGTTTTTTTAGCCAGTAGGAATAAGCATATGCCCCTTACATCATCGTACGGCCGTTTGGCATATACGTACTTTGATGAGAGTACTATGTTTGTCTGTTTTGAAGACGAATCCGACCAGGGTTTGTGTTTAGTGACTGTAGGCAGCCATTAGTAGGGTCCATCCGCCTTAAATCGTCTTCACTTATTCCCTATATGCATTTCAAACCCCCACGTTTAGTACAATTTAAGGAATCAAGATGTACCCTTTGTGTTCAAGCATCCATGATACTGGTGAGCAAGAACTGAAAGATTAAAAGTTATGGTCGACTGAAATCAGACCATTTCTTGCCGTCCGGATTTGTCCATGGTTGTGTTTCAAAAACTGTTCATCGGTGCCTTGATGTTCTCAGACCCGAGAGTGACAGGCAAAGGATCTACATCGCTAGGTATTTAACCTTTAATTCATATTATCTTAGAGGAAAAACCTTTTGTGTTTTCTAGGCTGACATAACCATCGCTCTTCTTGCGTAGAGCCACGTAGGACGAGGTAAAAATGCACGTTATATCATATAGGAGTGGACGGCTTGTCTTATTTATTTCGTATGTTTGAAGCTTTTGTTCCGTAAGCAATACATTCTAAAATAAAAATAAAAGCAGAAAAATGTCA
This sequence comes from Holothuria scabra, assembly GCA_037179385.1. NCBI lineage: Eukaryota > Metazoa > Echinodermata > Holothuroidea > Aspidochirotida > Holothuriidae > Holothuria > Holothuria scabra. Next base: position 45,866,561 of record CM074190.1, read on the forward strand.
CTTTATAGAAGGGTAGAGCTATAACTTACTCTCCAAAAGACCGGATATCGACTCAGAAAGAGTTTTATTTTTTTATTCTTGATGGAGTGTCTGCAGGGCTGGTCACTCTTTAAAAGAGGTATTCTTGGGGCACAAATCAAAGAGCAAATTTTCAATCTTCGTGGAGTGAATATCACTCTAGTGAATTCACCCTTTTTGTCCCTAAAGAGTTACTTATTTCACTCTTTGGTTTCTAGGGTGCATTTTTGCAGCTTTGTATTTCTCTGACAGGATTCAAGATTCCTGTTCCTCAATCTGATGTAGCACCTCAGTTGTTTACGCTTATTTTAAAACTGTTCTAGATGAATAATTGATCCGGACATTGTTCTTCAGATCCGAGATAAAAATGACTTATATCAATCACCAGGTCAGTAAATGTCTGTTAAATGTAGTAGTTACTTCCAATATTCCAGGAATCAAATTGTGTGAAAAGGGACCACTCATACCAGATAAAATTACTCGGGAAAAATCGTAAATTAAAGTTACTCCCTTGCCAACACCTCTCCAACATCAAAGACTGTGTTCTAATGTAACTGTTTTTAAATTCTAATCCATTTCCATATGTGGTCACAAAACCAACAGTTTGTTTTCAAGGTAACATACATGTCCTGGGGGCTATTTGACTACCGTTTCTCAAAAATTTGTAATTAACATACTTTGAAAATTCTAAAAACTATTAAAACAGTTACAAAGACACAGTATTCCTGGGATGCCAGTCTTCTACGGATGAAAATCTTCTCAAGTAAATTATGTTAGGGAAGCATATTCAAGTAAGGACAAACAATGAAACCTCTTCGGATGTTGAATGCAATAGCCAAGAGAGAAGATTGTTCAATAACAGGAAGATCATTTGGTATCGAAGTAAAGTTAAAAACAGAGAAATTAAATACTTATTAAAAATAATAAAATATTTAATAAGTTTGTATATAAAATACCATTTAATTGCTATTCAGTATCCAACTAAAACGGTATGGAAAGTACGAACTTTTGAACACCTGTTAACCTTCCTCCCCCACTTAGCAACAGCTAATAAACTGTGTGTTGTTTTCATGGAAGGTAACTTGGATAAATTTGAACTTTCGATCCAGTTTGAAAATGAAAGGGGACATATATTTCAAATCGTTACTTTCAAGTACAAGTAAACAACTAAAACAGGAAAGCAAACGGGACAGAATCAGTACCAGAACAAATTGAAATGTAAAAGCAGGTTTTAAATTTCAATTACGCATTTCTCTGTGTTAGAGCTCAGTCTGTAGTTATTCCATTTTAGATAACTCTTTGTTCTGTTGCATGAACGGCTAATATCAATTTTTGGAATTATCCCACTATATCAGGCTTTCAAATGCCAAATAGATGTTCGCATATTGTGTTTTTATCGCTCAGTTTGTACATTTCTTATGTAATGGACATCGTGGGACAAATTTGTATTACTGCGGTTTTCATGGACTTCTGTGTGTCAACTTAAAAGCACTTTTTCGTTCTTTGGCTTTTTTTAAGTATTCGAACTATTCCGATCATGACGTGTCTTGTAACTACTTTGGGAGTATTGCTTTTCGTAATACCGAAATATTCACTGACCAACCCGACTGCTTATTCAACGAATAAACATTATAAACTAATTCATAACAAGATTCGTCTTGACTGCAATGTCACGGATATTGATAAAGCTAGTTGGAGGAAGGATTTGACTGGGATATTTTCTGAGCGTATCATATTGGAAGAATCATTAAATAATCGTTTTTTACTTAAAAACTTTTCACTTGTCTTGGACCCCCTTTACTTAGAAGATGAAGGAGTTTATCGATGTGCAAAGAACTCCACGTTAATATCGTCTTTTTCGTTGCATATCATCTGTAAGTTTAAGCTTAAAAGTAAACTTATGGGTCTTCTCCATGTGATCCAGAATTATAATTAAATTTGTTGATAGCATACTGAGGATTTCTTTTAGAAAGCTTGAAATGGAAAAAGATGAAAATATTCAAGGAATTCCAAATTTAGTCTTCCTGGTTCCCCGACAAGGTATGTCTTTGTTGGTCACACAATAAAACGACCATATTTTTGGCGAAATGTGGGAGAAAATTAACGTAATGTGGGAAGTAGAAGGTTTAAAAGTCGTTTGAAGTTGTTCGAATCTGGAACAGATAGGATGCTCACAGGAAAACAACTGTTACATAATTTTATCGATCACCTCCACCACAAATCTTGACAAAACTACATTAGCAAACAAATATGGGGTTAAATCCTGTTTACAATTACACCAGCAGTTCGTGATAATTTAGGCTGCAAAAAAGTTCGATTAAGAAAGACCCAAAATTTGAAATTTGCAACAGCATTTAGAAGAATATGGTAAGGGCAAACTAACCTTGATCATTCCGGCACTTTCCGATGCTGGACAAACCTATCGAATATATATTAGAAGTGAAAATAATTGAAAGATGTATTGACAACGTCAGTTAAACAGATTTTCAGTTCATTGCATGCATCAGCGAAGTAATAGGATTTAGTGCACTCAGAAAAATCTGTTCAGAAAAATTCGGAATAAACAGTGCTTGTTATAATAAAACAGGCCTAATACTCAAAAATTTAAAAAAGAAAAGGTTATCCCAATTTTTTTAACTGATGAACAAGTAATTGGAAAACTTCATAAGTATTCTTTTACCAAAAGTAGAATTATTCTGCTTATGGTATATTTACAAAGTTACCTCGGAAAATGATCCTGAAACCCCCTAAATTTCTGTATTCGCATGTAAAAAAGATGATGTACAGGATATTTTGCTAACCAAACTGGATTTGGATGTACATCTCAACAGTATAATAGAGCTTTTATCAATTGCCTAGTTTTTTTTTTTTTTGTTTTGTTTTGAAACGAGACGTATTTCCACAAATTTGGAAAAATTGCCCTTAATTTGGTCTTTAATGAAGTAGTTGTGTGATAATTTTATATCAAATAGTTCATCTTCACACTGAGAGAGCATACCGCGTTTTCATTGAAGGGTTTTAAATACCACTGTAACTTTAAAGGTATTACATAGTTAAATGTACAATTCCACCTCCTTCACTTTCCGAGAAAAAAAAATATCGGAACATTTGCCTTTACGGAATTCCGGCATGGCTACCCGCGAGAAAAATTACAGTCACAAATAAAGTACTCGATCACTCGTTCATAACTCCAATTAGCTGCTTCAATGAGCAAGGGATTTGGTGACCATTCTGGAGGCCCAGTAACGTATGTTTAGAACAACGTAGCACAAATTCTGAAATAAGCGCTCGCAAAGGATCAAAATATTTACAGTAAATGCTATGCGAATAGGCATCTAATTGGCACTGATAACAAGGTCATCAACGTTGACAAGTTTAAGCGTTAAATGATTCGTTCGAAATGTATTATTACACTAGACCTACTTACAATAAAAAAAAAAGAAGAAGAATAATAACAAGAAGAAAATAAAAACAAGTAAACGTTACAATGAGAGCGCACAAGATCAATATTCACCTTTCAGAAAAAAAACCTAGTACCTGACATATGTTTAACTAATAGCATACCATTAATTGAATTGTCTTTGCAAAATGGAAATCCCTTTGGCCGATTTACATGAAACAAAAAGGTTCCGAATTAAGTTTCTTGATAAAAAACACAAGTAATTTTAGCTAGTATCACCTTTATGACTGTCTATTTTAAATATGTGAGGTAGACAAAAATGAAAGAAAATAGTGCACAAAGTCCTAACGTGCGAGCAAAAATAAGTATGACACTTTTTGTGAATGTAGAGAACTGTTTCAATGTTATCATAGTATAATGGCAGTAATATGGGATAGTAGTTGGCCACTTTAAATTTAAAAATTACAAGAATAATTGGATCGGAAGTGTAGATGTGACATTGCGACCTCTAAATATAGAAACTGAAGAAATTGTTGGAAGCGGAAAGAGTCGCATAATTTTTTTTGAAATATTCGTCTAACGAATATTCGTTACACGAATATTTAAAAAAAAAATTATGCGACTCTTTCCGCTTCCAACAATATCTTTAGTTTCGATAATTGGATCGTTCTTGAGTTGAAGACCTTATCGATATAGTCCGAAATAAATTACTAAAAGTAGTAAAACCTTTTTCTTATCTGGCAATGTGTCTTAGTTGGCCATGTTTACCTACCCTTTCTGCTAGAAAGAGATTACCAGAAGACGTACAAAGTAAGTTGCTTACATTTACATATTGAGTAGTATTCAAGTTGAGGAAAAGGTTGGTAATGTTTGCAGTGCTTTTATTTTTAACTGTCTATACAGTATGGTTAAAACATGTAATTGCCATAAAATTTCAAATTAAGAATAACTCAATGAAACACGATTTAATTGACCTACAGTTGGAGACACGTCCAAGGAGTTTTCTTGGGGAAGCTTTCTCTAGCAAAACTTTTTAAGTGTGATTTAAAAGAAAAATCGTTATACACATTGAAAGAAGTATGCTCTTACAAATGTGTCATGCCAATAAGTGTCAAATTTTATATATATATATATATATATATATATATATATATATATATATATATATATATATATATATATATATATATATATATATATATATATATATATATATATATATATATATATATATATATATGGGGATTACTTTTCATTCCTATGTTGTAACATAGCGCCTAATTGCCGTACAAATTCCAGAGGAAAGTAGATTTTTAAATTAGAAGTAGATGTTCAATCAATAATTACCAGAAAATTCAATTTACAGAAACTTATAAAAAATATCCTAATAATATCAGAAGTGGATAATCCTCACATATTGATACCCTTACCTTCGCGTACCTTATTCTAGAGGGTCGGCATTGTTTTTAGTTGCACGTCTCAGTCCCATACGGCCTAATGTTTTCGGTCGGCTAAGATTGGGTTGCGCGATCTCGTATTGTTTACAAGGTGCAATTTAGGAATTTCACACTATGCCAGGTGAATGGTTTGCAAAAAGCATAAAGCAAGGAAAGAAACAGGAGAAAAATCAAAAGACAAGTGAGTGATAGGAGGCGTACTGAGAATTCAAAGGCTTGGCGCGACAAGATAACGTCTCTAGAAAGTTCAAATTTTACGATCCGATTGTAAGCATGTGTTGAATATGCCCATAACCAGGAAGGTGTTAGGACGTTCCTGTCATAACTCATTCTCTCATAACAAAAATACATCTTGAATAACTGCTCCCAAACTTACTGCCTGCAATATGACTGCTGCTCCCTTAAATATTCATTTTTACAAAACGTAAACAATCTTGACGCGACTTTCCTTTTGGATTGATTTTTTACGAGCGAATGCGAAGTATAGCAGTCGCTTTATGGACTTGTTACAGTGTTTTCAATCTGTAACTTGTTGGTTTTGTTACTTTGTAAGTGTTTGTAAATTAAAAGGCGTTAACCATGAAAGCAGATAATTTATTTAAGAATGTCTCTGGTTTCATTACACGTTGAGGCATATTGCTTGAGGGATATTTCAATCACATGGTTCTTGGAACGACAGTATGGTGTTCTCAGAAGCCTTTTCTATAGTTTTTGTCAACTGCCGTTCTTTATGACATGATCGTTACCCTTCTTTTCTTACAGTTTGAAACATCCGAGCAACCTGTTGACTTCAAAGTTTATGCGTTGTTTTAAGAAAAGAATTGAACGGGGGATTTCTTTTCATAACGAAGCAACTTATAACTGTAACAAGAGTGACAAACTAAAGTTACATTTTATTTTGTTCAGAACTGAAGAACGTCACAGAGGGTTAGAAATAGAGAACGGATAAGAAAACGTAGTCTTCCGGATGCGAAAATTGCGCAATATTAACTGCGTAGTTTTCTTCTGATCTAGACGTTTCAACTGAAACATGAATCACCCTTACGAATAGGCGCTTGCTTTGCCGGTGACCACATGATCAGCTGAACGACATATGATACAGTTGATGATATCAATTGCTACCGTGGCTTGAAAAAGCCATTCCGACATTTTGATATGTTTCAGTTGAAAGTCAAATGTGCCATGCGCAGGACCTATATACTTGTATGCTTAACCGCATCTAAGTAAACCTCGTAAACATCAACCCAAGTTTTTTGTTCTGCATTTTGTAAATATTCTCACATTAGATTTTTTCATTGGTGGCTGTACTTAACGGCATGGTATAACTAGATTTAGCAATCTTGTCAGACAAATTTAAAAAGGTTCCTTTGAGTGACCGTACTGTAGGGGAGAATACCACAAGCTGCGTTCTTATCCAACCAAAAAAAGAGGAGGCTGGTGAAAAATTCTATACTGTATTTTGTTGTTGACAATTACACAGCAGGAATGGGAAGAGAGATCTCTGATGAGGAGTAGTAGCAAAATTAAAGACTGTGTAGTTATCTCTCCCTACTCATTATCCAACACGATAGCTAAGTTATATTTCTTCTGATCTGGATCTGGCATATGCTTGCTTTGTTGGTGATCATACGATGCATTCAAAGGTGCTCCGGTTGAACTGCCGAACCGTAATAAGCACTGCCATCGAACAATACTGAGAACACTACAGAAGTTAAAAATACTGACATTGTCATTCGTGAGGAAATTTTGATATTTTGAACTTCCAATAATATGTGTGAAATTCTGACAGTTTTGGCTACGGCCGAAAATTACTAATAAAATAATTCTGGGTTCGATTCCCAGGTCAAGTCATACCAAAGAATTTAAAAATGGAAACCTACTGTCTGGGAGTTGCTAAGTTAAGCAACTTTTTATTAGTATTACTAGAACCGGTAAAGAACTCCTTCATTCGCGAGTATGAATGCCTTGCATTCTGGTTAATCCGAGCAGGCGGTCTTTGCACATTTGGTGAAAAGATCAGTTCCCAGAATAAAAGTTGAAATCTAACAAATATTAAATTATGTAGCAAGAAGGAACGGTGTTCGTTTACCTTCCCAAAAAATTCCCTCAAACATTACAAAACAATAAAATAATAACAAGATAATTCCAATGACTGCGAAATGACTGTGGTTTTTGAAAATTTAGTCGCATCCGACACAACTGTCTTATCTAACAGACAGGGAGGGCGAATTAAAGTGATCGGTTCAGTTGTGGTTAACAACTTTTATTTTTGTGTCTCCCTGCGTATTAAAACATGAGGTGACTCCTTTTTGAGATCTGATGTTGTTGGGCGTTAGTATCATAGTTTCTAAAATGATCATGTAACTTAAAGAATCTACACTTGGAAACGTCACTTCAATTTTACTGATCAGTCTAAGTCAATCAAGAATAAATATTTTTAAGTTACCTTAACGACGTGTCCAATTCTGGGTTGAATAAATGAGTTCATTTCTTAAGCGACCGAAAGTTTCTGCTGCGAACCTTACGAGAGGAAGTCTGCGATTATTAATAGTTATATACAGGACCGGTTATGGCTGTACTCGACTCAATTTTCTCATCCTGTTCTGAAACAGAAAACACCCTTCTCGCGCGAGTCGATGACGAGTGTACACCTTCACAAACTGTTCTTATACCCAAAAACTTACACCATCTCGTATCGTGATGCAGCGAGAACGAAGACTCAACAACAAGGAAGAGATGTTCCCACCTTTTTCAGAACAATAGACATAAAAGAAATTAAAGGGAAAATAGGAAACGATATTCCGGAACACAAGATCCACACTCTGAAACGTCGGGCTCAAATTGAGCCAGAAAGGGAAAATGGGCAATGGACCGAAAAGGATTACATGTTAAGCTACACATGGTTCATTTTGAACGAAAAAGTGTCAACCGTAAATTTTTGAAAATTTTAAGGTGCATTACCCGTCTGATCCTTTTAAGGTTCAATACCCATCTGATCCTTTTCCGGTTAAATTTGCACTGCATTTTTTAGAGTGCGTGGTGCCTATAGAGAGAGGTGCGTCTAAGGTAAGTGTTCCTGTAAATTATCGCCACTGAAGAACGACTTCCATATAACAGGAAGGCATTCTCGAGGTATTAAAGGAAATTGACTGTCGTCGTCGTCATCGTCATCATCATCGTCATCGTCATCGTCATCGTCATCGTCATCGTCATCGTCATCGTCATCGTCATCGTCATCGTCATCGTCATCGTCATCGTCATCGTCATCGTCATCGTCATCGTCATCGTCATCGTCATCGTCATCGTCATCGTCATCGTCATCGTCATCGTCATCGTCATCGTCATCGTCATCGTTATCTGCATGGAGAGATGAGCGGGTGCACACTCTTAAAAAGTTGGGTAGAATTTTCTGGGCAATGCAGAGGCTGGTTAAAGTTTGCCCAATATTGGGCAAAATAACCGAGAAACTTATTGACCATAGTTGGTTAAATGGTTACGTGAATTTCTTTACCCAACGTTGGTTAAACATAATGTCAATAAATTATTTTTTATATTAATGCCAATTTCTAATTAGTAAATATTTTGCAGAACGTTCACGTACACTGTGACAATCATTTTTTTTCTAGACAATGAGAGGAAAGTCTATTTATAAATGCTATGAAATTCTATTGGAACACCAATTGAGGCTGCTAACGGTGAATTCGTGTAGGAAACCATGCTTTTTAATTCCACAATACAGCATTAGAAGGAGGACACGAAACATTATGAAAAAACTTGCATGTTTAATCTTTCAAAATAACAAACAAATGTCCTTGAATATACATATAATAGCAGATCATGAACTAACATTTGAAATTATTACTTGGCGCCGAAGTACCCCTTATCATGGAGGCCGAAAGGCCCTTTTCCAGAGGGTCGGGAGGACTTGAGAAAAATCATGGAGGCAGAGCTCTCAGGAGTGTCCGTATCTACCTCCGTCTTGCCTACGCTGCGCCGGGTCTTTTACCGTCGCCCTGTGCGTCCATGTGTTTTGTTATTGTTGTGGAAGGTACCTTCTCTGAAATATTCCAGTGTGCAATAATAGATGCAAAGCTGAAACATCACCCAACTTCTGGGTAAAGAGAAATTGGTAATTTTACCAATAATTAAAATTCATCCTTTTATTCCAGTACCCGGCCCACGCCCGATACCTCTTGACTCCCCCCCCCCCCTACTCCAGTTTCTAGCACTTTCTAAGCCCGCATATATCCTCACCCTAACAACATGTTTTGTTGTTGTTGTATCTTTTCAGCCTGGTGTCACCTGTAGCCCAGAGACACAACCTCCTAAATTATTGTTCCCATTATTTCTTCCCTCCCTTTTTTCCATAAAGAGTTCCGATCCCCCTCCCCACCCCCATCATGCATACCTTGTTGTCTTTCAAGTTGCTTACTGATCTTTTTGAATAACAGGATCAAAGCACAATGCAATGATTGAAGTTGAATGGAGCTATTACGTAAAAGCTTTCTGGCTCCATGCCCAGCATGCATGGCAATAATGCACGATACAAAGCTCACAGTGTACAGTACACCCGTGTGTACATCACATGTACAGTACAGTGTAACATTATAGGTAAAGCTAGTAAAATGTACCATGCATACTACAAAGCTACTTACAGAGAGTGCTATGTAATTGTGTGCAGGTGTCATGAATTCAAGAAAGGTGAAGTAAAAGGGCAAAACTCCTTTCCTTGGAGGACTTAAAGAATACGCTGAAGCACAGTAAGTAAAGATACATGTTTTCAAGAGTTACACCCGAGAAACCAATAAACAACATATTTTTAGTGAAAGCCCAGAGCCAAAGACTGCATCAATGTCTGGTCGCTGCTGTGTTAGCAGTCAGGCCTAATGTTAATAGCAATTCCACAAGACTATTCTTAGTCTTATGCTTAGACTGTATAACTTACAAAGCGGACCTATCCTTTTTAAGGAGGGGTGGTTACAGATTAGATGGAAAGGAGGGACAAAGTTACGATGTGCAATTAATACACGTAAAACCCTCTACAAAGAGAACCAAGCTTTTATTTAATCAAAGTTAACCAAGGGACAAGTTTACCAAATTAGGGTTTTGAAAAGCCATATTACTGGCCTAGTCATACTCATAAACAAATTAGGTGACCCCAAATCATGATAAAATTTGAAGTTTGAGTGAAGTTATTTTGGGTGGGGGTTGGCTATGAAGACTTTCTCTGTACTTTTGGGCGCTGACTCAAATATAACAGTAGGGAGAAAGGATTTTCTTTGTGCATATTTCCATCTTTATCTGTATGCACAGCTCTCTAGCATCGGGCCTAAATAATAAACAGGTACACTATTTGTTGTAGGCCTATTATTATTTGTGTATGTATCAGTGGCGTAGCCAGGGTGGGATTTTTTTTGGGGGGGGGGCCTAGGTAACAAGTGGGGGGAGGCCTGGTACCTCCGAGGGTCAGGCACGGCAAGACTATCAAAGCGGAGCGCCACCATCGGTTGGCGCGGAACGTCCAAGAAAATTTGGGGCTTTAAAACCCCTCCAGATGGCCGGAAACGGCACTTCCCATGTGTTTTAAGCTGGATGTACCCAGCCTTGAAATACGAATCTCATGTCTGCGATGTCTCAAATAATGAGAATAAAAAATCAATCTATGAAAAATGGTAATACATACACTTTTTAGGGACCTCAAAACTGGGCACTTCTGATCTGTGGCCTGGGGGATGAGACTAAAGGGAGCCGGTATATCCCTTTCCCTTGGGAAAAATTGTAAACTTCAGAAGCACATAGATCGCAATTGCGGCAATATTTGAATCTAAGCGGAGCGCCACCATCAGTTGGCGCGGAGCGTACAAGAAACATTTGGGCTTTAAAACCCCTCCAGATGGCCGGAAACGGCACTTCCCACGTGTTTTAAACTGGATGTACCCAGCCGCAAATTCGGCAATATTTGAATGGATTTCAGCTTACCTAAGGCATTACCTCACCCTTTAACAGGAAAACCAAAAGTAGTTGTGTCCCCCTCTGAGAAACTTTCTTTGCGTTAGATTTTCTAGATGCAAAATGGTGCTATGTTTGGCAAAACTTTGAACTCATTATAGGCCTGAGTTTTCGGATTTTCCCTTTTTGGGGAGCATGAAAAATATAAAAATATTTTTAGTTTTGTAGAGATTATACAAGAGACATACATACTACCAAAGAAACAATGTGCAAAATGGTGCAGTATTTGTTCATCAGTACATTGCGTGGTCAAAATTAAAATACTACGAATAAATCCCTCAAAATAATTGAACCCCAAAGCAGAAGTATGGATCATGTGGGAAACACATGAAATCCGGACCTTGTGGACATTTTACAAATCCCCCGGACGCCAGTGCCTACTACTAAAAAGAGGACTTGTCGAAAAAAATCGTTTTACAGTGGCACTTGTCATGGGCAGGAGTGAGGCACGACATAGGCCTACTTGTTATGGATGGAAGGGAAGAATTATCCGAAGGCAGTACCTTACCTTTATCTGCATAGGAAGGGTCGTGTAAGAGTGGTCTCCAGTGTACGATTGCCTTATTTTCAGTAAATCAATCAGCCATCCGAAAGGGAGAAAGGGTCTTAACCTAACAAAGTCGCATTAAAGTTTGTGGTCCAGACTTTCGTTTCATTTTCGGAGTGAAATGCAATAAACTACAGTGCAGATCACAAACGGTACCTAATTTAGTGAAAGTAAGCATTTTGAAGTTATTGCTTGATTTCATACGTGTGGACAAAATGTGTTTTACACACATTCATCCATTATTTTTTTTTTTTTAATTTTTACACATTTTTTTATTTTTATTTTTTTCAATTACTTTATCAGGACGCAAAAAATCTGGGGGAGGGGGGCTGAAGAAAATCTGGGGGGGGCCTAGGCCCCAGGCCCCCCCGAGGCTACGCCACTGGTATGTATGATATATTTGTTTACGAATTTGACAGTCCCCCTATGGCCTCTGGCAAAATTTTACTGCAGGACTATACCACAGTCCCAAACAAACAGAGACACCGTCTTTAATAAAACAAAAGCAGTCACCCCAACTTGAAGTCGTGTAGGAGACTCTCTTGTATTATGATTGGCTGTTTAGAGTCATGTGACAACATTGTTTCCCTTCAAATGTGAAATTTACTGTTTGGTGTACCCTGATTATTTATTGAAGTCTAAAAATGTGATGAAAAATACTTTGCACAGAAATAAGAACAAACTAGTGATGCATATTGTATGTAGCTGTTGCTTTAAAATAATTTTGGGGGAACTGCTTTGACTAGTTAAAAGCTTAAATTTCACACAGGACAGAGCACCTAGAAAAACAGGTGGTGTCAGGGAATATTCTCTTATAACTGCAAGTTCCACTTTTTTAGGGAAGAATATGACTGGCAGAAGTATGAAAGTTAGTTCTTTTGTTTAGTACATTTGACCCTTTGAAACCAAGTAAGTTGTACACCAAAAGTTTTAAAGGCTTTCAAAATTTTATTTTTCGTTTCATGAACAGGATGACATGATAGTGAAATTTCCACCTGCACAGCTGATGGAGTTATTTGTCAGTGGTTCTTGGATACTTCTCATTTATGTCTGGACTGTTGTGTACCATGTAGCAGAGTCAAGCATAATCATTTTAGTGAGTGAGAAATTAATGCATGCATGGAGCCATTGACTAAACAATTTATCCTGCTTTTGACAACAATGTAGTGGTAACCTTTGTGACCTGCTTCCACTTTCAAATAGCGATTTTCTCGTTTGAATCTACAAAGCCTGTTATCACATAATATGAGCAGTGTTTACTGTTGATTGTTGAATTATAACATATTATTCGTGACATCTTGGCCTCCTTTTGATGTTCTTGCTGTGGAGTGAGAATGAGTCCTGGGGTTGGAGAACTACAGAACACCTGAGTAAAGGAAATATCTTTTCGCGTGCCTGCTGTATGATTTTCCATAAAATACATTTTACCATGGAAAACCCCATTATTTTAACTGCAAATGTGATATAACTGGTTCTTACAGTATAAATGACTTGACGGACCCTTTTGTATATTTTGACCAAAGTTTTATTTTAATTTGAAAGTCATAAATTTATTTTGTTACCATGGAAAAAAACTTTCTCTTCGATGATTTTTCTACTCTTTCTTCCTTGGAAAGAAAACCTACAGTATTATTTTTTTCTTTCTTCAATTTACTGTTACAAAGATGTACCCTACATTTAAATAACGACGCTATATTTTTTTTGTTTATATTGTGTTCGCATATAAGTGCGTATTTCATGATTTCGGAAAAAAATGAACTGTTTTACATCTGTTCAAGTTTGTAACAAGCTTCCAAGTATCAATTGACTTTTAAATTTGGAGTTAAGTTTTTCTGTTATGGACTATTTTATTATGTTGTTCTTCATTTACGTTGTGAGTAATATTCTTCAGTGGGTTGCCAGCTGCATTATCTGCGCTATCTATCATTACTGTACTGTAAGTTAAACAGTATGCCATCAGGGGTAAATAGACCATTTGAAGACCATTTGCAAATGGTACCATTCAAAACCATTTAGGACCAATTATTCCATTGAAAGATCATTTGCATACCAGACTATTTGCAGACCATTTGAAAATAGAACCACTCAAGACCATTCAGGACCATTCAGAAGCGTCCAAAAACACCGTGTAAAAATACCATTCAGAACTATTCAGATCATTCGCGAATAGTTTTACATGAAATTTAACCCTGGGCAGAACTCACATACTGTAGCACACAGTTTATCCCTACCTTCGAATGCATAAAAATGTCAGTATACACGCAGCTGTCCAGTTAATGAGGTCACGTGACCAGTTCTCTAGCATTCCCGCCTTCTTGTAAGTCTGGAAATCTAGAACTGTGCCTGACAGGGGGTCCCCCGAACATGTTGAATAATTTATAAGTAGGCGTGTAAATTGCTACAACGACATGATAAGTGGACATTTTGATCGTTCTTTCTTTTAGAAATCAAAGATTTTTAAGGGTTTTTCAAACATATAACACAAAAATACGTTCCCGAATAGAGGCAGTCGATTCTTTTCTCTCAAATTTGGACCTCAAACTTTGCAAGTACCTGGCTCATTGAGGGATGTAAAACGATGTTTTTGTATCAAAGTTTGAAGATTACAGTATAGGTTTTCTGTTGATACCCAAATTAAGTGGTTTAATTTACAAATTGTTTTGTAAACAACGGTACAATATGTATGTAGTATGTACCATGCATACGGTAAATGTACACACGTTAACGTTATAGCCTTCAGTATTAGTACTGTTCCAATACGGCTCACAACATTGGCCATAATACTATAATGTACGACTCTTAAACTGTGGAGTGTGGGGACAGCAGGGCAGGTCCATTACAATCTTAACAAACTTCCATTGTTGTTTGTAGACTTGCAGTCAATGAAATTTGAAGCTTCAGTTTTCATGGCATATTCAATAGCATTGCAATTGTGGTCAGTGAAAGAAAGAAAATAGCCCTGAGAATTGCGGGCTTGTAACTTAGTTATAAAGTAAACCAAGGAGTGGGACTGTGTGGTTGTATGAATTCTTGACCAAGTCAACCTGGATTAAAAAACCCCAAATTTAGAAGATTCAACTTCAGTCAGACATATTCACGGGTTATCATTCATTCTTATCAAATAGTTACTGTGCCGCAAACAGAAAAATTCAGTCCTTCCCAACATTTTCCATTTTAGACCTATATAGCTGTACTCTAAGTTAAGTTCAAGTTGTATATTCTGGGCCCAAAAGCTATACAGAGAAAGCTTTGTGTTCTATACAATTTCTAGCCCTTCATAAGCCTATATCATTGAAAAACCTTACGCAGTGGCCAATTATGTACAGCGATCTTTACTGTGACTTGCATTTTAAAACTACTGGTTAACTTTAATGAAGGAGTGGTTTCAGTGGAGATATGAAATTCAGGAATAAGTGCTGTGACTGGCTTTATGGCAAACTGGTCATATAATTTTTATTTAACAAGTTACCACCATCCCTCAAATTTAATTCTTATACTGGCGGAGTTGAATTGTCCCTAAAGCTCACTTTGATGTAGTGCTAAACTGCATTAATTAAAATACAGTAAGCCTAGACTACTGATTAACAGACAGTGATTTTGATGCTGCCATGATATTCACTGGCAGTTGTCCGTTTTGTCACCCCCAGCTATACCACCTTAGTTTTAAAATGAATTCTTATCAGTGTAGAACTCAATGAAGTGAAAACTGTTAATTCACTCCTAGATTTGTTACATTAATTGTATACATTTCTGAATCATTGGACACTAAAGTATATAGCAGACTGCATTGTTATATTGCCCTCTTTCAGCTACAATGCACATCGAACTGGCTTATAGTAAAAATCAGTTTGGAACATTCAGTCTTCTCACAATAGGACAGTATAGAGATGAATTATTATCCTAGCAGTCGGGCCATCATCAGGTAATATTAGGACCATCATTCATGAGAAGTGAAATTCGCAAGGAATTCAAAGGAAGATCCATTTGCAAATAACCCTTTCAAGTTCAGCTGACATGCTACATTCCTTCCCTTGCAACCTTAGTATTTGCCTTTAATTGCCTTCAGTATTTTTCATTTTTACCCAGAGTGAATGAGAAAAACCAAGGGCGCTTTGTAAAACATTTTGCTGATGATCTTTCCTGCATGGCCCTTCCTGTCTAAGCATGTACCCAATTAGAAAGGTGCCTCATTTAGTCTTGCTCAATATATTGTGCCGACTGAGTGTACATGACTACGCATAAATTTATTATTTTTTTTTTCAAAGAATGAAAATTGGATTGAAGTTGATACAGTTTCCCGCAATAAAGATTTTTAAACCAGCTTTTTAGACAGCCCAATTTTTTAGAGTGAGGTGATTTTCACTGTTTTAGTGCAAACAAGATACAGTTTTGTTAAGTATGTACAGAGCTATTTGCCATGATATGACATAGTATGTGCATGTATACAGGCATTTTACATTCAAACAAGTGTACCAGTGCAACACTACTGATTAGTTTAATTTGTAAGTGGCATTAAAAAACAAACAATTTGTTGCAAAAATGTCTAAGGAGGAAGTATCACACCATTTTCTCCGAAAAAAAGAACAGTACTGGTGAGGATGAATTAGGCTGTTGTTGTTACGTTATACATTTAGGACACCATTAACGTTCATTTCGCAAAAATAGGCCTACTGTACTGAATATATATACACTGGGCGCCATAATCGATTCGTGGTCGAATTTGCCGAGTACCTGACTCATTGAGAATATCTTATAGTGCAAAACTGGTACCGATGGATAGAAAACAAAATTCTTTCTCTACTGAAGTAAAAAAACGTCGAGTAGTTTTAAACAATATCGAAAAAATGCTGAACGATTTTCCAGAGCATTTGAAACCCATTTTAAACGTTTCATTAAATGGACTAAAATCCTCACTTTTCACCGTAAGTTCACTCGGAACCAGGCACCAAAAGTATCTTTTACATTTTATTCATTGATTTTCATGGGTTTGACGATTTTTTGGTTCCCACTTTCTGAGATAATTGACTTTAAAAGTCATGACTTTTAACTAATTAGTATTCAAATCCTGATGACGTCATGAAACGTCATGCATAAAATGTAAGATACGGAAGCTCTTTTCGAGCAGTTGCGATTTGACTGATGTCTCCTCGCAGCTACCATAGCTAACCCACAACAAGAGGTCACAATGAGTGTCTGAAAGACACTGTTTGTTCGAGTACACATCATTTACTTGCACACTGTCTATATTTGGAAAGTCAATACACGACGGTACACTATATGGCACAGCAATTGAGCAACAAAAATTAGAAGGGCTAAAAGTTTGCCACTTTATACTGGGTTTCCGTAAGCTCGGTACCAAAGGAAAGAGGCAACTACGCCAATTGATTTCCTGCAATTCAATTTATAAACCAATACCAATTATGATACAAATATGCTTAACAGTAATAGTTTAGATCTCACATCGATCCCCGCCAGCACCAAACGTTTAAATAAACTTGAACGTGTCATGTGGTTGCTTACACCACAGAAAACCTTTTTAAAACGGTTTATGTTACCTAGGATATTCGTTCTTTTTAATTTGGGTCTCTCAAAGAATATTCTTCCTACTCAGACAATAAAATTCAGAAAATGTTCTAAAATTTCTCCTAATACCCTTTACACCCTGATCACTCCGAGTAAAGAGTAAATATAAAGTAACAATAAATCAAGGTGCACTACAAAACAATCCAAATAGGGCCTTGCTAAATATTCAAATGCAAAAATATATTCTTCGGTGCAACACAAATTTTAAGTTCTCTCACTTTTCATGTGGCAATAATATATTCAAATACGAAGAGAGAGTGCAACAAAAAGTCAAATTATTTACCCATCCTTCGTGACAGTCAAATACACTAGCCCATTTCGATAACGCTTTGGATAACCGATTGTCTCTTCTTCAGCACACTATCACGTAGAAAGTGCGACACAAGCCCGTCGGCACTGGAAGTTAGTTCAAGAAAACTTCATCTGGTGTTCACGGAAAGTTCAACGAG
The DNA here is from genome assembly GCA_037179385.1 of Holothuria scabra. Classification (NCBI taxonomy): domain Eukaryota; kingdom Metazoa; phylum Echinodermata; class Holothuroidea; order Aspidochirotida; family Holothuriidae; genus Holothuria; species Holothuria scabra. The sequence goes on from CM074190.1 coordinate 45,884,024, forward strand.
AATTTCGGCCAGTAACCTGCTGCTAAAAATAAACATCACTCCTGGACGGTACCTGAATTAGTTCAGAGTTAGTCCCTCTGAACGCATGGAGCCGATTGGGCTGAAACAAAGCGGCATTGGCGGATCAGGATTTGCAAGAAGGGGAGGCGGCGTCAGGGTAATTGCCGGCAAGACCATCTAAGCGCAGCGCCGCCATATGTTGGCTTTAAAAACCCTCCAGGTGGCCGGAAATGGCACTCTTCGCGCGTTGTAAAGTGCAAGTACCCATCCTTGAAATATGCATCCCATGTCTGCAATTTCCCAATAAGTGAGAAAAATGTGCAATGATATAACATGCTGCTTCGGGCATGGGTTTCACTTTTCAGGGACCTCAGGAAATGGGGTTGGGGAATGACGAAAGTATGTTTACCATATTTATTTTCTGGCAAAGAAGACATGGGTTGTCATCATGGGGGGAAGGACTTACGGGGAAAAGGTTTAGCCTACCCTTTGGAATTTGTTTTAATGATTTTCAAGGGTGTCTAGATGCAAAATGGTGCAATATTTTTTTGTTTTAACCAGGACTTTTTAACTTGAAATCTGGTGCCACCAGATTCTAATGAATCAGGGGGAAACGCATATTGTTACATGTCTATGAGTGGACATATACTATCTGCTCAGGTTTAGGCAGTTGTTTGCTTTTTTGGCTAGGCTAACTTCAGTGCCTTACTGCTGGCGTGGAGTAGGGGTGGAACGGGAGGGCGTCCCCTCCCATACACTACCTCCCCTTTGAGAAAGTTTTGAACATTTAAGTACCCTTAGATGCAATCTGGTGCTAAATTTAACATCTTTTGAGGTCAATTTGTGGTTCCTTCTGAGGTATGTATGATCAGCACATAGACGTGTATTTTTTAGAATTCTCTTGTGATTGGAACGGTGGCTTGGGGTATCATACTTTTTTCTGGAAAGGAGAATCGCTGTCCGGGGATGAGGTCTGTTAGGACTGGTGACTTACCTCCTCTTTGGAATTTTTTTCGGTTTTCAAGGGTGCCTAGATGCAAACTAATGCAATACTTGTTGCTCTAAGGAGAGTTTCTTTAAGTCAGATTCAAAAGCCTTAAAAACAGTTAGTATACTCTTAACGTAACATTAATTCGCCGAAACAACTATATGGAGACCTTAGCACAATAATGTTGGGGCCCAGACTATAATATTTCTCACAACTACTAGGGGAAAATGTCATGAAAGGAGGACAATATTTGTGGTCACTTCCACCCACGCGACCCACTCGAAATGAATTTCATAGACAGTAGTGGATCCCCGATTTTAAGTAGGGTGGGGGCTGGGAATTGTGTTAAGTCTATCAAAGAAAAGTGCCATCATCAGTTAGCGCGGTCCAGACCGGATTTTTTTCATAACACCCTACCTACATTTTGACTTCACGAAGTTGGGATTCTCAGAGAGGGAACAAATATAATTGGGACTTGTTTATGCTACCGGCGACTTTAGGAAAAGCTTGTCATACCTCGTGTGGTGCGTGAATCCCCCTTCTCGGAACACGGGGCTGTCAGACTGTGCAGAGAACTAATTTTGCAAATGTACTAGCCGGTAGCCCGCGCGCTATACACTTGGCCGTCACTACACGTGAAGTAGTCCAGCTTGGGATGAGGGTACGAGGCAGCATATTACCTTGTCAGACCAATACTACGACCAGATTTTTTTTTTAAAATATTCAGCCAGAGAGCAAATGTAGGGAAAACCCAGATCCCGTGAAAAATACATGAAATCCTGACACTTTTTTGCACTTTCACAATTCCTCCAGGTCCCAGCGTAGAGCCGGATGTCTGGTAACCTTTGGAGGAGATTGAGTTGCTCCTAGTATATTCCACAGACGTTTGCTTTGTGAGGGGTCTGGAGGAAGATAAGTGAAGATAACCTAGACAAGATTGCTCTCTTTGGAAAATTTTGATGTACTGTATACTGCAACTTATAAAGTGGTCAAGAAACAATAGAACCACTACGAATACGCGCGAAGCGCTCTGAAATTTTGCATTACAGGCGACAATTCCATGACAAGACTTGCATTGTGAATCTGCATATTACAAGGCGAGATTCTGCCTTATTATTCGTACAAAAGTTTGGACTTTTGCTGCTGTTTCTACAGTGGTTGCTATCAGAAAGTATAAGTATTAAGGAAAAAATTGAGGAACGTCTTAAGTACTCCAGGCATGCTAAAATTTTGGTAGTTTCAGAACCATTTTTGATAGAACATAATTTAAATTATTCCGATGAGTGAAAGTTTTTAGAGGGCTGCGGTCTGTCCCTGCATTCTACGTTTATGTTGATGGGTACTTCAGAGAGAAATTTTTGGCGTTTGCAAATTCATTTTAACACTGTGCAACACTTCACATCATTTTTTCATATGCGATGAAATATTTCAGAAACCATCAAAGTTTGGTGAGGTTTATAAAGATGGGTAAAAGATTTTAAAACAATTTCTGATCTTTTTGGGGTTTTTCATTCTTTAACTGCCAATGAAAATAACTCTGCTAGCGCCAAGTCACTATAATATAAAGCGAACCTAAAGTCTAGAATTACAAGTTTATTTTTCACGTTACTTCGTTGCTTAGATGAAAAACGTTGAAATATATTCGCTGACTCAAACACGTCACATAAGTCATATTTAAATTAAATAGCGACTTGTCACTGTTTTGGTTGTTCTTCTCCTTTTTTGTTGTCTTTTTTTTTTCTTTTTTTTTCTTCTTCTTTTTTTTTTTTTTTTTGACGTTGGAAAAAAATCATCATTTCTTGGAATCGGGGACGGACCCCTCGCCCACCTAAGTCCGCCCCTGAAGCGAAACTAATCTTGTCATAGATTTCATTTCAAAGACTAAATACTTTTACATTCTACCCCGCCCTTGGATTCCGTCTTGCCAATTTGCCCAATGATTTATTTAGCCACCACTTAATCTACCAATTCATAATGTTTCTCCGCCCAATCACAAACCCGTCTTCTTACCATATGAATGCTTTAGTGTATTTTTCAATTACTAAGTTACTATTCTTTACATTTTTTCAAACTTTATTTTTGTACAGCTTCCTACTAAAACCCAGGCTACCTCCAAATTTGTATTGCACTACGTGCAGCATTTCTTTTAGAATCCTTTGACATCTTAAAATGTCTTTAAGTTTCTCTTCTTCATTTTCTCACATTTAACTTTCTCATGAATACACTTCACATTAAACTATTAACACCTTTTGGGCAAAACATTTAAACAAAATTGTACAAAGTAATTCACTCACATGATGATTAACATGGTGTTTGACTTAACCCCAGCCGTTTCTTCTTCATAGACTGCCTAGAATATTTAGGCTACTGGCCTCCCCCAGGCCTACATACAAACAGGTGCTCCCACCACCTTTCTTTAGCTGCATCCTCATTTACGCATGTTAAAGCACGGTCACATCCATGCCTATAAGAAAAATACATCCCCTCACTGCACTCCAGTTTGTCTTTTTATCTGCTATCTCGGATCACTGAAATCTCGAAGTGAAGTAAACCCCAACATACAGAATGCACACCTCACATCCGTACAAGCAGGATTGCAATTCCATACTGCACAAAGCTTAGCTTTTTGGAATGTTCTTTGCAGGCTTACTGTTTGTGTTATGATAAAGAACCAACGCATTAATGCTTGAGCGACCTAGATATTGCCTTGTGCATTCAAATGCTCTTACGACAGAAATAGAGGACGGAAATATTATGACAAATTTACTGTCACGAGACCTAGCGGTTTTATTTTTTCTCGTCAGGAAACATTCCAGTTTCAATGTTCGCCAACGCTGAAGCTAGCCGACGTGAGACATGGTAGTTATTGCATAAAAGGGGATTCCCGCAGACATTTTCATTTCAGTTATTAAATAGAAAGGGGGGAAAGGTCAGTGAAAACGCGGGTGATATGCTGATGAAACCTGATCAAGCTCTTTTTACGTATGTTAACTGTGTGGGTCGGATTAGGCCTGCTGTTGCGCAGATATCACCGTTGACGCCTTTAAAAAGAAGACAACATATTATTGCTGTTACTTGTTGACTTAATTGGATTACTATAGGCGTTTAACGTTTTGGATTTTAATTTAGAAGGGAAAAACTAGCATTCCTTCTTTATGTATGGTGAGTATACTGTAAATGTGTTAAAATGTAAGATTTCTCTTGCTTTCTCAAGCTTTCTCAAGGAACTATTTGACAATTGTAAATAATTTGCATGTTTGTATTTTAAACCAGTGCTATATGTAAAAACCGTCGTTCTTGGTAGGTAGGTCTAAAAGGCTAAAACAAATGTAATCGAAAGTTCATCCACGTTAAGTCTATGCTTTTTTTAGTTCAGTTGTTGAATCTTTTTTTTTTTATTATTATTATTTTTGATATAACTGTTCAGCAGGCCTACTTTTCATGATCTTCCTTTGTGGGAAGCATTCCAAAGAGGGGTAGTAACACCAAGTTGGCAATGCTGGTTTCGTGAGGCGAAGTCACAACTTAAATGCTATCATTAGGGGCATGCAGATAAACTACAACCCCAAAACTAGACGAAAATTTTAATGTCCGAGCTTGAACATGAACACACGACCTAATGAATAAAGACGTGGATCATTACTTCTTTTTAGCACTTGCCTAAAGATCAGATAGGTTACAGCGATTGCAAAGCTATGTTGATCATGTGTTTGATTATTCAAGTTCGGTCTGCCTGTCTAATGTTATTTGGGCAGCCATGGTAAACTCTAAAGGGGGCCTCGCCCTGGGAGGGTGTCCCATCCGTGACGAGGATTTACAGAACAAAAAAGCAACATTGTATTCATGAAAAAGTCGACAAGAATAGAACTGAAAATAGAACTAAAATCAATAGAACTTTTGCCTGTGCTGCATGTAAGCTAATTAGATTCCATGTCAATGGGAGCGCATAAGACTTACTGAAGTAGAGGACTATTGTACTGCAACGCTCCGACGGTCTAGATAATTACAATCTTCTGGTATCTGAAACCTGTCCTTTTCTGGATTTATCTGGTGTGCCCCCCAGGACTATTCTTCCCCCGTAATCTCTGTCTCTGCGGGCGGTGTTTGGTTTAGTGCGCCCTCTTCTGGCTCTTCGGAAGCCACACCCTCTTCTATTCTTCTCCAGAAAGGACTCCTTTCTTAACACTTTAGAAGTCGCACCCTCTTCTGTTCTTTTGAAGTCAGTCGCACCCTCTTCTGTCCTTTGGTAGTGACTTCCCTCTTCTCCCTCTTCAGACCGTCGTTCACAGGTCAGTGTTGTTCCCCTCTATGCCTCGAAATCCTCCCTTCAGCAACACTTCAGAGACCACAGCTTACCATGCTTCTTTCCCCTCCCAGGCTTCAGTTCCCAAAGTCAAGACAAAGACAAAGATGACAGACAAATTCTCTCTAGGACTTACTATCTATTTGGTCTTCTTGGTGTACTGGGTAATAGAACTACTAGCTACTTTCTGTACAGTCTATTTACAAGCTGTGGCCACAGTCCTCTTCCTTCTGGACCCGGAGAGTCCAGTGTTTCAACTCCCTCTGCAAGCAGGATGCATCCCTAATTTATAAGTTTCTTCCCCCTTGCCTCTACACTTAAGCTAAAATTCTTCCATACCTCACCTCCCTGTGACCCCTGGCATAGACTCTTCAGTTAAGCTAACTTATTGCCTTAGAAACAATGCACAGAAATATAGACCCATTCATTTGACCTTTCCTTCATGAAGCCTCTGAATTCACACAGAAGTCCAAAACTGACCCATATTTGAGGAGATTTTGGAGAAGCCATTTGCTACTTTCTCCTGACGGGTTTATTCTGCCATATCTTACAGTACTATTATTTTTCCCTGTGGTATAGCCTTTTGAAAAAAAAAATGCTGCCTCTTTGAGTTGGTTTAAAAATCTCTTTTGGATATATATTTTTTCACTGGGTAATGAAGCCTGTATGTTTAGTGTAATAAATATTGTCACATGATTTCCAAGCGCCATTCATGATATAAGACAAGCAACTTATTCAAATTAGAAGTACGTCTTTTCCCTTAGAAGATGTACCACCAGCTGTCTCTATTTAAATAAAGACATTAATTGTCATGTAATAGTAACCTAGTTAGTGTGCTTCGCTAACGGGACGGAAAATGGACATGGAAATCTGAGTGAATAAGAAAAACTGAAATTGCTCTGAATAAATATTGGAAGTCTTCAGTGGGTTTTGTAAACAAGTTTCATTTAAGGACCCCTTTCCAAATAAAAAGGAGACTTGCAAATTTAAAAGGACTACTAATTAGACTGGAAATTGAACATTAAGAAAAAAATGGTGTCGCAGACGGGGCATTCCCAAGCGTCGGAGACGGGACAGTATTGGCCTAACAGTTTTCTGCATGTCTTCCTGACTAAATGGACATCAACAGTGACGAAGCAGTGTGGACCTATGGAGTCTAAGCCTCCTCTGTAAAAATGCATATATTTATGTGTACATTGCCCACCCCCTTCCCTCACCTGCTAATTTTTGCAACTGCTAAGGACTGCTACTCCATTACCATGTCTCCGTGACTTAATTAAATCATGAAAAGTGAACTGGATTCATGTTGTGTAGGCATTCACTCTCAAAAGAGTGTTTCCAAGACAAAACTTCGTACACTGCCCACTATATTGCCATTAACCCTGGTAACCTGTTCACCAGATACAACAATTACGGAGTTCTACTTTACTACAGGCAAATGGTCACGTGGGCCTACTGATTTGATACATAAATGCAGACCACAGCATAGACTACGACTCTATGGACTTTCTCAACTGGTCGGGTCCATCCCACTGATAGCCTGTGGAAAGATGTGGGGTCACGGGGGACAGATAGGGTGTGTCGTCGTAATGACAAATGCCAAAAAAATCAAAGTTAAATACTGATAGTATATTAAAGGAAGGGTTGAACACTGGATTTAGTTATCATTCCTACTCCTATCAATAGTGTGTGTGGGTATTGCAGTGGCTTCTGTTGGGAAGCTCCTCTACGTAAAACCTCTTGATTCGAAGCTTCTCTACAAACATGGTATATGTACCAGCGTTAATGTTGCAATATAGAACAAAATAATCATTACTGTGAAAACTGTGGTAAACATGTTTGTATCAGCTGTGGTCAATTTCAGTCACACACACTTCAATCGACTTGCCCCATGCATATCTCATGCATGCAAGGTGTAGTGTATCAAAGGCAGGTTACCCTATATACTGACTAGGACTTTGAGGTGGGTTGTCCCTACCGACACATTCACACAAATAATCTAGCACATAGAACTGTTCTGCACTAAAAGTTAGAAAATGATTTAGCACCTAGGCTTCTTCTAAGAGAAGGACATACCCTTCACTCAGGCTGGCAAAACTCCTCCATTATACTGGAATGCACCTTTCCTAAAATTGGTTTAAAGTCTTACTCTGGGCTTGCATTGAAGTGGGACGGTCACACCCCCTGTGCTTTGGCTCAGTTCAATGGTACTTCACTGTGAGACTACCAGTCCTACAAAATGGAGTTCATATGGTGTAAACATAGTGAGTAGTAACATCAGGCATGATTACATGAGCCTTTTCTATTTTTGTGATATGATTTGCAAGCATTGAACAAAAGAAGGTTTGTCCAGGTTAAACAGAGGACCAAATGCAGTAGATTGACAGTGTTTACTCTATGAGGCTTTCATGGTAACGTGCCAATTTTCTCACCCTCGATTGGCAATTGCAAATATTTAGGGAAAGTATAGAGTTGATGAAGGTACTGCAATGTGTACACTTTCAATGGGAAATGTCCCGTCCGTGACAAAATGTCTCGGCTGCGACATAATTTGTAAATTATGAACTCGGGTTGAAAATATAAAGTGGTGAAAAAAAGACTCAGGGGTGTGTTGCTTTGCAGTCAGTAAGAGAATCATCAAAACACAAGTTATTGAACCAACTGTGGAAGATTAATACTGAAAATGGCTTTGAAATTGTACTGGACGGGACCTTTTAATTTTTTACTTATTGATTAATATCAATTAACAATATTATAGGGATATAAAAGCTGATTCCTAATGTACCCTATAATATGCTTAACTTGTCCTGACTACTTCTACATCATTCTTTGCTGGTACAGCCTGTAGTACCAGGAAATGTAATGTCCCGTCTACGACACTTTCCCAGGTTCGTTTACTTTGTTCTCAAATTAATTTATATAAGAGTATTTTTTGAGAAATTTTTTTTTACAAATGTACACTTTGATTTGTTTACTTGAATAATTGACCAACCACAGTGGATTATTTGGTTTTTAATTTTTTAGAAGACGTTTTTCGCTTTTTTTAATTGTGATGGAAAGTTTCTGCATTTGGAAGATCTGTTAAGGTAACTTAAAGAAGAGCCAACCAGGTACTTTTCCGACCATCGCTATCAAAAATGGATTGGGCAAAATTAGAATATTAAAATGGTCCCTTCAAATCTCCGGAAGTAGTCACATTTTTTCAGTGGAATGAAGTTGGTAATTGATAGAATATCAGTCAAGCCCATTTATGCATAACATATTTTAAAAACTAAAGTGACAAAAAGCATAGAACATTGTGTAATTATTCCCAAAATGTTCAATAAGATTCGGAAAATAAGCAGATAAAATATTTTCAACTGTTGGACAGTAACCTGTTCTTTCTTTTTGTAGTTCCACCTCACCCTCAGCTGAGGGTAAAGGATATAACCAGGAAATGGCTGTTGGGAGACAAACTATCAAGAGCAAGTCAACATGTAGTGGTCAGAAAGGAAGCAAAAATGATAAGGAATCAGTAGAGAGACGAAAAAGGTACATTCCTGAATAAACTACTAATAGTTAAAGTTTAGAGTTAAAATATCGTCTATGCTCATGCAGGGAGCTGTTATTGGGAGAAAATTTCCTTCCAAAATGAGGTATTACATACAATACATTTGACGTTTTGTTCTTATTCTTTCTTATCAATGTTGTTGAATTGCTGTTTGTGCTTTCCTTAGAGTATAGCCAGAGGCAAAAAAAAAGAAGGAAGAAGAAATAAAAAACACAACACTCATTCTTTGCATTTACACATCACATTTATTTTCCTTGTTTGATATGTCATAAAAATACATATATACATCTAGATTTTACAAGAAAACCCCCTTAGGGTAAGAAAAATAATTGAAACATTAACAACAACAAAGATATTAAGCACATAGAACCTACTTGTCACCTTCAAACAACAATTTACAGAAGGCAAGCGTTTCTTTGAGTTCTCCATTTGATAAAAAGTGTTTGATTTCAAAGTGTTAGCCTCTATAGATGTTCTTGTTTACTCACATTGCAAACTTAAATTTGTATATGAAATTGTCGATTGTAAGATACAAAAAAGTTTCGTTTTAATTGATGGATAAATATCATTAAGTAAAAAAGTACAAAATTGAATGGGTGCTTGCTAAACAACTTGAAGCTAAAATAGATATCTTTCTTGAAAAAGAAAAAACTGGATTTTACATAAACATTTTCTAACTTCAAGTTAAAAAGGAACGAACCACGGGGCATTTCCAGGAAAGTGTTCAAGTCTCTTGTTGTAGATGTTACAAAAGGAACGAAAAGGGTTATCCATAATCTTCATTGCATTTTGAAACGCTAGCCAGACGCTGGTCAGCGTGTATCAGCAATTCCATGTTTGAAAACATTAATGTTATACCTTGTTATTTTAGGGAATTTTAGTAAACCTTCCAAATTGCACTGGCGAGGAAAGAGGGACTTTTGCTTCTATATAGATCCTTTGCCCGAGTTTGTTTTTTAGGTAGGGACAAGGCCCGTTGGCCTATTTAACAACAAGGAAGGCCTAAGGATACATTCGTTATGATATGTTGTGATATGAAAACACTTAGCAATCTGCTAAGATTTTTATTTAAGTCCAGTTCATGGTTCTCAATATAACAAGGATAAAGTTTTCCCTTTTTATACACAATGAGAATTTGAGACAGAGAGTGATTGCATGGGGCATTTCTTTGGACATGTGTAATCTCTGTATTCTACACAGGAATATCCTATCGTAATTCTTTCATGGTTTGCTCAACAGAAGGAAAAAAGAGACAAAACATTTCTAACCAGTGCAAATACGGTAAATTATGAAACATATGTTCATTCCCATAAATTTTGCAGTAATTTCATTTGTTGCTATCACGAGTTACACATGTTTGATATGAAGTTTTATAAAATTATCATCGTTAAATCTCTTCATGACCTAATGGGTCTGAGAAAATCAACGTAAATTCCGTATAGTCCGTATTCCGTATTCCAGTATAGTCCGTTGAAGTAATTACCCACACTTTCAAGATCATGTTTAGAAAACTTTGGAGTCTCCTAGTGACTAAAAAACTGAAACATTAAGCACCATTTTGCATCTGGGTCCCTTCTATTCGACACCCAGTGGCATAGCTACAGGGGGCAGGCGGCTCTGAAAATGAAGAATTCGGAAATTTGCTATTTGTGAAACTAGTCTACTGTGAGGTTTGGACAACTCATGATATTCCGAAGTCTCCCTATGAAAGCTCCAGATTCGTCAATATTTGTTTCAAAGAAGCAAATCGCCAAAAATTGCGGTTCCTAAGCAGAAGTGCTCGCTCATACCTTGAGTAAAATTTTCCGACCTCTGGATTTTGTAAGTGAAAAACCGAAAATTTGCTATATGTGACACCATATCATTTGGTGACACCATTAAGTACAGTGCTTTTATCATAATTCACATATTCAAAATTTCCTCCAATGTAAGCTCCTGACTCACAAAGTTTAGTCAGAGAGCCTCATTTCGTAGGGTTTGGAAAACATTATGCAGGAAGAACGAATTTTGGTCGCCGTTCAATCTCAGATTTGCCAATAGGAGATGCAAATTCTTCAGTAATTCCTTAACTTTTTCAAATTTGTTCACAGGAAAACCAGACGTTTCTCTAAAACCAGCTCCATATTTTCAAATATTTGAAAAATGGCTAACATTTCAGCGCGCTTTGCGCGCCAAATATTACGGCGCTAATACAGTGCTGTTCACCCTCAAAATAATCGTAAAATCTTGGATGCTTGCCGACCCCCCCCCCCCCCCTTTCTTTCCGAAAAGAGTCTAGGTGAGCCCTGTACACACCTTACATAGACGTGAGAAAAACCTTAGGGCAGATGCATCCCCTCCCACTTCGAAAGCCATACCCAGCCAACATGCCCAGCTGGGCCCCAACTGGGTTTCAGGTGGGCTACTTGCTGGGCACCACCTGGGGCCCATCTGTGTTTATCAGGTGTTCCCACGTGGGGCCCAACTGGGCTAGTCTTTCCCAGCTGAAGCCCAGCTGAAGCCCAGCTAGGCTTCAGTTATTGAAGCGGGCACAGCTGGGCTTCAACTTGGAAAGGCTAGCCCAGTTGGGCCCCACGTGGGAACACCTGACAAACACAGATGGGCCCCAGCTGGGGCCCAGCAAGTAGCCCAGCTGAAACCCAGTTGGGGCCCAACTAGGCATGTTGGATGGGTATTGACGCTCCTGGCCTCTTTATTATTGTCACTTTATTTCAGTTTCTTACAATCGTGAAACATTTAAACACACAGTATAAGCACACGAGGCACTAGGTTGCATATGGAAGTCCAGACAGCGGTTTCTTTGAAAGTTTATTTAAAATCTAAATAACATTTAAGGGTAAAGGCACGTTCACACAGCTTATGTATGAAACCAAAAGTGAACTATTCCTCTGCCCCACTTCAGAGTGCGAATATGGCCGTACACAGCAGGAAATGGTAGCACAACCTGACAGGTTTAACTGCTTTCTACATTTTCTAAAACTTAGCCTGAAAAATAATATGACACAAAAAACACGATGAAATAATTATATTGGTTATAGGTTGTGCTCAATTAAACTGTTGAATTTTAATGTGAGAAAATCCTGTTTTATGCTGCTTCTGCTTGCAAATTAATGTATAATCACATCGTACCTTTACATACAAATTTTTATCAAAAGGTGTTAAAGAGTTCGAACCCGCAAATAGACATTTTAATTAATTAGGTTATTCGTATTCAATTTCGAGTTTATCGCAGTCAATTGAATTCGGGCAACAGTTTCAATGTTAGCCACAGACGTTAGTATATTTTGAATTCCATTGTATTGTTATTCAATTTCGAGTTTATCGCAATCAATTGAATTCGGGCAACAGTTTCAATGTTAGCCACAGACGTTAGTATATTTTGAATTCCATTGTATTGTTTTTCTCCCAAAAATACGTAAAGAATTGTGCTTTATACAAAGCGGTACACTTCATTAGTCGAGATGCCAGAAGCAGGAAGAGCGCCCACATAATTTTTTGCCTTGGACGCGATGTTCTATGTTAATAAAATTATAAAGGACAAAATGGCAAGCATGGTATCTTCGAAATTGTGACGCTTTATTGACGTGATAAACTAAAAATAAAAGGTTAAAAAAATCATTCACTCTTTCACATACTATTTCCCTTTTTCTAAAATTTAATGAACTATTCGTTATTAATAGAGTGAAAATCAAGACATTTTAAGCGCACGAATCTTGAATAAAGATTTGCACAGTTTAACATAATTTTATATCTTCGTCCTTCGAGACAACAAAAACATATAATGACAGTAGAGTCGCATCGCCACTTTGTATAACCCTCAGAGTGCAGAAAAGAAAAGGGACGAAAAGTCATCTTTGCCCCTCCTCAGTCCAAACGTAGAGCTTTACTGCATTTAACGAGGTAACTTTCTAACCATTTATATGCAATTATGTCTTTAGTGAACATTTTATTGGAAGTGAGTTCAAAAAACAAAACCTGTTATGTTGTCCATACAAACCTGGGAAATGCTAGAACAGGCCGTTTTATAGGTAAGATTAGGTCAGGTTAGGTTAAAAAGAGGTTTACAGCCCGGTTTCTTACCAATTGGCTTAAGTCGGGCAGGCCACGGTCTTATTCCAATTGTGTCTCACTGGTTTGTTTTCCTATTCCATTGCCAATACTGAGCACCAAGCACAATGGCAGTAGGTTCCATTTCTGACGCAGCCAGGAGTCGAACTCTAGATCTCCCCTACCTAAATTTGTCACAGTTTTGTATTTCTCTCAAGAACACAACGTTTGCTTCTGACAGGTTTTTTATATTCCTTTGCAAAGGTCTGAGGTTAAATACTACTCCACCTTCAGTTTTTTAAATGTTCTGGATGGGAACATTTTGGACTGAAAAATTTTCAGTATTCTATACGATCACGTAGCATAACTGGCTATACCACGTCATGTAAAAATCTTTGAAAGTTTATTGAATGTCTTCCTTTGATCTGCCATTTTTTTGTGTTTCCGCTTTTCTAGACCACTAGAGAAGGACCAGAGAAAAATGAAGTCAGTTCTCAGACCAGGAAAGGATAAAATTTCTCATCAGGTGAAGACTATTATTTTTATATATGAGATTGCTTGAAGTTATGATCTAAAGATTCTTGACTTAACGCAACCTTTATGAACCGTGGTTACATTCTGTTGTTCAAACATTTTGTTTTTCCCTTTCATGGCTTAGAATATGAACTGTACGCTTTAAGCTCACATACACCGTAAAATGTATGTTAAACTTCAGGACGAAAAGATACACTCTTAAAAACAGCACATGCTAAATTGTTGGGAAAAGCAAATGCTAAAGACTTGGCAAAACATCACTATTTTGCTACATAATTTCACTCATAAACTTTGACCAATAACTTCAGAAAGTTTGCTTAAGTATGTTGCATGAACTTTGTTTGCCCATCATTGGGTAATTTTCCCCCAACTATTCTAAGAGTGTAAAGAAATACAAAAAGATTACAGGAAAATTGCTGGCAACTTTTGAAACTTAGTTCCCGTCACCCTGGCATCTTTATGCATCACTTTATTCTTTATTTGTTAAATTTAAGGAATTTTTTTCAGTGTAAATTAAAGTGATACTACGTATTTGACAAAAGGAGAATAGTTTCAATATTTTTCCCAAATTTTTCGCAGAATATTTGATGAACAGTCCATTCTAACAACGAGGTCGAATAAACAATCTTCATTCCAAATCCTGTTCAAATTTTGTTCAATTCCCATGCGGGTAGATGCGTACTGTTTAACAAGGTGTTTCTTGGTTGGCTGTTGCCATTGTATTGTATCGATTGTATTCTTTGTTCAGGTTAGGGTCGGATTAGGTTCGGGATTAGGGTAATCGTTAGCCAGTTAGGAAATTTCTTGTTAAACAGTGCGCATCGCCCCTCGCATACTAATAATGACAAAATATACAAACTCGATATCAATGAGTTGCAAACTTTATTCACTTTTTACCATCCCTGAATTCCTCAGCAAGTAAGAGTACGCACTTATTAAGGAATATCCAATGCACCAAACAACACCAATACAGAACGAGTACTGTACCAGGAGTGGCATTAGAATCTAATACCACCACACTACTTGCATTGTTACCCAAACGGCTGTGATCTATTCTAAAACTTGACCTTTATTGGCTTCTGTGCGAAAAAAAAAAAAAAGGGAACTCAAAAGGAAAAACAATATTTTTCAAATCTGATTAAAACAATACACAGGCCTGTCCATCGCTATCATGAGAAAATTTATCTCCTTGAATCTGGGTGTCATGACTTAGCCGATATTTTACGATAGAAAATCGCAAATAACCAATTGACCTTGAGATTTCTATAAGGTATTCACAGCCCAAACAATGACTAGTAGGGGGGGGGGGTCCGTCACTGCTGAAAATATAATTTAAATAATGCTCGTTTGACATTAATAACATTTCTTGACGATTTTAGATCGTGCAGTACCTATTCGGTATGTTTTTTGTCCCAAATATCATTAATTTGACAGATTTGTCTAGAAATTTTAAATTGTATTGCCGTATTTTAAAATTTCATTTTCGTACATAACTTTACTGAATCTGAACCGATTTTCATTGTTCGAATTCATTTGGTAATTAATATAGCCACTGAGTTCGATTCTAGTCACGTTAAACTGGGAAAAAAAAATCAATTCTCAAGACTTTTAAAAGTTGTGTCTTTGGGTCAAGTGCAAAAATACTTCGTTTAAATGTTAGAATCGAAAATCAAGGTCAAAGTATAAACGCTCACCGTTCAAGGAGCGGGACTCTCTAATCTAACGTCAAAGTGCTTTCTGACCTCGGGTAATGGTAACAATGGTAACAAAAAAGCCACAGTGTCAGTGATCGTAATGGTTTAGATTCGGTGAAGGACACAGTTTGGTTCAGGATGTGTGACGCATTCAAAGCATCGTTACTGAGAAGGTTGTAGAGTTGCTTGTAATCTTGTGACATAAGTGTTAGGAAGAACATGCTACTCACAAATTGACTGATTTTGGGGTTGCCGGACAACTCCCACCCGGACAACTGGCACCCGGACGACTCCCACCGGACAATTCGCACCCGGACAACTCGCACCCGGACAACTCGCACCCGGACAATTGCCAACCCGGACAATTCCCATTCCGGACAATTCGCACCCGGACAACTCGCACCCGGACAATTGCCAACCCGGACAATTCCCATTCCGGACAATTCGCACCCGGACAACTCGCACCCGGACAATTGCCAACCCGGACAATTCCCATTCCGGACAATTCGCACCCGGACAACTCGCACCCGGACAATTGCCACCTGACAATTCGCACCCGGAAAATTGCCTAACATGTTCCACCCGGACAATGAACATGCAGACAATTATGACCCCGACTAGTACGGGTCCGAACATGCTAGCCCTTTCAAAGTACTGGCTTCCTCATTAGCCGTGTGCAGTACATTACAGTAGAGTGACTAGTTCATATGCTCTTTTTCCCTTCTGGTGAATGAGAAATGTTTTTCACCCTTCGCCGAGTTACAAATGTTCAAGAACGACGGGAGACCATGTAAGAGGGCCGGTGAACAGCTTCCTGTAAGGGGTAGATGCGCACTGTTTAACAAGGTGTTTTTTGATTGGCCTTTGTCATTGTATTGTATCGACTGTATTCTATGTTCTGGTTAGGGATTAGGTTAGTGATTAGGGTTATCGTTAAACAGTTAGGTAATTTCTTCTTTTACAGTACACATCGGCCTCCTGAAAGAGGGTACTCCAACTCAGTAATTTTATTGCACTCATCGTGTGGTTAATCTATACCACGCTTTCGGCGGGCATTTTCACCAAATCATATGTACTTGTTTTAACTGTACTCTTCCCTCGAATGACTACGCAAAAGTAATAAAGGAAAAAATCAAGTGCCCAACACTTAAATGTGCCCCTAGATGAAAGGTTAAATGTTGAGGCTTCAAACTCCAGCAACCAAAACCAAACCAAACAGAAGTCTGAGATTATCAATGCAAAGGTATTGGAGAATTAGGGGGATTTGGATTATTTGCATTTTTTCAAAGGGCTTTTTGGAACAATGATTTCAAGAATAAAATTTCCGGAATATTAATGCATGGTAAAAATCTCTTGGTTGGAATATCTAGCGAAATGAGTACTAGAACTGCCACAAAAGTGTCGCAAAAGAGAGTCTGCATCTCCTTTCGCTAAGCTCTTGTCCCATTTTATAATGGCACCCGGCACCGGAAAAATCACTTTATGTTCCCGCTAAAGTTCATCTTACAAAAGTTGGAAAAATGGCTGTTATTTTATACAGGTGAATTAAGATGATAAAAAAACCTTGAAAATGTTTGGGGATGGGGACCATTTCCTCCGTTGCATGAGACTTAAGGCATTAGTGGTTTACAGTGATATAGTATAGATTTATATGATATGCGAGATAATGTACGAGAAGTAAATAAAACCCGATTCATGAGGCAGTATATTTAAAAGTGGTCAGCGCGAAGAAAAACAACGCTGGGATCAGAGAGTTGCTAGACAATCTCTAGCAACTTCCTGTTGGGACAGAGTTTGAGCCTGTAGTTTTCATTTCCTGAAAGGGATTCGTATGTAGTAGCGCAGAAATGACCTTTGCAAAATTAGTGTAGGTTTGTGCATTTTAATAATGGCCGTTACTATGGTTAGTTGACTTCTCTAACGTTGGCATTCAGGAAACGTTCCACAATTTAGTTTAGATTCTAACATTTCAAAACGGATACCTCTCCTTTGAAATTGAGACCTATCTCGGCTTATGTGTGTTCTTAATCTTCCTTGTATTCTTTATATACTTACTAGATCACTAAATGCTCAAAAAGGTTAGATACATTTCAAAGGATATAAAAATATTTCTCACATCAAAAGTTGCCGTTCCTGAAGGTTTCAAAAATAAAGTAAAAAAATACATTCATTACATACAACACATTTTGAAACAAATAGTTACAATGTGTTCTTTTCATTCCAAACAATGCTATCTTTTGAGACACAGTGTTCACGTTAACATTTGTCCCTTTAAAGTTTTGATTCAGCAAGTCCAACTTCAATCAGTCAAACTCGGTATAGACTTCAGAAAGTAAACAAAAGTAATAGTTCTGTCTTGTTCTTCAATAATTTAGGAGTACTTATGGGGATTATGCCTCATTAATCTCCCGTTTCATTAGTCCCTCGTCCCATTGGTCCCTTAACCCTAACCCTAAGCCCTTACCCTTAAACCTAAACCCTAACCGGGGACTAATGAGACGAATTACGTTAAATGGGGGTCCAATGAGACGGTGGAGTATAGAGTAGACCCTCCGTAGTATAGGCCCTACGCCAACCAGGGTGACACACCTCCCTGCGCTAACACTAAAACGCTCCTACTTAAACGATCCTACTACCTTAGTTTTTGCAAATTAAGTCATGCCCGCACGACTACAGAGGTATTTCCTTTCGAGAAACCAAAGAGTCACACTTCCCCAAGTGCCTGTTCTTTCCATAGAGCACATGATATAGAACACTACATTCTGTTTTATGTTTTCCTTTCAAGTTTGACTTTGCAGATGTTCAGGGACAAGCCCCTACAACTTAATGTGAAGAATACGGTAGTGTAGTTTTGAAGGTTGCGAAGTGTACGATTTTGAAAAAAAATAATTAAATATTTTGTGCCGATTTTTAAGTGGACGTTACCAAAGGTATCGCCAGTGAAAATGGCGGAGGAGGGGGGGGGGGTTCAATGGTGACTGCTTCTAGAGAAATTGACTGGGGAATTTTTAACCCCGGCCTAGCGGACGAATCGCTAAGCCAAAGCCTCGGGGGACTGATCATCTCTTCAAGCTATTTGTCTTTAATATGCCATTGATTCGGCGTAATTCAGTGTCATCTTTTGGGGAAATCATGCTTACTCCAGCGAATGAAACATTTTTTCATCAGATTACAAATTTAAGTTCGTATAAACATCAGTCAATTTGCTGAGGATCATAGGCGGCGATCTGTCTTTGAAAGTGGGGGATATAGTTGGTGTCGTACTATCTAAGCGGAACGCCACCATTGCTTGGCGCGAAACGAAAATGGATAAGTTCTGCCAAAAATACGCACGAGATCACCGAAAGTGGCCCCTTCCGGGTTCTAACGTGATATCACAGCAACTGTCAGAAGCGTATTTCATTAAAAGGTAAAGTGGACTATCGTAAAAAGAATACTTAAGTTGAATTTTCCTGATTGCCATAATAGGGGGATTAATTTTCTGGAGCCAGTGAAAAGAAATTCATCAGACCATTAAGCAGCGGCGTAGCTATACTTTTCCGGTCGGGTGCGGGTCGGGGACAAGCACCCAAATTTACCGATTTTTTTTTCATCGTGAACACTGGATCATTGCTCTGGGGTCGTGATTTGGGGCGCGCGAAGCTTTATTCAGCAAAGTTTTGAAAATGTGGAACTTGTACCGGAGAAAATCGTGGATTCTGGGTTCTCTATGCAAGGACATGTGAAAAGTTCGGGGTAACTGAAGAATCTGTTTTTCTTATTGGCAAGTTTGAGATTGCACAGCTACCGAAGATTGTTGTTGCTACACAGTTTTATCTAAGACCTACAAATTGAGGCTGTATATCGACATTTTACTGGTCAAGAGCTTATATATGGGAAAATTGGGAATTTAATGATAGAAAATTCATGAAAATAGCACTTAATTTGTCGATATCACTTGATGATCTGGTGATTTTGTCATTTCCAGAGTTTTACCAAACTGATTTTTGACGGAACACGACTGCAAAGAGTTTAATGAGAAGTTTTGCGCGCGAAGCGCGCCGGCAGTCTTTCATATTTTAAACAAATAATTACATACAATTAGCTTTCATTGAAGCGAATTAGATTTTTCATTGCAGAAAAAGTAAAAAAAAAAAAAAAACAAAAAACAAAAAAAAAACAAAAACACTATAGCCTGAGTTGACTGATGTCACAAATACCAAATTTCCGAATTTTTCCATCCATATAGAGCTAGGGGGCGATTGCCCACTGTCCTCTGTAGCTTCACCATTGTCATTGAGTATCATTTATTTCTTTATATTGCATATCTTCCATTCCCATAGTACTCTTTTTACTAATTTCAAGGCGTGTTGGTGCATATCACAGCATTTCAAGTTTCTTGTAGACACTCTTCGGGCTCTTTATAGTTGTGTAATCAATAGATCTGTATTTTTTAAGTAAAAGTCACTGCAAGAACCTCCATGGGAGGGTGTGCAAAACTGTCGAGCCACATTCATGCGTTGCCTTCTGTTTTAGAGAAACGGTTTAATGTTATATTTTAAGGCGTGGATTTTGTAATCTTTTAATTGTCCGTTCTATTAAAGAAGTTTTCGTAATAGCATGTTTTTTACGTAGTTCCGAATATGAAGGTTGGTTTTCATGGGGAGGATATAGTGCACAGTATCCTCCATCCAATTTCATGGGCGATATATCCCTCCATCCGCCCAGGATCGTCGCCCATGCTGAGAATCATAGTAGTGTATGGGGACCGGAAACAGCAAGAGGTTTGGTGAAGTTTGATTGAGTTGAGTGAGTGAGCTGTCCTACAGGAAGTGGGGCAGCGATCGCGTCTCACGCGGAAGGCCAGATCTCGATTCCCAGGTCGAATCATACCAAGGACTCTAAAAATTGGAATATACTGCCGCTGTGCGTGATGCTCCGCATAAACATTGGAGTAGGGTAAACAAGCCAGTGAGCCACTACCTGAAAAAAGGACGAGGACGAGGCCGAATCGACTTGCAACAGTAGCTTGGAGACTGGGCCGTAAAACTCCATCTAACTAATTAACTAACCTACAGGAAGTAAGAAGGGAACAGTTTCACCAAAGCTTTAATACGCACACATTCTTGTATCACGTCTAAAAGCCGAAAGTTACAATTGCAGTATCCTATCCCGAATATAGTATAAGGTTGGAGCTTTTTCTTGCTAAGACCACGGTGCATATAACTAAGGACACACGTCATTGCTTGCAATGACCCTTTATAAGGTTCAGTAACAATACTAGAAAGCGTAATATACTGAAATATTTTGAAAGTAATTGTACAATGCTGCAGTAGACAAAATTTTATTAGCAAGCTTTCTCTAGGGATGAGAACGAATTGCGCTAAGAAAGTTCTTGACATTTTGAATCAGATAATCATGTTTACCATTATTGAACATTTGCCAAAGTTACATTATAATAAGACTATTAAAGATACCCATATAATTTCTCTGATCATGCTGAATTTTGCTTATTTTTTGTCATATTTATTTTTAAAATAAGCTTTATGAAATGGACAACAAACGCCTACATCGCACCCTTCACGCAATTCTGCGTATCAACATATTCACAGTCCTCTGTCTGTTACTCCAACAAGCCAGGACCAAAACGCCAAACGTTATATGTTACCGTTGCCGTCGTAATTTGTAAGGTACCATTATTCCCTTCCCAATTTGTGAGCTGAATCATTTCTCGTTATTGGGTGCTAGTATGCAGTTTGGTGACATTTTCTGCAACATTGCAAGAAAAAATTACATGTAACCACATTACAAAAGCCTTTAATATCACGGTGAGGCTAATTAATTCCATTGCAATGCAATGCTATTTTCAGACAGCCCGGATTTCGACGAAAGATAGTGTCCTCTCAAGTAGAAATCACATGACGTGGAAACTTGACATGCGTCTTTTCCCAATGTGGGTTCAGCTGGAAGGGCTTTCCCCTTTGATTCAATGTGTTGAAAGAATGTAACCACCTAACTCTAATTAACCTGAATAGAAGGTGTGCAGATAACATTTCTTCACATTCCTGTAGCCACAAAATAATGATTTTCCGACAATGGTAAGTTTCAAAAAAGGAAGTGGCGATCATCATCTATCCCTTAAGTATCTCAAAAGAAAAAAATGAAAACATCTTAGGGCGAAGTTCCTCGATCTACACCGGGAAGTGATGCGCGAGTGCCAACCCCGACACGCCTATTTGCCCTGATGCAGTGTAATTTACTTCCAGATTTTATTAGCTTTAATATACGTGAGAGCACTGCATAGCCTATCATTTAGTTTGGGCAGTAACATCCATCATCGGTCCTGCTAGTCCAGTCTTTGTACTTACGGTACCGGCACCTAGTCGTTAGGACATGACCCGACATAAAACCCGACTGTGGTGGAGAACATGGATTCAAGAATAAGTATCTTGTATGTGATTTCCCAGGCGCTTAGAATATCTAAATTTCCACAGGGTACAATGATTGCTTTTGCATCTGGTATCAACTCAAGGGACCAATTTTCACTAGGATTTGACAACTCAGTACGCAGTATCACAGTGGGCGTATATGGCAGGGCATAGGGATATATTCCGCAAAAGATTTTTCAAAAGCCTGCCGAGTACCCCGAGGAGCGGACCGTAGCCTTCTCAGCTTCTCGGCAGCTTTCAAAACGTTAGGGATATGACTAAAAAAGGAACATGCCGTACAGCCTTCAACCAGGTAAGCCGAACCCTGGATCGTGCCCAGTACCGGATTTATCTATAAGCAATCTACCCCTAGGAAGGCAAGCGCACAGGTACAAAATCACAAGACCAAATTTACATACACACTCACAGTGATACGCACACTCTCTCAAATTGACGTTTTGTGGAATATCCCACAATGTTAAATTTTGTCTCTTCTGCTTGTTGTTTTTCTTGTTATTTTAAATCTATTTGAATTATTGGAGGGGCAAAAAACATGTTTACCCCCATATTTTCATTGGTGTGGCAATTGCCTACCTGCCCCCCCCCCCCCTTCCAGGATTGACGCCACTGTCCAAGCATGGAGTGCAGCAAGTGTTTTATAAACTTTGTTCTAGTTTAGAATAAGGGCACGAAATGAAGCGAATCTTGCAAATGCACGCACAGTTAATGTGTTACGATTATGTTTGACTTCAGCTTAGCAGTGGCCTATGCCAACTGAAAATCAAAATCAAATGGTTAATACATCTGGTAAAATACGAGATTTGCAATCGAAAATTCTTACTTGAGGTTAGATCGTTCTTGCCTTTTTTACGTTTGTTTATTAGTAATATTTACCTTAGACACGTTAGAAAACGTTGTTCAATCGTCACATCGCTTGTACACGGATCGCAATGGGCCGTTATACATGTTGGCTTTCTACGATGCATGCTTCGAACCCCCGGCCCGGCACTTGAAATATACGTGCATGCTACTAATATACACATATCAGCATATTGTACATTCCTAAACTAAAGGCAGTTCAAACGTAGGGAGACATCGTAGCATATTACTCTGTCGAAATTCCAGGAAATTGTGAGAAACATTAAACGCACATTTTCAAATGTATACAGGTGCCGTCATGATCAATTTATGAAACGAACGTAAAACTCACAAATTTGGTAACCAAAGGATTCTAAATAGATTGATGATATAAATACACATAACACGATAGCAAACACAATGCGATCTGGAAAGAGAATAGAAAAACGGACCAACGTAGGCCACATCCCTCTTTCATGACTATGTCATATGATAAGTATCTGGAGTATTAGCCCACTTAATATTGTAATCAATCTTCTTAATATTATAATGAGCTTACTTTATATAATAATTAACCTAATTTACCTACTTAATATCGCGCATTTGAGGAAAAATGTCCCACATTTCGTAAATGGCGACGTTTTCAACCAATCTTGTCACATACTAGTCTCTTCTCCTGTACGAAACTTTTTATTAAACATCGGTTTGTTTCTTAATGGGAATCGGCTGATAAACGGAACGAGACAAATGTGGTCATGTGGTCGTAAGAAACCAACCAGAATAATGTTCTCATGCTTATTAATGGCCAACTTTGTTTGCGTTCCCGCACTTTAACCTTTGCTCGTTTTGACTTTTTCTTGTATATATTATTGATAATTCTATCCCGTTTTTCTTGCTATGATTTACACTTCATTCCTCAGTGGGACCAACTTGCATGGGGAAATGGGTGCATGTGCCATTGATTTTTCATTTCCCCAAAAGACGTGTTAAAAGTGTCATTAAATACCTCTCTGGCTGAGGAATTTCTTCGACAGAGTCAATGGTTTATTTTGATTATGCCCTTTTATAAAACTTTCTAAAAATGTCATTTTTTGTGCGCTATGTGCGTTTCTAGCCTTACGTTGGTGTTTTCCATATTACCTACATTTGACCTTTGGTAAAATGTTTACCCAAGAAATCTCTAAAATACATTCTGGCATAGCCATATGAGGCCAAGGGATCAATCAAATACGCATTACCCATACACACTTGAAAGAAGTACAAGTCATTCGTCGACGTTTATCCCTTCAGTCCATTTGAAGTGAAGCCCCCTCCAAAATAATCCCCCCAAAAAACGAAAACAAAATCATTTGAAAGTCTACTAGATTTTTATACTTATTTTACTGGATTTGACAAGAGTATTGTCGTCAATTTATTGTCTTTGCCTGCTTCAGATATATAAGGAACTGAGAAGTTCTGACCCTTTCCTACAAACCCGTGGAAGTTACGGGTGAAATTCTTCATGAATGCCCTTCAGATAAAAACAGAGAAAATTCTTAAAAATGCTTTTGGTCCCGTTGTCTACCTATAACATAACATACAGGTAATATCGTATGTTTAGCTGATTAGCTCTGTTATCGTTCTCCAGAGAATCAGTAGTTATAGTGACCCACTTTTCGTTTTTTTCGAATTGTACATATTAAGCTAACTTTTAAGCCACAGGCATCCCAATGTGTCGCGATATTTAAATCTCTCAACTTTCCGTAACTATGTTACCCTTACTATGATACTTTTCCATTTTCGGGGAAATGCTTGAAAGAATTTGGATATTTGACAATTTCGGGCATTGTGTTGCGATTATCTTTGAAATATCGGTCACAGCTTTTTGAGCTAATAGACGCAAATATTCTACCCACCACATTAAGTATGATTTTGACTTGTGCATCCCCAGGAATTAAAAAAATCCCTACATGAGGTAGAAACATGCCAAATGCTAGGAGAACACTTCAATCCACACCAATGTAGCCAATTTTAGCCACTTCAAATCTGTTAGAAAATTATCCATCCTAAAACCCGACAAGTAAAAAGTCAACTAGATTCCGAAGATATGAAGCTTGTCACAGTCTACCTGAATTTATTCCGAAATTCAGAGTGGGTTACAATTGCGGAATACCCTGCAACTGTTTGAAGGACGAAATTAAACAGGTAACCGTTAATGTGGGGGTTTAGGGGGCGAAGCCCCCGGAAGCTTTGCCACTTTTGCACTCTGAGAAGTAATATTTTAGCCAAAGTATAGCCGAAATGTAATAAAAGCAACTTTGTTTAATTACTTTTGAAAAATTGCTTTTGCGACATTCAGTTATGGGGGGGGGGGGCGAACTATGCCCCCAAATGTCATAAAAAATTTTGGGGGGGGGGGCCAGCCCCCCCTCTTCCGCCGCCTATGTAAAGGTGTACGCATGTGCTAAGAGTTTGCCCAAAAATGGCATTGGTACCCTCTATGTGGTAACATTCTTATCAATGTGAATGCGAATTTACTCATTTGCATCAAAGTGAGGCTGCATGTTATTGCAAACAGACACTCAAAATAACGACTGCTTAGATGCTATTCACGAGCCTGCAAATGCAATTTCCGGCCATCTGAAAGGTCGCATGCTCATGTGCTAACTGAGGGTTTGGCTCCGTTTAGTCTTTCAGGTGGAGTTTATATATTTCGGGCAGAAAAATCTTCTTCCCCAACTGGAAATGCTCCTATACGCCTATGATCTTGCTCCACGTAAATTTCTTATATAAAAATCAACAACCCTACTAGGATTCTGAATAATGGTAAATATGGTCATTTACCTCCTTCACAAGTGAACCCAGTTACTGATGAGAAGTAAATTAGTGTTGGAAGACACCTGACTACTGTGGGTTATACTTCTACACCGTAGAAATGAAAACTTTTGATTTGATAAGCAAAGTTTTCCTTATGACAGTTCATTGCCGGACTCAGTGTGGCAATATTTCTTTGCAGAGCAACTCATTGTTTGGGTCATTAAAACCAAAAAATGACTTCAATTGATGTTAAATGTTACATCAGATTGCATCTGAGGGTACTTAAATATTCAAAATTGCCTTAGACCCCTCCCCCATAGATCCCCCCCCCCCCCAGCAGATCCTGTGCAATTGGTTACTCAAATGAAAAAATCCCGGCTACGCCAGGGCTTAGGACAGTCTTATCTGGGACTTCTGAAACATCAAAACCGGTAACCTACGGGGGTTTCGCCCCTGAACCTCCGCGGCCCACGAACTTGGCCTGAATACGGGCCTGAGTTTGGAAAAGCAAACAGACCTTTTTTAATTGACCAAAGGATTATTCTCTAAAAGGGCTTTAAGGTATCTAAATTCGTTTTCAATTTCCCATTGTAACATATTTAAGATACCCCAGTTATATGAATGTAAAACAGTACAATCTGATATAATAGCAGTTTAAACCTTTCTTGAAGGAAATAACTTTTACCCTAAATAAAAGTTAAGCCTACATTTTAAGTCACATAGTATAGTGTGATTTTGTGGGATGAGTTTTCCTGCACATCTTTCAGGAAATGGCATGATTGAGAGCCATTCGTGGCGGAGATTCGTACGTAAGAGTGGAACTATTCGGTGGGAATTGTCCGGGTTGGCAATTGTCCGGAGTGGGAATTGTCCGGGTGCGAATTGTCCGGAATGGGAATTGTCCGGGTTGGCAATTGTCCGGGTGCGAGTTGTCCGGAATGGGAATTG
Source organism: Holothuria scabra (assembly GCA_037179385.1). Taxonomy (NCBI): domain Eukaryota; kingdom Metazoa; phylum Echinodermata; class Holothuroidea; order Aspidochirotida; family Holothuriidae; genus Holothuria; species Holothuria scabra. The sequence continues at coordinate 45,910,149 of CM074190.1, forward strand.
TCCGGTGGCAGTTGTCCGGCTGCGAGTTATCCGGGTGCCAATTGTCCAGGTGGGAGTTGTCCGGTCACGGATTTATGTACTGATTTATTTTCAGTGATTAACTGTTTTATATATCGGCTGGTAAATGTCCTATGAAGATTGGAGTTGGACTGTTCGAATTCATTTTTTCATGCTGTTTAATATATATTTTTGAATTTGCTGACTTGAGTTACAAAATTTGTAAATGTCCCTGTAGGTGTTGGTGATAGTTCTACTCCGCTGTATTGATTGATTTATCATATATCTTTAGGGAAAAAATGAAGAGTCCATGTCCTGCTGAGATACTTGATAAGAAATGGTTTTCGTAAGAAATTTTGATGAATTAAAAGTGTGGCGTTTAGATACTAGACTAATGACCGCAATGTTCAGCCTCTTTGATATTATTTCTTTCTTATGCAGTTGTGGAATGGTCTTGTCGCCTTCGCTGTTACTGCCAATCTGTTAACTGGTCAAGGTATTAAGCTTTTTACTTGGATTTAAAGCAACTCTCGGTAGAGATATGAGGTAGTATTGAAAACTATTTCTTTTCTTTGCAAAAATAAAATAAAATGGTTGATCTACAAAGATTACTTATCTTTAAGTTTATTGTAATTTTTAAACGTTGTGATCTGCAGTCACAAAAGGTCCTGGTCAGTGATCGTTGTTTTGGTTGTTGAAATATAGTGTCAGCGAGTCTAGGTGTTACTAGAAATGACCTACTCTAGAGTTATTTTCAGGGAAAGGGTTAACTTTGAGAGATCAACTGCATGTCTAGATGGTTAATATGCAGGGGTGGCGTCAGGATTTGCCCGACAAGGGAGCTAATCTCCCCGACAGGGGGACAGCATTTCAAGGCACCGACAAAAGCGATGAGGCCGGTGGGACGTAACTTGAAAAAATTTGAGGCGCGCGTAGCGCGCCGAATTCTTTGGCTTTCTTTTTAACAAATACTCAAATCTTCAGTTTATTTTCAAGAAAAAATTTACATGTTTGAAAAAAATTTGGTTTTTGTAGGAACCATTAAAATGTTGGGGTTTGTGTTAAAGAATCCATCCTTCATACGGGCAAATTCAAAAACGTTTTATTCGCGACAGCTGAAATTCTGTTGGGGTTAGTTGTTCTAGTCCAACATACTAGGGTCTGAAGACGAGACTAGAAGTTTGCCCGAAAAAGTTTTTTCACTTTTGTTTTGAAATAAGATTTGAAAATAAAAAAGATTATTATATTTAAGAAATTTTGGAATTTAAAGAATATTTGGTTCTTGGTAAGATTATAATAAAAGTTTGGGTTCTTTTTAAGTGATATGCCTTTCAAGAGCAAAATCAGGTAGAACGTCGGGGGATTAACAGAGTTGTCTGGTTGTTTGTTGTACGGAGTATACATCAAAATTGCAAACTTTTGCCACTTTTAACAATCTGAACCTTATATTGGAGATAAATTGTAATTTTATGACAGAGTTTGTTTTTTTTTTTGGAAGAATTTTGGTGGGGGTGATCTGTTCTGCACTCTTAAAAAAAAATGGGCAAAATTTGCCCAACTTTTTGACCAACACTGGGCATCTATTCAACAACCTAAACAGTTGGGCAAAACTTTAACCAACCAAATTTGGTAAAGTTTGAACCTAACTGTTGGGCAGGAAACTACCCAACTGTTTGGTAAATGAGCATTTAAAACATACCCACTTGTTGGGCACGTCTTTTATTAAGATGTTGGGCAAATGCATTCACCAACCGTTGGTTAAACGTTAATCATCTTTTCCATAACCGTGGGTGCTTTTTCAACATCAGTTGGGCATATTCTTTAACCAACTGTTGGGCTAATCCCTAGTGCATTGCCCTAGTAAATGTGGCCATTTATAAATCAGGCTCAGATTATCCGACAATAAGGCATCATGAAGACTTGAAGATTGTGTTGAAATAAATATGAGCACATGGCAAGGAGAGAAGTATCCAATGATAGAATCAAACGATTAGGAAACCGTGATGCTGCCATAGTAAGCCAAAGGATGTAGGCTAGCCTAGTCTGTAGGCTAATCAAACTCACATTGACACATTACAGAACCCAAACATAGTGTTAGGCTATGTTAGCCTAGCCTGGATGAGCAGGCGAACGTTTCGGCCATGGCTCAGTAGCAGCACCAGTTTCTTCCTAAATCGTGTTGATTATATCTTCGATATAAACATTAAATACTCCACACAACTCCTTGTACTCGTATTTAGCTTCAAACACACTCAAGAACCCTCCAAGCTCCATTCCTCGAGGTAATCTGAGACATTAATCAGCGAGATAGTTGTCGTTCGATGAGCTGCTAATGACTTTGAACCACTGAGAAATACGTACGTACGCCTGTTCTTAACTTTCACATGTCCATTGTGTCCAATGCTTTTATCACATTTACGTATGCGGAACGCGCAAAGTTTATTGCCCAACCAATGAGCAAACATTATGCTAATTAGCAATTAATTACCCAACAAGTAGACAGACCAAATATATGCCCAACCGTTGAGTGTAAGCTTGTTAACAGTTTGCCCAATGATTGGATAGTGGAATAAACGTGAATCGAAGAAACGTTTTTACCATTATATGAGCAAAGTTTGACCAACATTTAAACAAAGCGTTTTACCCAACGAAAATATTGCCCAGTGTTTTAAGAGTGTGTTCAGTAATTTGTTTGACCAAAACACTATCTAAGCGGAGCCCCACTATCAATTGGCGCGGAACGAACAGAAAATTGTTAAAAAATCTAACCCCTTAGATAGCCGAAAAATGGCTAGAAAAAGAACCCAACTTGTTTAGTGATCAGAAAATTACCAGACAAAAGATACTGCTACAATTAGATGTAATGGTCTTGTCTCTTTTTAGGGGAAAACTATGCAACGGTATTGAAAACATTCTGTTTTTTCTTTTTACTCTACGAGGAATCTTCTTTGTATTCAATTGCAAGGTCCACTAAATCGGGGCGGGCCAGATGGCAGACCATTGGGCACTGAATGCACATGAAAAGCCACTCGTCCCGCGTTTTTGTAAGGAAAATTCGGAATTGTGAGTTTCCTTGAAGAATATAGTCTTCTAGTAAGCAAAATCAAGAAGATCGTCCAAAGGACTGAAGTTATCAGGCCCACCATCTTTATCGTGGGTATGTAGATGGAGGCTCCCCGACGAAATTGGATTTTCTCAACAACAAGGGAGGGGCAGTCTTCCCAGACGGGGGCATGGCCTGATTGATTAAAATCGATTCAGATATGCATTAAAATAGGGTTACAAAAAAAAAAAAATATTCATAATGAAAAAACAGTTCATGATCATCCATCCAGTAACTTCAGTCCTTTACGTTTTTCATTTTTAGGAATTCCGCAAAAAATGTCGTCCTTCCCGGACGAAGGATGAGATAGGACAAGGTACATGGAATGAGGTATAACAGAGCTAAGAAGAAGTGATTGAAAATTGATTTCAATATGCATTAAAATATCATTACAAAACAAAAAATGTGTTCAAGATCACCCAGCTTGTGACTTCAGTCCTTTTAGGTTTTTTCATTTTTCTTTTTTATTATTTTTAGGCCTCCCCGACGAAACCGTCGCCCTTCCCCGACCGGGTGGGGGGGGGGGGGCAGTGTTCCCCAAGGGGGGACATGCCCCCCCTCCCCCGCTGGCGCCACCCCTGTTAATATGTACGGCATTACATTAAGTACAGTGTCACAATATTTACGTTTCCCTTGTCACACTGTTTTCAATGCATCGATGAATATTTATTCACAGGCAACAGAAACTCATCTAGTCAGCAGACTGGTACTTCCTAATTACACCCTATAGATGCACGTTTCAAGTTCCCAATTAGCTGTTACAAGAACAACATTTATTAACTTTGAAATTGAAAACAAACATGGAACTGCATCACACTAATTACACATTGATTTCGGTTTTTACATTTTCAATCTCTGTTCTAATGGAATCACGGGGGTTACTCTTTCCATTTTGTGTAATATGGTAGATATAACCATCAATATGGAATTTCCCAACTGTTACTATACATAATTGGTCGTAAAGTTACCGGTACAATTGTTACCGTTAACCATCTATCTATATACCAAACTCACATGTACACATTATATGAGTCTCTCGTTGTTATTAACGCACTGACCTACACTCTAAAATGGCTTTAAACCAGTTTGCAAATATTTTTGTATTGTTTAATCTAATGTCCGGAAGGTGTTCAGTTTGTGTAACGCCATGATAAAGCTCTGATGGCAATCAAGAATTCAATAAAGCGCAAGTGTCACGTTATTAAACATTTCTACCTCTCTCCAAAGAGCTTTGACGGGAGTGCATGTACTGATTTAAGGGCGCGATCCTTTTTCCGAAACTCGTTTGGAAACGGCAACAAAGCAGTCACCTTTTCCGCAAAAGCCATGATACTTGAAAATAAATTAGTCTATCTTATTTTTTATTATTTTTGTCGTAATCCACTATTATGCTGCTCTATGTAACCTCGTGTATCAATCCTGTTTAACGGACTGGATTAATTCGAGATAAAGCGAACAACCAAAAGGTTGAAAAATTTTAATTGCAAACTAACCTGCACGCTTTAACTCACCAGTGTCCTACAAAACCTCAAGGTTTACTAGTTTTATGGCAATGAAAATGCATCACATTATAAATTGCAACACGTATATCGAACTTTGAAAAGAATTAAATAACAATCAGACTAACTGCCAATGTTAGTCTTTCAAACAAACCACACCGCCATATTGTACTTGAATATACTATTCTGCGGGGAAATAAGATAACGTCATTATTTTGGTGGCAAAAAAAAAATCAGCAACGTGATCTATTTAAAATGACTTCAGCTGCTTATATTTTTTTCTTTATATTAAATATGTACCATCTTGACTATTTTGTAAATATTATTTTGTATATGATCTAGCCAGTAAAACACGGTCACAGACCTTGAGCTTCATATCATTTTCATTATATTGTCCTGGAAAACCGACTACAGAGCTTGGTAAACTGCGATTATTCAGCGGGGAAGTGAGATTATTTCATTGGGTTGCAAAATAATCGAACAACGCGATCAAATAAAAATGCAGTAGGCTGCTAAGATTCATTTCCTTTATATTAAATATCTACCATCTTTACTATTTTCTTTATTTTTGTTATGGTTAAGTAAAGTAAAACACGATACCAGGCCTTGAATTTTATATCATTTTCAGCATCTGGTATGCCGTACTGCCCCGAAATTCAGACTGCGGAGCTTGGTAAATTGAAAACAATCGTGTGCAACTTCCCACTTAATTCTTCCTCGGTATATTGGTACGATGGTGCTCCACCGGAGGGACCTCCTTTCATTACCTACTTTTACGACTCCCATCAGAAGCGAAATACGGGTTTTCTAAATAACTCATTTGACGTCAGTCAAAACGGATCACTTGTAATTTTAGAGGTTCATGCGGAACACGAGCGTAACTATACCACGATTGTGTACATAGGCCAATACCAATTTGAGAAAAGCATTGTGTCACTAAGAGTGGTCGGTAAGTGTGAAGATTTTGGATATAATTGTAAAATCATTGAGGAAACTTATTTGTTGATAACTTGGAATTTATCGTTTTCTTTAACCAGTGGGTTACGTGGTTACTTGATGAAAATTTCATTCTAGAGAATACCGTGTCCAAATCTTTCATCTCCTTGGGCTTTTATTTCAGGGTATGGTAGAGAAGTTTAGTAGGCCTATACAATAGTGTTATCTAATTTAAGTGTCGTTTAGTAGTCTTTTAAAGAGAATGATTAAGCAAAGATTTTATTCATATGTTGAAAAAGATATTAATCTACACAATTTGGTGACACTTACATTTGTAAGACAAACATGTGTTTCACGAGATATACGTTACTGCAGTTACTACATTTTGAGGGTTGTAGAGGGTACGTCTTCCTCACATTAACAAGGAGTACTTTGTCTCTTTTTCAGTTTGCTTTGTTTTGTAAGCTGAAGTAAAAAGCAATTTGGAAATGGAATTAAGTTTTTTAAAGTTCTCATGTCACTTATGCAATTACATATTGGTAACATTGAACTTTTTAGGAGGAAATCCGTTGAACAGCCCACTTAAAACGAAAGACTATCCATGTAAGTGAGGATATGATATCATAAGTTCCATTAAATTCATTTATCGCTGAAATGCACTTCTTTACTTGCTCATATTTTGAAAACCACACATCGTATTGTAACCTTGTTTTTAGTCCGATATGATATCAATTTGAATCCATCCAAATTCATCTGAGTGCACGCAGTGCGACCAAAAGCAAATATACCCTTTACGTATAACTCAGCAAAGGTCTGACATAAGAAGTGTATCTCCTGAATAACGTCTTCTCTGGTAGACGTAAGTTCCGGGATCGCATGTATTGAGATGAAACCACTGACAGGGTGGACCTTGTATGTCATTCTAATATCTATTCTCTGGTTTAACGTCTCATAAGTTACCAATAACGACCTCATCCACTGACAAATGTTTGCATCATTGATAATCTCAGTGCGTGAACCTTTGCATCTCTCTGAGATATTAGTTATTGGTACAGATATATTAAAAATTTAAACTTCATGTTGAATAAAAGCTGTATGATTAGTTTCAGCTCAATGCAGTTGAGAAGCAGAAGTCGCATTTGCAACAATTACTGAGCAATCATTACAGTCTTTGCCTTCGCGGTGAAATGCATTCTTGAAGACAGCACTCGAGCTAGCCTATGCAGAGCAAAGCTGGCACCTGCTAAAAATGTCGATAGTATTTTTCACCTCCTTACGTTTTTGAGTATTTTTGGCAAATTAAGCAATTTAGAGAATTTTGAAAACATTTTGAAATTTCATTTGAAATACATCATTGTATTTCCCCTGAAGAATTTTACACATTAGACATAATGTTTGTTCTGCCTATCTATGCATTATACTACCCATACCTTCGCATCACTGACGTAAGAATGTGTACGCCCCATTGAAATGCGTGGGATCTTAGGTCAAAGTGCTGCTATATCGATTGCGTTCTCGAGATGGCCGCCATACTACAGGATGTACTGTAGTCTTAGTGTAGACAGATTAGTAGCATAAAAAGTGGGATTGGTCGTCTTCAGGAAAATTGGAACAATTTATCAACAAACCTATTTGGGAAAATATATTTCGTGACTAAATTTGGGCATTTGGAGCTTGTTGTACAACTTTATGGATGATTTCGGGACAAGTTTGTGACCCTGAGCCAAACTTTTAGAAAGGGTGACCTAAAATTTCCCGATGATTTGGAATCCTTTGGCAGACAATTTTGACTAAATTTGTGATATATGATAACCTGCCAACTATTGTGATAAGTTTAATTGTTTTCTTGATGGTTATTGGAAGTCAACAGAACAGCAACAACAACAAAACCACTTCTTTTCCCGAGCAAACATTTCCGTGAGCGGCTAAAATTCAAAACTGTTTGACGTCATCAAAGCTTAATATATTTCGGTAACCACGGGGTCAGCTTTCCAAGTGACAAGTATGTTTAGAGGGGTCAGTAGAATAAGAAGGAAAATAGCTCCACCAATATTTAAAGAGTTTGGGTCAAATTTCACATTACTAGGGATGAGGAGACCCATCCTCCAACCTAGGTTTGGCCATCCTAGAATACCCCAAGCATGTCTGTGCTTGTCCACTTCAAGAAAATTTCATCAAATAAAGGGAAGGCCAGGCCATACTAGAATGTTATCCAAGCATATCTGCTTGTTTATCATTGATATGTGAATGTGCTTCTCCAGCTGGCCCCCGCTGGGCCCCAGATGGGATAAACATATTCGGCCAGCCCATCTTTACCCGGGCTAGAGCCCATCTAAGCAAAATAAACCTCGAAGATGAACTTAATTTGAAATACACATGCCATTTTTTTCCACATTTCCATCGTGCTATTAGCAAGTCTGGATTGTTAAATACACGAATATCCCAATTTCATCCCTCAGCCCACCTCACCCCAGCTTTTCCATCAAAAACCCAGCTGGGGCCCATCTGGGCATGTTGGCTGGGCTATTGCCAAGTAACAGGAGAAAACGGGGAGTAGAGAGGAACCCAAGGAAGTCAGAAGAAAATTAGACTGCGTTAGGAGAGGAGCAAAATAAAATAAGGTGTGGCGAAATATCACTCACTTCTCAAATTATAAAAGCAACTACTTTAGTAAAATTCTATCGGAAGGCGTCATGTGTCTTTGGAATTGTATTGTAAATATTAATGTGAGTGAAACGTATACCCAGGGACCAAATCATCATTCAGTGTTCTTCTAATTTTCGGAAATTGAGAAATTAACCTTTGGTTGTGCTTCGTATAGTGTAACGCTATATACCAAAATGGTAGCAGAACTAGGTTAACTTGGGAAAGTTTAAAGGAGAACAGTCAAAACCTCATTACGGAAGAGAGGCCAAAGAAGTTCAACAGAATTCATTTACTCCAAGAACATTCAGGATTGGGTCCGTCATTTCTTCCGCCACACTCATGACAAAGGTCACTAGGTCAGGCAATTTAGCGTACCTTCCGCTCGTCCTTTTGAACTTTGCGTTTGACCTCCTCCACCTATGTTGCGTGTATCTAGTCGGCAGTTTCTGAACAATGGGTCGAATGGACTGTTGGTTGTCCATTTCATAAAGCATTTCAGCGAAGTAAGTGCTTTTATACAATTATCTAAGTCATCAGCAAATTTTCGAATGTTTGAAGTGTCTAACTTTGGACTCCCAGTGATGTTTGTGATCCACGCCTGCACTTTCACTGACGCATTGCCGTAACGTGATTTAATGATCCCAATGGCAGATTTCAAAACTTCATTTGGGGCACGAAGCATACAAGATTGAATCACATCCAACGTATCGCTTCACAAAGCGCATTTTATCTTCATCGTGTCGTCCGTAACTCCTTCCACCATGCTGTTGTATCCACTCAGAGACGTGCGGTAGTACAACGGATTTCCTGAAAACTTCGCTACATTTGTAGCTGTCAGCAATTTTAATTATGCATTTTGAGTTTTGATTGTATGGCTTGGTTAGGGGTTTGGGGCAGTATGCTAGTGGGAGACGTATTTTCTTTCTTTGCGACTGTATATACTTCTTTATTGTTATAAGCTCACTCATACAGTCTTCCATGTATTTTTTCTCTTGGCCATATTCATCACCCTCACTTATGAACAAAATCTCCTGACCCAATGTTTCCAGTTCATCTGTTATTTTTGTCTGCTTTCTTTATTAATTCTCCAACAATTTCACGGTTCACATTTCCACCGTCATCTTCAATTTCAGATTTTACTTTTTTCAAGGTCCTTGTAATTTTTGCTTTCATAGTACTCCTGCGTTTTTTAACTCCTCTATTTTGCCTGCCACTGACGTAGTTTCATCCTCCGGGCTTGGCATATTCTCCTTTGTTTCTCAAAACTATACTCAATTTTCAACTTAACTCTCAATTCAACTCAATTCAATTCAATAATCTCTTTATTTAAGGGAAAACATATTATGCTGGTGAAGCAGTCTGGGTTGGAAACTGTAGGTTCTGTTTTTCTAAATTTTATCCGTTATAGGGGTTTCCAACATTTAACGGTATGGACACAGGAGGTAGGTGGGATTTCGTTTGCCAAAATAAGTTGTGTTTCAAATGTTGGGAGTCATTTTTCTAAAGACTGCAAAAGGAAAATGTTGTGTGAAACAGTGGCTGTCAGAAGGATCGCAATATACTTTTGTATAAAAGTAAAAAAAAAAAAAGAAGCAAAACCAGCAACGCCCCATGGAAGGGGAGGAAAATGGAGAATTGACTGATCCCCAGGCGTGAAGAGGGAGCGAGCCAGCCACCGGCAGAAATTTTCTGAAAAAGGGCCAAGGGTTAGCTTTAAGTACCGTACCTGTCATTGTTCAAAATAACGGAAAACAATTAAAGGTCAATGGCCTTTTAGATGATGGAAGTGAGCAGACGTATATAAATAGTGCTCTGGCAGCCGAATTAGGTGTTTCAGGGGGAAAATGAGGTGTGTGATAGCGGTGGAAAAACGCTTCAAACTTAGGAAGTTGGAAATTGAAATCATGAGAGTTGACAAGTTAAACAAGCCTTGTTAGATTAAAGCATGAACAGTAGACAATGTGTGTGGTGATTGCACCCCCGAAATTGGCCTGGAATATCTAAAGACTGGATACAAGGCTTAAAGGGAATTTATTTACCTGCCTCAGCTAGTGGAACGGTGTATATGCTGATCGGAATGGATCACGTGCATTTACACAATGCATTGGAAGAGCGTATGGGTGATCCTGGTGAAACAGTGGCTAGAAAGACCCATTAGATTGGACACGTGTATAGGGCAACAATCAAAGTTTAAAGGTTTCTCTCTTACCACATCAAAAAAGTGAAAACTTTAAAATTCGAGTAGATTGACGCAGATAAAAAAATCAGGAAGTTTTGGAAAGATGATAATCTTGGGGACAGTGGAGTTACATTTCAAACAAATAAGGAGTAAAAAGCGATGCACACTGTAAGGGAGTCAATGAAACTTGTGGATGGGAGGTATGAAGTAAAAATTCCATGGGAAAAGGAAAGAGATACAATTCAAATGGATACTTTTTAATGTGGCGGAAAATAGGTTGAGTAATTTGGAAAAGAAGTTAGTAAAAGAAAGACCATTGGGTGAGACCTATTCAAATGTAATCAAGGACTATGAAACTAAGGGCTATGTGATCAAGTTGGGGAGGGGGGAGGGTACCCGAAATAATGTGTGGTATCTGCCACATTTCCCTGTAGTAAAACCGAATAGGGAAACAACTAAAGAAGCGAATTGTTTATGATGCGTCATTTCCTTCCCTTGAACGACGTCATTTTGAATGGTCCGAAATTGGAGAATGACCTGTTTGATGTACTATTACATTTCTGAAAAAGGGGAGATGATAGATTCATGTTTAAGTTTTTGTGGAGGGACCTGAATCAAGGAGTTGCCCCAGAGTGTATGAGTTCCAAAGGATGGTGCTTGGTGTGACTGTCGCGCTTTTTATACCTCAATTGGTCGCAAAAGAAATGCCAACAGGCACTAAGAGGAGTTTCCCCTTGCTGTGCAAACAATCTTGGAGAGCAAATATATGGATGACACCATGAATTCGGTTGGTAATGCAGAGACCGGTAAACAAATATATCGTGAGCTTAGCGAGGTGTGGTCAAATGCAGGGATGAAAGCTAGGAAATGGTTTTCCACCTCAAAAGAGGTATTAAGCGAAATGCCGCAAAGTCAAAGGTTAAAGGAAATTAAGTTATCTGAAGGTGAACTACCTAGTGTGAAAACCTTAGGACTGACATGGGTCACGAACATGACTTGTTTACTTTTAGTGGTAGCTAGAAGTAGAATTATAAGGGGACGAAGCGGTGTGTACTGTCTCACACCCCCAATAATGTCCCCGTTGTTTATACGCTTAATTAGCTCCCTTTCGAGGCCCCTGCAGCCTTGTCAAAGTTCGTAGCTGTTTTAAGACACCCATCACTTGATAGTTCACAAGTTTGCATACATAGCAGCTTTCTTTGACAGGTTTCCTTTGATGCTGGCTCATCTCCAGACAGCAGTTGCCATCATATTTGCAGAAAAAATTCTCTTACACTTATCTGAGACTAAGAAATGATTATCATTTTCTAAAACATAGACATATCGGTGACAGTGGTAACTTTGTGCAGCACCATGCAAGAAGTCTGGAAAATGTGACATTGTATGAAATTTTGCTGGAATTCTGTAATAGTAATCAGCTCCTCATTTAGTATTAAGAGTACTGGCCAATCTTTTTAAATGGTTAATCAGACCATTCTAGCATGGCAGCTTGGCTGGGTAATTGTGTTCCAGAATATAGGTAAATAGTTTCTTGCTTTAGTAAAGATGTGATAACAAAAAAATTTCAACAATAAACTCAACCAGTGGAAGTTTAACTTCCTCTCAGAATTTGAGGTACTGTACACAACTGGCTAAACCTTACTTAATGCAGCGAAAGCTAGTACAAATGCACCACAACATTACAAGGCATACATTATGCTCACATATGTAAATTGACACTCTGCAGTCAGGAAAGAAAGTGGATTAGGGAGAGATGCAAAATTGAGCTAGTAATGTGAATACTTTAGAACATCCTCACAAAAGAATGTGATTCTCATTAATCTCTCTTCTTGACGGTTTTACTTCTTGGTGGCTGTATTTCAGTTTTGAAGTCAATTTAATGTGTACTGCAATATAGTTTTGATTTTCACATACCTAGATGCTTCAAATTACAAGTGCAATAAACTGTATAGACCCTACTGAGGTCTGTCAGTCACTGAGTTAGGTATATCACACCTCCTGGACTTTATTACCACAAAATATTACAGTCTCCTAAATTTAGGAATAACTAAAACAGTTGAAATTGCTCTGACTTCCAGGCATTAAAAAGAATGGGAAAAATTGTAGACTTACAGTTAAAAGGGTGCAGGCATGGTTAAAACCCCCAAATGGTGACTTCATCTATAGGCCTAGGTCTAGGAGCAAGCAGCCCACACTGCCATTTCATGTTTCAAAAGAAAGTAGATTTGCTCGAGAACTCCTCCAATGCAGCTGCCACGGAATGTTGCATTTTAAACTGGTCAGTTGGGATATGTTACTCCTTGAACATCTGCTACCAATTTAACGTAACTGCAATTAAATAAATTTAAGTCAGCAGGATAATTGGCTAAATTTGAGAAAGAGCAGCACTCTAAATAAGATAGAGTTTGGTCAACCGGAGACTTAAAAAATATTGCAAGGGGCTCGCAGGGCCTATGCAGACTCTGGGAAAGGGGGGTGAGGATATGTCGTCATGCACGATGCATTGCATAGAAGTGCTGTTTCTTCAATAGACAAAGGGTTTCGACTTAATCCAAGAAGGTTTTCAAGCTGGAAAAAAATAAGTCAGGGTATTGGCGCTCGTTATTCCATTTGGCACGAATTTTAGGGTAAAACGTTGCCACAGAAATGCGAATTGAGCATGGATGAGATCAAAGATGCAGACACTCCGTTGATTTAGCAAGCGCAGCAGAAAGGTTTTGCAGAAGAAATAAAGCAGCTTCAAAAAAGCCAGGTTATCCCTGTTCAGAGTTCACTTAGTGGGTCGACGCCTATTTTAGATCCGTATGGTGTCTTGAGATCAAGTGGTCGGCTAAGCTTGGTTGAGATCTTACCATATGACACCCGATTTCCTATCGAACTCCCACAACAAAGTCAAGTGACAAGACCCATAGGAAAAAAATATCATGACATTGGGAAGCATGTCTTGGGGACGAACCATCTATTGTCTTTTTTATCAGAAAAATATTGGGTGGTTCATGGCAGAGAGAAGGGAATTGCAAAACATGTCATAGAATTAAAGCAAAAGTGGCGTCACAGCTGATGGCTCCACTTCCACCTGGTAGAGCCACTGTTAGCCTGAGAGCATTCCATTTAGTGGCAATCGATTACGCTTGTCCATTCTTAACAATGCAGGGTCGCGGAAAACAAGGCCAAAGCGGTATTTGTGTCTCTTAATTTGTTTGAACACCAGAGCTGCGCACTGCAAAATTGCATATGGAATGGATACTGATAAATTTCTTTATTCGTTGTCTAGGTTCGCCAATGGGCGAAGTAAACCTGACAAAGTAATGTCTGAGGATGGTTGAACTTTACAGATGCCGAAAGAGAGTTTAGAGATTAAGTAAAGTCACTAGATCAAGCTAAATTACAAAATTCAAAATCTCATGAAGGAATTAAGTGCATATTAATCAAAGCTGAAAAACGTGCCACAAATCCTATACGTCGAAACGCAGACGTGACAGGCAAAGAGCTATACTCTGATTTTGTTGGTGCTGAAGCTAATTCAAGACATGTGTGACAATTCAAGACATGTATGACAGCCTTACCAAAAGATACCAACCTATTCAACCCATAGTCATTTTCTTCGTTGGTCATTGGGAAATAATGTGGCCCCAGAAAAGGGGCTGGATGCCACTGCATTTAGCCCCAGGAAGTGGTAGGTACAGAGGAAAAACAAACACTTTTGGGGTCACTGGGTAAGAGAGTGGCTTCCAGCTTTGCATAGAAAAAATAATTGGAGAGAAGAAAAAGTTGATGTTGCAGTAGGAGATATAGTGCTTACAATTAAGAAAGACATCCAGCGTTGGAAGTGGCCGCTAGGGAGGTTGGTTGAAGATTATCCTGGCCCAGATGGTCATGTGAGGGCGGCAAAAGTGAGAACAGTTAGAGGAGATATGATAAGGGGCATAACAAGATTATGTTATTATGATTATGTCAAGATTATGCTTGAAATTTGGTAGGATTGTATAATAATTTAATTATTTACTTGGACTCAGATAGTTTTGTTTTGTTTATGGTGGTAGGTTTTAAGTTCACGCGAAGAGAATGTATATATTTGCAGAGAATAGAAGTTATTACCATATCTTATTATGCCACTTCATGTATGATTACCATTTTATATAATCATCATTTTAAGTTCTATAATAAAGATCGAATGAAAATAAATAAATATTTGTCAACAGTTCCCGAAATGATACTGTTGAGGAAGGGGAGAATGTTAAGGAGGGTCAGTAGAACATAAAGAAAATAGCTCCACCAATCTTTACAACGTTTGGGCCAAGTTTACACACCAGGGATGAAGAGACCCATCCTCCACACTAGGTTTGGCCATACCAGAATGCCACCCAAGCATGTCTGTGCTTGTCCACTTCAAAAAGACTCCATAAAATAAAGAAGGGCCAGGCCATACGAGAATGTCACCCAAGCATATTTGCTTCTTCATCCTCTTGCCAAGTAACAGGAGAAAATGGGGAGTGGAGAGAAACCCAAGGAAGTCAGAAGAAAATTTGACTGCGTTAGGAGAGGAGCAAAATAAAATAAGGTGTGACGACATATCACTCACTTCTCAAATTAAAAATGCAACTACTTAAGTAAAATTCTATCGGAAGGTGTCGTGTGTCTTTGGAATTGTACTTTAAATATTAATGTGGAGTAAAATATATATCCTGGAATCAAATCATCATTCAGTGTTCTTGTGATTTTTGGATATTGAGAAACTAACCTTTGGTGGTGCTTTGTACAATGAAACGCCTTATACCCTAGTAGCTTGTTGAAAAGTAGGAAATGTTTTACCGACCTTTTCTCTTTTGCTATCTTTTGAACAGCTTACCCACCTAGAAGCAACCCACATATAGCGTGTGCAAATTGTCAACAAAACTACTACCATGTTCATGAAGGAGAAGACACTCTAACGTGTCAATTAAATATGTCTAGACCACCTGCCCAGCCTGAATGGGTAAAATGGTCTCCAGATAAATACTCACCTGTGAAAGGGCAGAATCCTATCAACACTGTAGGTAATAAAGACGGAACATTTAACTCATCAAGGACTATTTCTTTGACAAGGAGTGATTTACATCCGATAACAGACCTTTTTTGTATAGCATCATGGGATACACAACAAACGATCGGAGATATAGAAATCGTCGTAGACTTTACAAACAGTCAATCTTTTCAGAGAATGGATCACGATACTTTATACAAAGAGGTTAATAAAACGTCTGTACTAACCTGTAGTGAATCTGTACAAAGTGTTATAGTCTGGAAAAGACTTCCGCACCTACGTGAACCAGAAACAATTGGATTTTGTTCAAGCAACATCAGAACAAAGACGACCAAACTGAATGGTATGGAAATATCCGAAGACGGGAACTTAATATTTCCCGACATGCAGATTGAATATGAGGGGCGGTACGCTTGCCTCTATGGTAATGGAGAGGGAGATGAAATTATTCTGAAAAAGCAAGTTGCAGTAGGTAAGCCCTTCCCTGTGAAGATGCCTTTCTTAAAAAGAATTAACAGGAGTGTAACGCTTCTCCCTGTTTAACTGGATGTCAATTTTGGTTGACAGTTATGGCATTTAGGTAGACATTTATAATAAGTCGACAAATTCGTGTTAACACAATGTTTATTGATCCGTTTCACCCCTTCCGAACAGGCTTAAAGTAAGGTAATGCCATGTATAATATCCTTATGATACCATGTGCATTGTTCCTTCAATTGGGCATCATCATCCGGGATATATATTTACGTCCAAAACTGCGGGTAATTTCAGCTGGCTCTAAATATATATTAAGTTGGCACAAAACTGTTGCGCAATACCGTTGAATAAATTGAATATTTATTTAAACCTATTGCATAAAGTGCACATATCAAAATACCTGTGCATTGATGCGGACCCTGCTCAATTTCTGGCGATATAGATAGATATAAAGGGGAACCTAAATTTCCCCCTTACGTTGATATTTTGCCCAAATTTCCCCTTATTCCACAATTTTATATATATATATATATATATATATAAATATATATATATATATATATATATATATATATATATATATATATATATATATATATATATATATATATAAAATTGTGGAATAAGGGGAAATTTGGGCAAAATATCAACGTAAGGGGGAAATTTAGGTTCCCCTTTACGTTTTCACACACCGTTTTAATAGGAATACGTTAGTATATAGTAAAATACATATGGGGGTTCGTAATATACCTAATTACTTCAATGTTGACCAAATTACGGACGCCTATCTGTTAACACTTACAACTAATGGACTATTGAATTTACGTACATGTATATGTTTTTTCTTAGAGGCGAAATATACCGTTATATTTTATTGTTTTTCATTTCGCCTCAACGTATCAAGATATACAAATTTCCCCCTAATGTTCAATCTAGTGGTATATATATATAGGCGAAATCGGTATACCGCCAGTACACTGGCAGAAAGTAAAAACAATAAAAAACATAAGATTATATTTCGCCTATTGGTTTTGAGATATACATGCAAGTCACTTCAATGGTTCGTAGGTCCTTGGTGTTAACGGATAGATAAACGTAAGTTGGTGAACATCGAAGTTATTGCATAGAAATTATGTGGTGAATCGGACCTGCGTATAGAGTTACGCATTCCCATATAAAACAGTGGGTAAACGTTAACGCGAAACGGTTTTTTCGCCCAAGGGTGGAGATCTCCCGAAACTCGCGTTTTTTCATACTATATTTCGCCTAAATCCCAATTTATACAAATATATATATTCATACATATATAAATATATATATATATAAATGTATATATATATATATATATATATATTTATACATATATATACATATATATATATATATATATACATATATATATATATATAACGCTGGATCGACCGGTAGGGGGAAATCGGTATACCGTCAGAACGTTAAGGCGAAAAGAAAAAAATAAAATACATAAGAATATATTTCCCCTTTGCGTTTTGAGATATTCATACACATTATTTCAATTGCCCCTCATACATTTGTGTTAACGGATACGTGTACGTAAGTTGGTATGCATTTAAGTAATTACATGTACTACGTATGGTATGTGGGGATTTACCATACTGTTACCTATTCCCATTAAAAATGTGTGTCAAAACGTTAAGGGGAAACGGTTTTTTCTCCCTATGGGTAAATTCCCCCTATGGGTCGTTTTTTCAGACGATTTTTCGCCCTAATCCGCAATTAGAAATATATATATATATATATATATATATATATACATATATATATATACATATATATATATACATATATATATATATATATATATATATATATATATATATATATATATATATATATATATATATATATATAACGCTAATTCCCACCTTAGGTCGAGATGCTGCGGAGTACTGTGGAAATTTGTAGGTCGAAAAGAGGTAGTAAAAAGTGCGTAAAAGTTTGCCGTAAACTCCACGACATTTCGGGTATAGACCCTTCATAAGATGGCAAAAAACCAAACTGAACAACCAACAGTAACAATTGGACATGACAAACTTCAATCCAAAGCGGTCACTGATTTGTTACTGTTCATTTTGGTTTTTGCCACCTGATGAAGGGTTTATACCCGAAACTCCGTGGAGTTTTCCGCAAACTTTTAAGCACTTTTTACCACCTGTCTTCGACCTATATGTATATAAACATGACGGAGAAACTGTAAAACAACGGTGCTACAAAATTGAAAGGCTGGATCTCCGAGGAGATTAAGATATATTAACCAGCCAAATGGTTTGAAGTAGAGCTTTCGAGGAGTACTATCCCTTTATCAATACTAGGTCAAAGAATGACAAGGAGTGAGAAATTTTGGAAGCTTTAAAAGGTGTTGACAATGGTCTCACCTGGTTCCCATGGCTGTACCATGAATTTGGAGGTAGTGTTGATCACCAAAGATGAGATTGTTGTTGGTCAGAATCAGATGCATGAGTTCGCCTAGGTCTTTCTTGGTGGGAGTTTTGCCCCGAATCGGATTGAAGACGCTGGTGCAAGCGGAGATGCCTTCCTCATTTGGTATGTTTGTGTACAACGAGGACACGTCAAAAGTGGCCAGAATTGTGTCCGGCGGGAGACTTTTGATCTTCCCAATTTTGCGGATGAAGTCCGTAGTGTCCTGAACGTAGGAGGGGAGGGTTGGAACCAGGGGTTGGATAAGTAGGTCAACAAACGTTGAATTTTTTTTTCCGTGGCAGTCCCGTTTCCGGAAATAATAGGTCTGCCCGGACTACCCGTTTAGTGAATTTGGGGCAGAAAATAGAAACGGTCTGGTTTAGAATGTACCTGGAGGAGATTCGGGCCGGTTTCAGAGTCAATAGAGCCTTTACGGACCATCTTTTTGATGGACGCCGCCACGTCCTTCGCAATTTCCGAAGTGGGATCTGAGTCTCGACGTCTATAGTGGTAGGGATTGCCAAGTAATCTGAGGGCTTCCTCCCTGTAAAATTAAGTCCTCATTGCAACAATCGCAAAGCCTTTGTTCGTCGGCTTGATGACAATATCAACTAGATACCGTAGACTTCGGATGGCCTGACGTTCACTTTTTGTGAGATTGTCGCGGAAATCTGGGGAAGGGGTGTGGTTTTTCACGTCCTCTTCAAAGGCCGAAATAAATGATTCCAGTTGCGGACAACGCCCCTTCGGTGGGTTCCAGGTGCTTTTTGGTTTAAATTCATACGATATATCGTTGTCCGGTTGTGAATTTAGGCCGCCTTCGTCAGCAAAATATTCCCGAAGGAGCAAACGTCGGAAGAACGCTTACATGTCTAGAGATACTTTCTGCGTGTCAGTCTTCCTTGGTTTGGGGCAGAAATTGAGTCCTTTCGAGAGAATTTTAGTTTCTCCTTCAGAAAGCTGACACGATATGGTTACAACCGCGGTGGTGGCGGTGGAAGGCTCGGTAACCGGTTTACGAATAAACCTGCGAGACCTGCTTTTCTGAAAATTTGAAATCTTTTGATTTGAAGTGATAGTCATTTGGTTTGAAGTGACATGATCTCTTTGAAACTTGCGTTGTTGCCTAGAATTTAGAGTACGAGAGAGTCGGCGACAGTCCTGAGAGAAAAACCGAAGCTTGTTTTGAAGCTCGAATTTGGGAAGCTCTCTTTTTAGCTTCCTGGTTTTTGAAACAGTTTGGAGATTGAGTTCATTGATGGTTTTCCGAGAATTTCCAATTTGTATTCCATCAGTCTAAAAGACGTTTTTCTGAGTATTCCTTTCCCAGTGTGCGTAGTTTCCACTGTCAAAGACAAGTATGTATGTATGTATGTATGTATGTATGTATGTATGTATGTATGTATGTATGTATGTATGTATGTATGTATGTATGTATGTATGTATGTATGTATGTATGTATGTATGTATGTATGTGTGTGTGTGTGTGTGTGTGTGTGTGTGTGTGCGTGCGTGCGTGTGTGTGTGTGTGTGTGTGTGTGTGTGTGTGTAAGTGTGTGTGTGTGTGTATGTGTGTGTGTGTGTGTGTATGTATGTATGTATGTATGTATGTATGTATGTATGTATGTATGTATGTATGTATGTATGTATGTATGTATGCATGCATGCATGCATGCATGCATGCATGCATGCATGCATGCACGCATGTATGTATGTATGTATGCATGTATATATATATGTATGTATATTTATGTATATATATATATATATATATATATATATATATATATATATATATATATAACCGTAATAGTAAAAATTCATTAGTAATGTCAACCAGGCAATGGTAAAGTGCTCAACCCTGTGAAGGGAGCTGTAATATTGAAAAGGTTGCAATAAGTTCTTACAACATAGCTTTACAGAACTGTTTCGTAAGGGCCAATAATGTAGGTCCTCACTCCTCAGAAGCCTGAAGTAGAATGATGTCAATAACGTCAGATACGTATATGTTCGCTGCTTTTGAACGTGTCCGTTTTTGAGCACGTGTTCTTTCCGTGTTCGATGTGAACAGGCACGAACGGTGTACAGCGAGCCAAGATACATTACCTATTGGAATAGTTACACAGTAAATGTTTGTTCCTGTGTCTACAAGAGCTTACCAGTTCGTTTCTTTTATTTAGAGTTGCTAAGGAAGGTTTGAGTATAATGAAGAACTTTTCTTCCAGACAGAGATTACAAGTTTTAGATGAAGTGGAGTATGCTCGAGCTTTGTTCATTAGTTTCCATTTTACGGAGTGTTCTACATTTGTATCCTTTAGTTTCCAGATGTGTTCACTGAGTGCAGTTGCGTGTCTTTTGTCTTTGTGTTTAAAGCTGGACTTGTGGGCGGTGTATCTTGTTTTGAATGTGTTCTCTGTTAGACCAATGTATGTTTCTTCGTTGTTGTTGTCGTGGCGTGTTACAGTTGCTTGGTACACAATGTTGTTCGTGAGGCAGTTGCCTTCCAATGGGCACTCACTTTGCTTTCTGCAATTGCAGTTGCTTCGCGTTGCTGGTTGTACAAGCACAGTTAAAAACCGACACGACCAAAATCAAAGCGGACAATAAAGTATACGTTGCGGCTGACAAAACCAACAACTTCTACAAATTAGAACCTGAACAGTATAACAAGCTGGTACAACAAAACGTCAACAAAGCATACAAAAAAGCACCGCCCAACACACGCAATCAAATCACTGCAGCTGACAAAATTATAGCTTCAAAACTTGAAATTAGTGACGGAGTCGACATCACAAGCGAAAAACAAGCATTTATTACACTAAAAGACCACAAACCGAACTTCAACAACATACCCACATGCAGACTAATCAACCCATCAAAATCAGAACTAGGGAAGATTAGCAAACAAATACTAGAACGGATAAATTCAGAAATCAAACAATCAACAGGTTACAACCAATGGAAGAACACAAGTGAAGTCATAGACTGGTTTAGTGAAATACACGACAAACACCAACAATCGTTTATTGCTTTTGACGTTTGTGAGTTTTACCCCTCAATTACTACCGACCTCCTCAACGAGGCTCTAGACTTTGCATCAAACTACACAGACATACCATCATTCGAAAGGCATATTATCTTCCACACAAAGAAAACTATGCTGTTCAATGTTGAAACACCATGGTGCAAGCGTACCGAATCTTTATTCGACGTCACCATGGGTAGTTTCGACGGTGCTGAAACTTGTGAACTAATAGGATTGTACCTCCTATCACAACTTCAGCACATTAACATGAATGTCGGCCTATACAGAGACGACGGTTTGGCTGTTTGCAAAGCAACACCAAGCAAACAAAAAAAATAAAGAAAGAAATATGCAAGATATTTTCAAATAACAATCTTAAAATAGAAATTGAAGCAAACAAAAAAATAGTGAACTTCTTAGACCTTACCCTTGATCTTAGCACAAGCACATACAAGCCATACATGAAGCCAAACAACACCCCTCTCTATGTGCACAAACAGAGCAACCACCCCCACTTATCATAAAGAACATCCCAGAAAGCATCAACAGGAGACTATCCAACATTTCTTCCGACGAAAACACATTCAACGCATCATCA